>OY744526.1:109197051-109232051 GCA_963556195.1 Sepiola atlantica | reverse complement strand
ATAAACGAAAGTACAGGCGTATTATTGTAGATACTATTCAAATTGTTTCTTAATTTTACTAAGTAACAGACTACTCTAGCTAAAAAGGAAAACACATCTTACATACGTAGTTTATTTTAAGAAAAAAGAACCGCCAATGTACACGAGTAGTTACATATCTTATACATGAAGTAGAATAAAATTTCCCCTCTCAGGATTACGGGTTTAGCTTTATAACAAAAAAAACTACGTAAACAAATCTGCATCGGTCGAGATTTAGGTCAATTGTTGGTACGTGTTATCAAATATAAACAAAAAACATCGTTTCGTTCAAATTCATCGATTTTATATTAATCCCGATCCGCCGTTTTCTCTTTGATTACGAATTTTAGCAAAGGATTACGAGTGACTAAGTAAATTCATCATACCGTAGAAACAATACGGTATACATATAATTAGAGGAAATTTGAGTACTACCCCCTGCATAATATATAAATATATACGCTGACTTACTTTTAAACGGCTAATAAAAAGTATTAAAATTCATAAAACCATCTTCAAAAGGTTGCTCTTGAGGACATACTTTTAATATGCATAACAAAACGTCCTCTACATCTGTTTGTTTGTAACAAAAAAGTCGCCTGTATATCGCAGCCAAGGAGATGACGACGTAGTTCTTGCAGGAAGGTGTGAATGTCCTCCTACATACAGCGCCTGGTATTTCCAAACAGTCACCCATCTGGTACTGATCATACTCAACGTTAATCAACTGTAATCTAACGTGAATATGTGTGTCAACGGAATGATGGTGTATATGTTGGGAGCTTTTAGTGAAGCAATGCTTGCACAATTCCCAATCGTATCGCTTCTAAACAGGCAAAACAAGTTCAGGACGACTGAAAATAATACATGACGTTATTTCAGAATTTTCATTCTCTAAAACTAGTTGCACAATTAAGACTAGAGAATATAGTTAACTCTACTATTTAAACCATAGCAGCTGGAAGGTGGCTCAGCCGATTAGCGATAAACAAAACTTATCATAGCCAAAAGACCAAGGAACAATACAAAAGTATTCTTTTGTGATTTTTTTTAATGAATGAAAAAAAAATACTCGAGTGAATCGGAATTCATAAGTGTATTATCGGTTCTCCCAAGAATTACATCCACCGTTTTCAAGGGAATGTTGGGGAATCATCCCATATATTACATCGTCTTTTATATTTAAAACTTAAAAAAAAAATCAAATTATTAAATAGTTAAAATTAAAAACTGAAAGGACGAGATATACATTTATATTCAGCGTTCATTTGTAGTATAGGGATTATTTAGATATCTCGATTATTTCGTTTGATTTTTGCACACATTTTGGAGGAACTTTATTAATTAGTCTTAAATTGTATTTTTTATCACGAAAATAAATTTAAATTTATTTTTTAAAGACTTGAACACCGAACATTAATATTATGCCTTAATTGCTGGAGGTCATGTTGTAATGTCCAACTTCTACACTTGATATCCATAAAAAGGAAAACAAGTTTTGATTATTTTATTCATAAAAAATTGTTGTGTCTGCGTTTTTTTTTACATCTATAAAACACAAATACGTTTACTTTATTCCATTCATAAAACATATTGTGGGGTCTGCGTTCACGGTTGACATCCATAAATAAGGTACTTATTCGTTTTAAACCGGCCAAAATAATATCACGTGATCTAGCGTTTTTCAGGGCAGTATTCTTTTTTCGTCCCACTTATATAATGTTTCCAACGTTGCAAAAATATGTGATTAGAGGGAGCATATATTTTCTAGTTTATATACAAATTTATAATTCGAAATGGACTAGATAATTACATGTGTAAATATTGTTATAAGTGTATATTTATTAGATATTAAACTTGTCTCACCGGTGTTGCTCGGGACATCTTTACTTTTATTTTCCCATCTCAATTTTCCTTCTCACTTAATTTATATATTGTAAGTAAGTATTTATGGATACTTTCGAGAATGATACTTTCTAACTCTTAAATTTGTATATCACTAAAAGAATAACCCATTCAAGATGCGTAAAAATAATTCTCCGAAAAGACAGTTTACGACATTTTATGTACTCTAAACGAAAATCAAAATCAAAATGCAATGCTTCTAAAAACTTATGTCTACTATCTGCATTCCATTTTTTTTTTTTTGATTCTAGAACATTTCAGAAATATAAGGCGTACTCTTAACGGATCTTAAGAAGACAATGACATGCATAGACTTTTGCTTAATTGGTGTCTAATAATTATGGATAAACATCCCCAAATAAAAAAAACACACACAGACAGGTGGTGGAACCCGACTTGACTGAACTCGGCTAACGCCACACAAAACGGTTGTGAAGAATCAAGAAGAATTGAAAAGCCTAGGTAGAGAGATATATAGAGAGACCTTATCGGAAAATATTGTAAATACATATGTAAACTTGATAATAGCTGTTATAAGTGTATATTTGTAAATATGATTTTAATTGAAGGTTAACAGTAATGTATTATGTAAATTAGGAAGCCCGTCTTGTGTCTAAACGCCGTTTACTAACGGTATATACGGCTGTTGAAATATATAAATTTAAGTAAGATTCTTGACACGTTTTCACTTCTAATCGAAGCCTCGTCTTGAAATTTCGTTTTTCTTTGTTTATATATAATCTAATAATGTTATGTAATGTTATCTAATGTAAATTTAATTAATTAATAATAGTTTCCTAATTCTACAGGTATACACATATTATGAACGCTGAGTTGAAAAGCTTAATTAATTAAATGTTAATTACTCGAGCCCCCCCCCTCCCCTCTCTTTTCATGTTTACAAACATTCCCCAGGACGGAGAGACAGACAGACAGAGAAAGTGCTCGTTATATTATATATATATATATATAGAGAGAGAGCATGAACTAGACCATCACTGAAAGAGTGTAGAAAATATTAAAGCCAATTCAAATTCCAGAGAAGACCAACGGTTGGTGCCAGCGAGATGTCAATGGTAACTGGCTGTTGTTAGAATGAAAAATAACTTGCAATCTTTATCGAAAAAGGCGAAGAATGGTACAATCTGGGAAGAGTGTTTTTTTACTCAGACTCCAAGGAACACCACTGGTTATTTTCAGTGAGCAATCCCTGATGGTAATGTGTACAAACTACTAGTTTGTAAATAAATAATCAGAAATAAAAACATATCGAAGAACATCACCCGAGCCCCCAAAAAGTAAAACCAGCCGGAAACCTAATGAACTAAACGCTAACCCTAGCCTTAATGCTAACCCTAATAAACTGTACCCACTCACACACACACACACGCATATAGTCAGTAATATCCACATGCATGTGATTACATCAGTCTCACAAAAATGTCGTGAAGGGTCAAGGATGACGAAAGAGTACGAATCAGATAATCAATAGAAGGATGCCAAGAATACTTGAACATTGAGAAGAATGATTGCCACTCAAACTCCAGAGAACATCAACGGTTTAGGCAAGTGATAGATCAATGGTAACTGACTGCAGCGATAACACAAACTTTAAACGGTTATCAAGAGAGGCAAATTGTCCTGGAAATCTGGCGAAACTTGTCACTCCGACTCCAGGAAAAATTACTAGATATTTTCATTGAGCAATCACTGGCGATGACTTGTATGAAAACTCCGAGTGAGTAAATAAATAAATAATAAAAATAATAATCAGCTTAAAAGCCGAACCCTGGGTGGCCTTTTATGTCAGTAAATTTTCGACATTAGGAAATCATTTTGCGTTTTATTTTTTACGGTTACATTAAACGGGATTTTATCGTTTGAAAAGATTTTTGAATTTTCGTGTCAGACTTATGAGTTATATATGCGTTCTGGCACTTCCTAAATTTTACGAAATATTTAAGAAATATTTAAGAAATACTTTTTTTAATATAATTTAATTTGTTATTTTATTTAAATGAAATCTGCCTTAGGTTTTATCAGCGTGTATTTTACACTATCTTAGAAAAGACACCAAGGGTGTCATTAAAAAAAAGAAAGAAATCCTCGAGTTTTAAAAAAAATCAATTTTTTTTTCATCCTTAGAAAAGCAAATAGTTCATTTTTATTTTTATCAAAAAATTATGACGGAAAGAATTAGACCCTCCATGGTGATTAAAAATGACCCCATGTTGTTTCGAAAATGGCCTTAATGTAGAAAAAAGTGCACCGCTGCATGCGCGGAAGGTGCTTCTGTGTGAATAAGCGTTTTGAACGGAATGCACGACTAAACAGACACATACATACACACATATGCTTTTGAAACCGGTATAACTATAATAAAAAAAACATACATACACTAAGGAAATCTGCCTCATAAACGCATATATAGACGTATTAAGAAGTCATGAATAAAAAAGCACGGTTTGATGCCTAAAAGGATTTCAAAATCAAATAAAATTTCAAAACTAATTCTTAGACGCAGAAAGTTATTTTTAAATCCATGTAATACGCAAGCAAACATATACATCAAAACGCAAGCACATAAATGCACATACACACGACATGCATATGTGTATTTACCTATGCATTAAGCGTAAATCGATACAATATATATATTTCACATATATATATACATATATATATATACATATATATATATATATGTATATATATATAATATATATATATATATATGTATATATATATATAACACTTATTTATTTAAAAACAATACAGTGGCGTACACTAGTTTTATTGAATGGACTAAACTTTCATTGTTGTTAAAAGGATCGTTTATGCCAATTCAAATAATTAGTGCCTCACTAAATGAAATCACATCGAAGAATGGAATTAAAAGATCAACGTGACGTATTCCGGTAAATTCACTGAAGCGCCCCTTTTGTTTTTTTTCCAAAGGTGACGCTTGAGTTAATTCACCGGAAGACGTATGTTTTATCTTTGGACTCAATTCTTCAATTTGTTTTCATCTCTATCTATAACAGTATTGTATGAAAATAGCTTTTAAAACTTCAATTATTTATTACATTAAAATTGTTACGTCAAAAATAACCTTCTTATTCGACAGTATAAATACTTACAAATTGTTTTTATATCTTAAAAGTTAACAACAGAATTCAAAGTGTGTTTAGATTAACACGAAAGCAAAGTTGCTGAATTGTTATTGAAGAAACCAAAATACATTCTCGTAGATTTTATACTGTAATTAAATTAATTGTTCATGGGATTTTAAAGATTTTGTTTTAACTTACACTACTGGTATTTTGCTGTCAATAAATATTCGTATAATATAAAAAACCTAAAATTCTATGTGTAATTATTAAAGGTACGTTGATGCGAAAATTATAGACACAGACACACACGATATTGTTGCATAATTTTATTACAGGGAAACCAAGTAAGAAAAGTAAAGAAAAAACTTATCATTAGGAAATATTTAAATGATAAAAGAAGAAGAAACAACAAAAAAGAAATAGGGTATCTGTTTTGTCTTGTTAACTACGTATCATGAATCTAGTTTTGTATAATATCTACATTAAAGTGTTATCTACGTATCATTGGTCTACTGTGTTATTTGACCTACACCTCATATTGCAATTAACACGGTACAATATCAAGGGGAACACTTCGAATTGTTTTAAAAATATTGTGTAGTAAGAGAGCCTGAGACGTTAACCCTAAATCCTAATTATAATATTAACGTTAAAAAAAAAGAAACCGTGCGACACTTCAACCAATTATACTACTAGAAGTCGCTGAAGATTCAGTCCTCTATTCCAACGAATGAAGAGCATACGCGAATTTAAACTAACTCAATTTTCTTCATTTTTCCGTAAATAATCAACAGAATTCCGTCGATCCAAAAATCATGGCTTAGTACGAAGATTCGTATATTGAGAAAAAAATGCGTGGCGTACGGTGTAGATATTTTACGTTATAGATATCAAGCTAAATTAGAAGGCGTACGGTATAGATATTGTTTTGCTCATAGATATGAAGCTAAAATGAGAGGCGTACAGTGTAGATATATTTCCTGGTAGATATCAAACCAAAATGAGAGATGTACGGTGTATAACTATTTTCCTTATACATATGAAGCTAAAATGAGAGGTATACGGTATATATATATATATATATATATTATATATATTCCTTACATATATGAAGCCAAAATGAGAGACGTACAGAGTAGATATTTTCCTTATAGCTATCAGAACCAAAATGAGAGACATACAGTGTAGTTTTTTTTCCTATAGATATCAAGCCTAAATGAGACGCTTACGGTGTACATATTTTACGTTATATATATATATATATATATATATATATATATATATATATATATATATATCAAGCCAAAATGAAAGGCGTACCGTGGTGATATCTTCCATTTTAGATATCAAGCTTAAATGATAGTCGTACTGTGTAGATATTGTTTTCTTTATTGATATCAAGCCAGAATGAGAGGCGTACGTACAGTGTATATAATTTTCCATATTGATATCATGCCAAAATGAGAGGCGTACGTACAGTGTATATATTTTTCTTTATTGATATCAAGCCAAAATAAGACCCGTACGGTGTAGATTTTTTTTCTTATTGATATCAACCCCAAATGAGAGCCGTACTGTGTATATATTCCCACCCTATAGATATCAAGCCAAAACTTTATTTTCTTTTATTAAATACAAACTACTTGACTAATTCACGTCGTATTTGCTATACGATATATTCATTCCGTCACGGGTACGTAAATCATACAGTTTGTCTCGGTAATTCTGGATAAGCATTAAAGAAAGTATAAAGTATAAATTACAATAAAATAAGTAAAAGAAAGAAAATAAAGTACAAAATAGTAAAGTAAAAATTGATAAACGCAAAAAAGAAAAAGTACAAAATAAAAAATAAAGAGATACGGAAAAAATATAAAGAGCTATCATAGAAAGTTAGATAAAAGAAAGGAAAAGAGAAAACAAAGTACAACATAGAAGAGAAGAAAGTAAATAAGGAGAAAGAAAAAAAATGAAAAAAAGGAGAGAAGAACGTAAAGACGGAATAGAAAATACACAATAAAAAAGAGCCCACCTCACCAAAAAGAAAGTAACAAATAAAAAAGACAGACGGAAAATCAAGCAAATATGAAAGATAAACTACGCAATATAATTTCGTTAAATATGAGTTGTTCCTCATAAAAGTTTGTCGAATATTTAAATATTTAAATCGAAGATGATGAATCGTGATTTTGGGAATTTCGATGATGGATTCACATACAAAAATATTTTCAGGCCATCATTTTGGTTGTCCACTCGAGTCAAACAAACCGAAGAATCATCCATTATGACGAGACAAGCAGCGACATCTATGGAACAAAAAAAGTACGAAATGCCTTTGACTGTCATCTTCTGAGTGATCATACAAGGCAAAATATTTTGTACGAATAGATCTGAAACACATATTTATATAACATATTA
Organism: Sepiola atlantica; assembly: GCA_963556195.1. Taxonomy (NCBI): domain Eukaryota; kingdom Metazoa; phylum Mollusca; class Cephalopoda; order Sepiida; family Sepiolidae; genus Sepiola; species Sepiola atlantica. The sequence goes on along the minus strand of OY744526.1, from coordinate 109,224,594 downwards.
AATGGTATTAACTGATTGAGCGAAATACGTAGCTAATTTTTAGTGAGGATTTGCGCGAATTCCTGACTTCGCAAAATCATAGCGTCACGACAGCGAGTTTTGAACCAGACACAAAGTTAGAATTCGCAAAAAGAGAATAAAAAAGAAGCTAATTTAATTTCGTGTTATTGTTATGTTTTACGGCATATCAACCACTAAAGTGCCTATTTTATGACGAAATCGTACATATGTTGTATACGATTGATTTATACATTAATTTTGATAGATATATACTGATAAGTCACTACTTACAAATCTGAAAGCCACTCTAGAGAAAGGAATAATGAGATTGTAAGTTTCGTTTCCTAGCCTCTAACACAATTAGAGGTTTAGAAACAAATAGTTGCATGAACAGAATTTGATTACTTAAAAGTATTTGTGGACATTGGACTTGAAAACGACCAAGCGATATATATATATATATATATATATATATATATATATATATATATATATATATATATATATATATATACATATATATATATATATATATTGAAAATATTAAACAGTTTGGTTTTACCTACAGACGACGTCGTTTCGGGCTCTCTTACCCTCATCAGTGTAGAAGTGGCGGTTGTAGGGGTTCGCATAAGCCCGAACGCAGTTAGTAAATTCAAGCTAAAATAACGAGACCCACGCTTAGGATCACGCGGCCGCGAAAAATAGACAAATACAGTATTTGAAATCAAGATACACTTACCTGGGAGGCGGGAGTGTTTTGTTGTCTACAATGTTCAACGGAACTAGCTTATCGCAGATTTGACAACAGCTTTTTAAATTTCAAACACGGCTCTTTATATATATATATATATATATATATATATATATATATATATATATATATATATATATTAGTAAGAAAGGGTATTTAGACATATTTTTCAAACCATTGTTTCGTAATAGTATTATATATATGTTTTTTTGAAAAAACCATAACAATGGTGGTCTAAAATAAATAACATTTATTTTAATCTTAGCTTTCGAAGATATACTTCTCCTAAGTATATTCTCGAAAACTAAGATTAAAATTAATTTTATTTATTTTAGACCAATATTGTTATGTTTTTTTTTTCAAAAAAAAAGATATACATAATACTATTATGAAACAATGGTTTAAAAATATGTCTAAATACCTTTTCTTATTCAAACCGGCGCGACCTCGCCTTCAGACATAACGTGATTTTCTGACACGAAGTCCAATTCCATCGGACGATGAAGAAAATGAAAAAAAGAAAAACACTCTTTGACAAGGAGAAGTATTATCTCGAAAGCTAAGATTAAAATAAATTTTATTTATTTTACACCACCATTGTTATGGTTTAAAAAATATATATATGATATATATTAGTATTTCATGTATCCACATGAAATTTTATGAGGACATATCATTTTTTTATGTATCAATTTTCAGTATCGAGTTTTGTTGAGGGTGAAAATATCACCATTAGACAGAAACTTTGAAAAGCGAAGTTTGTCAAAGAAAGAAAATTCCTTCCAAACTATAGCCCAAAGTATAAGATATTTACTTCGTAACGAATTATAAGAATCGCAGTTAATTTTGGAAAACCAATTATTTTCCAAAGTGACCAAGCCGGCTTTTTACACACGTTACGTTGATGACACTTTTGCTTGTTTTCCCTCACGGAGTGATGCTGAACAGTTTCTTCGTCTTCTTTGTGACTTGCATCCATCGTTGCAATTCACTATGGAGGTCGAGGATTGTGGTTCCTTACCATTCCTCGATGTTTTAGTGTCTAAATCTGGTTTATCATTGTAAACCTGTGTGTATAGAAACCAACATTTACAGGCCTTTATCTAAATTGGTTTTCCTTCGCCCCAAGAGCAAGAAAAATAAATCTTATTGGTACTCTCACTCATCGAGCACTTATGATTTGTTCACCAACACGACTCGATGAGAACTTGGTGAAATTACTAATATTTTTCTTGCTAATGGATATCCCATCAATACTATAAAAGGCACCATTGCACGTAAAGTTGCTTTATTTAATGGTGGTAACTTTATTGGCCCGTCACGTTGCTCTATTTATTTGAAACTCCCATGGTTGGGTTCTGACGGCCTTGACATTGTTAAAAGGATTTCTTCTTCTACTCAACGTTGTTTTCCGGCAACTATGTTGAGGGTAGTTTACACGACTCGAACCTTTTTCTCTTCTTTTCGTAAGAATGTTTTGCCAGCCATTCAAAAGAATTCTGTAGTTTATGAATGCATGTGTCAGTGTGGAGCTGACTACGTTGGCAAGACATCCCAAAGATTAGAATTTAGAATATCCCAACACATACCACGTGATATTCGCCTACACAAGGTTTCGAGATCATCCGGGAACTTCCAGGCACAGGAATCAGCCATCGGTAATCACCTCGTTAGTACAAATAGATGTTCTGACAAGCATTCCGATGGGTGGTTTTCTGTTTTACACAGTGCCAGGTCGAACTACCATCTCAATATTATTGAGGCGTTAGTCATAAAAAACTCTCGACCTAGCCTGTGTAGACAAAAGATTTTGAAGCATCAGTTTGAGATCTTTAATGATTCAAAGCCACCATAACGTTGAGAGTTTACAATTTTTTTTCCTCTCAATCGTTTCCTCCAACTGAAATAAGTTTGTTCCCCTCATATCTCATTCGACTTTTAGTTTTTAATTTACCATTCTGACATTTCCTCTCAGAGGGTCAGGCGAAAAGGCCTTAAGGTAATTTTAACAATTTTCCTTTTTTTTCCACTCGTCTGTTTTATTAATTATAATAATGCTTCCTCTAATATATATATATATATATATATATATATATATATATATATATATATATATATATGAGAGAGAATGGGTATATCATAGCCAATCTAATCGGAAATAATGTTGTGAATTTATTGGCTCTGAGGAAACAATAATAAAACAAACTATAATATAATTAATATAATTAATAACACCAACTTTCCTTGATACTATACTTTTTCATATCGAACATATTTCAATTAATATATATATATATATATATATATATATATAGAGAGAGAGAGAGAGAGAGAGAGCGAGAGAGATACAAGACGTAAATACTTTTTCACGTTAGCATTCTCTGTAGATATTAGTTACATAACAAATTCGGTTACATAATAGGAACATATATAATATTCGTGCATTATTAATAGGATTACAGTGATCAGCGTTGCAGGTATTTCCATAATTGACTTGTGTCCAACCTGGAACGCGGAAAAAGAAGTAAAACCTTAACCTTTTCATGAAATGGATATTCCTTCTCATACGGAAACTTTAGAGGGGCTTACAAGTGTCGGAAAATATATCTGATTCTGAAACGGAGACTCTTTTTTACTTGTTTTTTTTTCTTTTAGAAAGCGATAGAAAAAAATGAAATTTGTGTGTCAAGGAGGATAAATGACAGTTAAAGGACCAAGAATTAGGGCACATTCTACGACTCTTATATATATATATATATATATATATATATATATATATATATATATATATATATATATTAGAAAATGTTTGCTTTAAGCATTGCTGGTATTGCTGGTATATCTGAAGGCTGATTGCTAACAAATGGAATGATGAAAGAGATGATGAACAAACACAAACAATCGAAGACAATATTTGCAAATTATCTTTTACATACAATATCAGTAAATATAAGACTTACCGTCAATATTAGTGAAATCTATCATGATTGAACATTTATTGATATTTCGGAATACACATACCTTTATTAAAAAAGAAAAAAAAACCTATTCAGTTCGTCTACGGGAAAGACAACACATAAGATCGTGGCGATCTTATAGTAGAGACCACACAAAAGATAACATATCACACAAATATTTATTTATTTATATATTCAACTCATATATATATATATATATATATATATATATATATATATATACATATATATATGAATTTTATATATGTGTGTATATATACATCAATATATATTGATTAAATATATAAAATATTAAATGTTTTTGTGTTATGATAAATTATATATATACATATATATAAATTATATATATATGAATTATATATATATGAAAATTATATATATACATATAAAGTATATATACATATATGAATTATATATATATATAAATTATATATATATATATAAATTATATATATATATATGTATATATATAATAATTATATATATATATATATATGTATATATATATATGAATTATATATATATATATATATATATATATATATATATTGTTCTAAAATTGATAATGATGAATTAATAAGTTTAGGAGGGAATCTTATATATACACATATATCCAAAGTAACTTTATATAAATAGAAACATAGCACTACATATATTTCTATACATATATACTTGTATTTATTTCCTTCAAAGATGATGCAGTAAAAAGGGAAGAATTAATTAATAAATGTTTCATTATTATTATTATTATTATTATTATTATTATTATTATTATTATTATTATTATTATTATTATTATTATTGTAATTACTCGATGTAATCCCACAAGGCATCCTCAGTAATTGCTTACCGACAACAAGCGGTGGTGTTCCATGGAGACTGAGTGACAACAAATCCCCACATATTTCCAGTACCTTCCCCCTTTTTTCGATCACCAGCGTAAATTGTCTTGTGCTATCGCAACAGCCGAGTATCATTGCTTTCTCGCTGGCAACGACCATGGTTTTTCTCTGATATTTAGGATGCAATACGCTTCAAGTATGTCCCAGCACTTTCTGCACTCATTTAGTTGAGGTCTGGTTAGTGCTTTTCCTCATCGGTCGTATTTTCTACCTTGATTGTTATTATTATTATTATTATTATTATTATTATTATTATTATTATTATTATTATTATTATTATTATTATTATTATTATTTTAATAATAATAATAATAATAATAATAATAATAATAATAATAATAATAATAATAATGATAATAATAATAACAAAAAAGCTTACGACAGAATCCCTCAAGCATGGATAATTGAATGTTTGAAAATATTCAAAATACTTGAAAGGATGATTAATCTTATTAAGAAAGCAATGGAAACATGGAGATTGGAACTGACAGCCGGAGGACAACAGCTGACTGAGATAAAGATACATAGAGGCATCTTCCAAGGAGACTCCATATCACCACTACTGTTCATAATAGCTATGATGTCACTTAACTACATACTAAGAAAATGTGATGCCGGATACAAGTTTACAGACACAGAAATAAGAGTAAACCACCTGATGTACATGGATGACCTAAAACTATTTGCAAAAAGCAAAAAGGAACTGGAAAAACTGATAAATATGACCAGAATCTTCAGCCAGGACATCCAAATGGAATTCGGAATGGAAAAGTGTGCACTACAAGAAATAAAAAAAGGAAAACTGGAGACAACAGAGAAAATAGAACTCCCCACCCAAGAGGAAATGAGGGCGCTAGACGAACAGGATAGTTACAAATATCTTGGAATTCTGGAGGCAGACGCCATCAAATCTACGGAAATGAAAGAGAAGATTGGAAAAGAATATTTACGAAGAACAAGAAAACTCCTAGAAACGAAATTATATAGCAGGAATCTAGTAAAAGGAATAAACACCTGGGCAGTAGCACTAATAAGATACTCTGGACCATTCATAGGCTGGACCAAAGAGGAACTCAGGCATCTGGACCAGAGGACCAGAAAATTAATGACCATGCACAATGCACTACACCCAAAAGACGATACGGACAGACTCTACATGAAAAGAAACGAAGGGGGAAGAGGACTGGTAAATATAGAAGATTGTGTGGAAGACTCAAAAAAAAGAGCTGGAAAAATATATAACTAAACACAGGGAAATCCTTATCACCGCAGCAAGAGACACCAATCCAACGAACAACTCGGGAAGCACCGAAACCAGAAACAAAACGGCAAGAAAAGAAAAGTGGGGAAAAATACTACATGGACACTTCAGAAGACTGACAAGAGAAGAAACACACGAAAACAGCTGGGCATGGCTAAGAAAAGGACACTTGAACAGAGAAACGGAATCTCTACTGATGGCTGCACAGAACAATGCAATTAGGACAAACTACATTAAAGCTAAAATAGATAAAACTCAGGAAAACAGTAAATGCAGACTCTGTGGACAAAGAGACGAAACAATAAATCATATAATAGGTGAATGTAGCAAACTAGCCCAGAACGAGTATAAGAACAGACATGACTGTGTGGGGAAAGCAGTACATCGGGAACTGTGCAAACAATTGAATTTCGAATATGCAGACAAATGGGACAAACATAAGCCAGAAACAGTACTGACAAACTCATACAAGCGAGAAGACCGGATGTCATAATAATAACAAGAAGGAAAAATCTTGCAAAATCGTAGACTTCGCCGTTCCAGCAGACCACAGAGTGAACAGCAAAGAAACAGAAAAACGAAGCAAATACACAGAACTAGCAAGAGAACTGAAAGGAATATGGAGCATGAAGAAAGTCAGTATAATACCAATAATCGTAGGAGCACTAGGAACACTCCCCAAAAACCTGGAAAAACGACTGGGAGAAATTGGGATCAAAGGAATCATTGGAACTATACAAAGGACAGCAATGATCAAAACAGCTACAATCTTAAGAAAAATTATTGAATGCGGAAACTAACCCGCATAAGCTACGAAGGATCATACGGAATCTAACACAGGAAGAAAACAAAACTAATGAAAGTACACACCACAAACAAAGAAACAGAAACTGCAAGAAACATCACTTAATAAGCCCCCTCCCCCCAATAAATTACAGCGCCCTCAACTGACATAACACAAAAATGGACCAATGAACAGAAATAGCAAGTAACACAATAAGCTCACCACCCCACTCCACAAAATAAATAAATAAATAAAAAATAATCAGCTCCCCTCAAAAAATAAATAAATAAAAAATAATCAGCTCCCCCCCAAGAGAATGAATAAAAAATATTTAAAAAAAATAAAAAATAAAAATAATAATAATAAAAATAAAAAAATAAAATAAATAAATATATATATATATATATATATATATATATATATATATATAAATGGTACCAGTCTAGGCTGACACCACACAAAATATCTGCATAGGGTCAAGGAGGATGAGAAGACCGAGGAGGGAGAGCACAAACCAGACCTCCACTGGAAGTGCTGAAACTGCTGGGACCTCCGGGAGGCTTACTGCCACCCAAACCCAGAAAACACCAATGGTCCCTGCCGGCGAGAAATCAATGGTAAACGGCTGTTGTGATACTGCAAATTTATTTGCGGTGGCTATCGAAAAGAGGTGGAGAATACTGGAAATCTGGGGAGACTTGTTGTCACTCAGATTCCAGGGAATACCTTCGGTTGTCGGTGAACAATCACTGATGACCTGTGTCAGAACTCCTAGTGAGTAAATAATAATAATACTAAAAATAATAAATATAATATTACTACTACTACAGCTACTACTAATAATTGTGGAGGTTACTGCAACTTTTTGTAGATGCTCATTGCCACGAAACTTTCAGGGAAGTCTTACGGCTGGTTTTAATAATAATCAATGGTAAATACGATAATGGAAAATGATTTACAATGGTTATTGATCTAAGGTAAGAGACAGGGAGCTGAACATCTAGGGAGAGTTGTTTTCCCTCATACTTCACTGAACACTACCTAAAAAGGATTCGTTTTAGAATTCCTTCTGAGTAAATAATACTAATAATGAAGATAATAGCCAGCATCGGCTGGTATCACATACATATCGTGAAGGGTCAAAGTGGATGGAAATCCCGGGGATAGAGCGAACCAACCACACTTCCAATGAAAAAAATAGGATTGGTGAGGCTTATTGCCGCTCAAATTCCAGAGAATACAAACGCTCCTTTCCAGCAAGAAATCAATGGTAAACGGTTTTTGCGATAACGCAGACTGATTTTCAATGTTTATCAAAACGGCGGGGAAGTGCTGGAAATCTGGTGAGACTTGTTGTCACTCAGAATCCAGAGAATACAATTTTTTATTACTAGTGCACAATCATACCTTATTTGAAAACTCGTAGTGATTGATAATGAAATAAATATTAATAATAATACAACAAAGAACTAGGTACCCAATTACTATGCACAATGCTTTGCCTCAAATACTATTGTTTTGTTAGTGTTTTGTTTGACCTCATATTAATTCTGGTCAGGTTATTTAATGCCGAATACGGTCAAAAGTTTGTATGCCTCAAGTTCTTTTATCTTCAAATAGTTATTCATGGTGTTGGGTTTGATTTTGCCTGACCGAACATGATTGAGTTTTGTAAAAGGAAAGGAAAAAAGAAATAACATAAATATTTGGAGCATTTTTAATCAGGAAGTTTGTATTTTCAGACAGCCTGATCTGTTAGCACAATATTGACTAAATTTTAAAATGTGATGAAGACTGAAGACAGCGTAGAAGACATGATAAGGGGACTAGAAAAAATCGATAACCATAAAAAAGGATTAGAAATGCTACAAAAACCTCCGTTAAATGAACAGTACAAAGAGTACTGGAACTGAAAATGGAAAGCCGAAGGAAAATGGGTAAGAAGACAATTCATAAGACTATCTAAAGAAGAGACAAACGAAAATACATGCACCTGTCTACCAAAATGTTATTTTAACATAGAAACATAATGTCAATCGCACAAACAACGTAAAATGAACAAACTATATAATTGCCAAGTGAGACAAACCTCGGGAAAATAATAAATGTGCACTCTGTAAACAAAGAGAAGAAACAGTAAATCACATAATAATGGAATGCATAGAAAGCATACAATAATATAGAACTGAATGCTGATGGCGCAATTGATTGAGAACGATGCCCGCCTCTGCAATATTAGCATGCTAATAAATGGAAACAGTATTGGAAAATGAAAGACATAAGAACTTTTGAAGCAAGAAAATACATCCAGGCAAACTCATCTAACAAGGAGACCGGACGTGGTGATAATAAAAAAGAATGGAATATCTGCTTAATTGTAGAGTTCGCCATTTCACCAGTTCACAGTGTACAGATTAAATATGTAGAAAAACTTAAAATGTAAAGAACCAACCATAGAACTCAAAGGAATATGTAATATGAAATAACGTCACTATAATGGCAATACATATAGGAATACTAGTTCCGAAAAACTGTAAACAAAAGTAAAAATTTAAATTACTTCTGAAAACAACCGAAATATTAAGGAACATCTTCGAGTGCGTAAACCAACGCATATAACCAACGAACGCCAACCAGCATATAAATTATATTACTTTAGCTTAAGGAACTGCTAACCGCCAGAAATCCCATAAACTAAAAAAAAACAGATATCGTGTCACTCGCTTAAAAAAGAGATAAAGAAAATCAGAATATTATATTAATATTATATAATATGACACCTAAGTCAGCTTGAAAACAGTAGTTGGTACCACATTAATTCGCTTCCGATGATCAGAGGTGATGGAAATACCGAGGAGGGAAAGCACTATAACAGATAAACTGGAAGGGAATGGAGAGTATTGAATACTGAACAGGTTATTTACACTCACCAACAATTCAATGCACAATGTCTGGTGCGAGAAAACAAAGTAGGTTACAAATGTGATCGAAAGAAGCGTAGCGTACTGGGACTCTGGGGATATTGTTGTCACTCGGATTCCAGGAAATACCAACTCTTTTTACCAGTAAGTGATCACTTGAAATAACTTACGCAAGGACACCTAGTGAGTAAAAAACGTAATAATAAACACATTCCCGTCGATCACTTTATATGATCGAACTGTGAGCATGTCTTGTTGGGTGAGACGCGGGCATTAATCAATAAATTCTATAGTTGTCTCATGAAGGAAGGTACACACGCATAGACAAAAAAACGGTTTGATGTATTGGCCTACAAATTACCGCATTCTCTCAGCACATTGCATATGATGATTCTCGATTGAAGGAAGGGTCTCGCGAGACGGAGTGGCTTTTCAGTGACTGGAAAATGTGAATTCTGCTCTCTTTCTTTTGCTTTTTTGCGGTTCGTACTTTTGATGGCATAACCAGCTACGAGACATACGGACAGACATTAAACGTACCTAACAACGTGTCGTACAAAGAGATGCGTTATCGCCAAAGACGAACAAATACATTTCTCACAAAGATAGTACAAGAAATGGTAAAAATAACTTTAAAATAAGTTATTAATATCATTTGTAATAGTAGCAGCAACAACAGCAAAAAGCAACAACACCAACAACAATAATACTACTACTACTACTACTACTACTACTACTACTAATAATAATAATAATAATAATAGTACGTGGACGACCTGAAACTAGTTGTAAAAAGTAAAAAGGAACTGGAAAAGGTAATAAATACGACCAGAATTTTCAGTCAAGACATTCAAATGGAATTCGGAATCGAAAAGTAGGCACTACTAACAATCAAAGAGGAAAACTGCAGACAACAGAGGGCATCGAACTCCCCAGAGATGAGGGCGCTTAGCGAAAAGTAAAGCTAAAAATATTTGGGAGTTCTGGAAGTAGACACCACCAAGACTACAGAAATGAAAGAGAAGATTGGAAAAGAATATTTACGATGAACAAGAACACTCCTAGAAACGAAATTATATAGCACCAATCTAATAAAAGGAATAACCACCTGGGCAGTGCCACTAATAATATACTCTGGCCATTCATAGGCTGGACTACAGAAGAACTTAGACACCTTGACCAGAGGACTAGAAAATTAATGGTCATGAACCACGCACTACACCAAAAAATACAATACGGACATACTCTACATGAAAATAAACGAAGGGGAACGAGGACTGGTAAATATAGTAGATTGTGTGGAAGACTCAGAAAAAAAGCTAGAGAAATGCATAACTCAGACCATGGAAAGGCTAATTACGGCAGTAAGATACACCGTTCTAACGAGCAACTCGGTAAGCACCGAAAGCAGAAACAAAACGACAAGAAAAAAATGGGAATAATAAAAACGACATGGACGCTTCAGAAGACTGACAAGTGAAGAAACACACGAAAATAGCTGAGCATGGCTAAGAAAACGATACTTTAACAGAGAAATGGAATCTTTACTGATGGGTTGACAGAAAAATGCGATTACGACAAACTACATTAAACCTAAAACAGATAAAACCCAGGAAAACAGTAAATGCACACTGTGTAGACAGTGAGACGAAACAGTAAATTATATAATAAGTGAATGCAGCAAACTAGCTCAAACCGAATACGAGGACAGAAATGACTGCATGGGGAAAGCAGTACACTGAGAACTGGGCAAACGATTACATTTTGAATACGGGATATGGATATACAAACAGACAAACTCACACAAGCAAGGATACCGGATGTCATAATATTTGACAAGAAGGAAAACTTTTGCAAAATCGTAGACTTCGCCATTCAAGTAGTTCACAGAGTTACAATCAAAGAGACGAACACAGAGAACAAATACACGGAACTCATCAGAGAAATGAATAGAATATGGATCATGAAGAAATCAGTATGATACCAATAATCGTATAGACGCTAGGCACATCCCCTAAATCCTGGAGAAACGACTGGTAGAAATTAAAATAAAAGAGATCACTGAGACCATACAAAACATCGCAATGATAAAAAACAACTACAATCTTAAGGAACCTCCTAGAATGCGGAAACCAACCCGCATAAGCTACGAAGGGTACCCAGTCACATGGAATTTACAACAGGAAGAAAACAAAACCATATGAAGAACACCACCCCACGAACAAAACAACAGAAACTGCAAGAAACCTTACCTCATGAGCTCTTCCACCCAATGAATTACATCGACCTCAGCTGACACCACAGTAAAATGAACCAATGAACAAACTTGGCAAGAACCACCATAAGCCCCATCTCAACAATAAAAATAGTTCTGGTCTAGGAGAATAATAATAATAATAATAATAATAATAATAATAATAATAATAATAATAATAATAATAATAATAATAATAATAATAATAATAACACCACCAAAATATTTTAAGAGAGTCAAAGAGGATAAGAAGACCGAGGAGCGAGAGCACAAATCAGACGTCCGATGAAAGAGTGCTGGGACTTTGGTGTTCTAGGAGTATTGCTACATAGAAAGGGAAACGGAAAAGAAAAGAAAAGGCACCAGTGAAGCTAGACAAGTTGAGAAGACATGCAGTGGCTTAACATTCCGCTAACATATCTTGCCTTTTCTTTCCTCGACAGAAGCTAAAGAAGAAAGTTCCAGAGGAAAACATTCACAGATCTTAAGAGAAAAATATACAACGCACTTCTCATACACTTTACTATATAGAACAATACATTTATAGATTTTATTTATCCGTTAGTTTGTTCGTTGTTTGCTTTTAGAACATGTCACCCGTCGTTGGTTCATTTTATGTTTTATATAGAATTGGTTTGTATGTAAACTTGTATTGTAGGTGCTAATTTTTTAACAAATGGTCTGTAAGTGATAGTTTCTATTTAAGCCATAGATAGGGCTATGGTTGGTACTACGGCAACGGTATAATGATAAGTAACAAGTTACCCGGCATTCCATACAAATTGCCAAAGTGTGCCCTTTGTGTCCTACCTAGCCTGTTTCGGAGAATAGCTTATATAGTGTATAGAGTTGGGAAATGGGATAGGCACAGCTAGTAGAAAGGCTTGTAAAAGTAAGAATTTTGTGGTGAGGTTGGCTAAAGGCAAATACCTTGACAAAGGATGTCCGAGTCAACTATGCGTTGTGCTTGGATAATTTCTATGTATCCTATAAAATGAACTCTGCAAGTACTACCAATCCGGCATAAGCGACGTCTATGTAGTGCTAACCAAGAGGTAACCTTCCCATAAATTCCAAAATTGGGGCCTCACCACTAAATAAAGTGGTTTTACTATCAAGCAGGTTTGGATGAAAGCTTAGAATAGTTTGTAGTGTTGGGAAATAGGGTATGCAGAAAGGAGATATAAAAGGTTGTAAAAGTACAGGTGTGGAGTGGGATGAGGCAGAGGGAAACACAACGGAAAAGATTCGATTTACTTCATAAATAGAACACTGAAAGATACTACCACTTCGGAATAGGCGACCTGGCTGTACTAGTAACAAATGTGTTACTCAACACTCCCAAAAGTTTCCAAATTAGTGCCTTACCACTGGGAGCAATTTTGTGTCCTACCCAGGGTTGTTGAGAGAGAGAGAGAGAGAGAGAGAGAGAGAGAGAGAGAGAGAGAGAGAGAGCTTGAATAGTTCATATCGTTGCGAAATAGAGTAGAAATAACTGTATAAGTTCAAATTTGGATTGATAGTACAGTCCAGACAATCACCTTGATCAAGGGTTTCCAAAGCAATTTAGTGTCTCTATTCACTTGCCTCGCTACGAAGGCAGAGTTAAACAAAAGGTCGTTTTTTAATATGGAAAAACTCGAACTCTCCAAAAGAGGCACTCTGGAAAGGGACAAAAATAAAAAGTGCCCAAGTCTAGAAGGACTCTTCCGTCACTTACCGAACAGATACTAATTTTGTAGCCCCTGCCCAAAACAAATCAACCCCCCCCCCCCAAAGAACAAAAAACAAGTTTAGTGTCTGAAATACACTTATTTTAAAAGTAGATAGTACTCTGACAGATATTACAATTGCGGGTCGGAATAGATCTGTAGGTAATAATAACCAAGGAGTAACCTCTCACTATCAAAAGTGCCCAAATTGTAGCATTAACACAGAGATCAGTATAATAACAGTTTGGACTTAATAAACATAATAAATACTCACTATGTTTTAGCCGTAAACATAATTGCCCGTTAATCTTCTTCAAATCAATAAAACAAATGTATATTTGTTTATATATATTTATATAACAATTTCCTGTTTAAGTCGACGGGACTACACAATTTGATTTGCGAACAATGCATTTTAAATTTAGTAAAGTTAAAATAGTTACCTTAGCGGCAGCAGATGAATACCTCAATGACCTGGCGATTTAATTTTTAAAATTGTTCTGAAAGGTGATAACATACGCACGGCTATTGAATTGCTTAGCGTATTATTATATAGATCAAATATTGCTGGATAAATAAACTATAGTAATTTAAAATTTTATAGTATATTTTTCTTTAGACTGAGCTACAACTTTTATTTCGAAATCTCTAATAAGATAACGCCCGTCTAGACTTTTCGAAAATAAATTACAATGTTCAACTCGCAAACATCTGAGCAACAACTACGCGGAGACCTTTGCTTCCGAACGCTTTGAGTAAAGGAAATATATCGTCTTAGTTGGGCGTCATTCAGCAGACTATCAAGTGTCAGTGCGAATAGGATCATTACTCAATATTTCTGTCTTCCTCTTTAACATCTTGAGTGTACTAAAGCGTGAATAACATCCATTTCGAAAAGGGACTAATTCCGTTATCGCTTCAAATCTAATTCTCCGTTTCTGTTTACCAACAGATGATTTGAATTAACGTTTATTACACAGAATTTGTACGGCTAATGACGATACTTACTTTCAAGTATTCTAATGATACAGCATTTTAAAGGGAGAAAAAACACGATTTAACATTCAAATAAAATAGGGAACACTTAATATAATCTTTATAGTATCTTGGACACATTTGAACACAACTGCTCGGCGTAAGTGGTTGTAACGAGGGATATATTTAATTTAGTTTGATGTTAATGTAGAAAAGAGGATGTGGAAACCGTCCGTAAAAATGTCTAAAATCTAAGGCTCAAGCTTAAGGGTTTCTTAAGAAAGAATTAAAATTCACGGAATCTTGATTCCGTGTTTAATAACTATAGATCAAATTCAATGCAAATCTGAAATATTTGAATTTTGAAATGTGAGAACTGCCTATATCATATCCTATAGCTAATGACTGTACTTACGTTCAAGTATGTAGTGTTACGGCATTTGAAAGGGAAATTACAGTCTTTAACATTCAAATAAAACGGTAACCGGTTATTCTAACTATTTTGCTATATTTGTGCTCTCTCTCCCTCTCTCTTGATCTCTGTCTGTCTTTCTCTCTCTCTCGTAGACTCTGTCTCTGTCCCTGTCTCTCTTGATCTCTCTCTCTCTCTCTATGAAATCAGAAACCAATTAATATTTGCACAAATTTGCACGGTGAACTAATTGGTCCATATCACCGCTGGGAAGAGACACAAGTAGTCGATAAAATATGGCAGCCTAAAAGGCAGCTAAACGCTTCAATATACACTAAAACAAAGCCACCAAAAGCAAACTTTCTGTAAAGAAAATCAAATCAAATAGCTTTTATTGAAAACAAAAAAAAAACTATTAAATAACAGTTATATACATACATATATATAGAACAAAAGTATAATTTCATTGAAATTCCCTTTATCAATTAGAGAACATATAGTTTTATGAACTTATAAAAATGTTTACACTCACTACGTCATTGACATGTCTCCAATATAATGTACCTTACTGCATGCCACGTCGTACTGTGTGTGCTCCTTGATGACTCTTGCTTTACGTACATCTACCTCTGATGTGCCAACATTATTATTTATAAAAACATACACAACTGCACACAGACAAGTAATTATAGGAGCAACATGACTAATGAAGAAGAATTTCAAGAGCTATCTGGCGAGTATACCCGGTGAACTGAGTGCAAGAAAAATACAAACAACTGCACTTAAGGGGACGGTTAGAATCTTAAAACGATATCTAGGCTGGAGTGTCTGAAATAGCCGGTGAATGTTTGGCATCCGTTAGGATGCCCCATCCCCAGCAAAAACAGAAAGATAAGAAAAATAAAAAGATAAAAAAGAACAAATATAGACGTACACACACATACGAACACGCGCACATTGAAACCCAACTGCTAGGCGTAAATGAACGTAATGTGATACATATTTACTTTAATTTAGTTTAAGCGAAATGTAGGAAGATATTCATGAACATTCAGATACCTCCGATTGTTGTTAAAACCTTACTAAAGGTATAACATATAGACTAAAATGTATTCCCCAAATTCAAGTTTCTTTGGTGTATTATAATAGAATTGGAAGAAGCATAACATGGGCCCTACTTACCACTTAACAATTAAAATATTTCAGGTTTGTATTCAAGTTGTTACATAGCCATTAGACACTTATTAAGAAAGATTACCTGAATATCAATTTCTTCTGAAGACTCCTTAAGCCTTAACCTTTAGACGATTTCTAAAATGAAAATCATGTTATAAATTTTGATCAAACTTGAAATAAAGATTCTTGACAAAGGGTTTACTATCATTATATCTTATTTTAAGTTGGTGTGCTTCAAGCAACCACTAATCTCGCGACAGATGTTTTTCAGTGATGAGTCTATGTTTTTGGGCATGCGTCGATCTCTCCCAAACGGGACCAGCATACTCCACAGAGGAATAGCACAAGTCTAAGGCAGTACATATTAGTGCGTGTGCTTTGGCTCCTCACTTTGAGTTTATCAGTTTCCGTAGGATGTTGTTCCAGGAGATGAATTTCATTTTTGTCTTCTTTACATGTTCTCTGAATGAAAGGGTGCCGCCCAGGGTAACGCCAAGCTTGACTGGGTTAGTGCGATTCTCAAGTAATATTCCAGACAACGTGATGTTTAGGGGTCGGTTGGCATCTCGGTTCCGGAAGTAAAACGAGCACACTTTAGTCTTTGCAGATGGTTTATATCGTAGTAGAGGAGTAACTCATCTAAGGCTGAGTTGAGGTTTGCTTCTACTTACTAACAAGTACTCTCTTGGGATGGTACACAAAGTCTGTAAGCATAGATTAACCGGTAAGTGTTCTGGCTCATTGGTTGGTTGTTAGTTTAAATGTTGTACATGAATGGAGCCAGCACACTACCTTGAGGTAAGCCATTCTTTTGTCGGCGCTAGCGACTTTGTTTGTTGTTTAGGGTAACATAATAGTCCCCTGTCTTTTAAGATGGCTCCGATTAGGTCTGTGAATAACTGTTTCAGGGGGAGGCAGTGGTTTACAATGCCATATGCAGCAGACAGATCAACAAAGACAGCTCCCGTTACCAATCTTTTCTGAACCCAATCTTCAATGTGCTGAGTGAGTTTCAGGAGTTGGCTAGTTGTGGATTTTCCAGGCCGTAATCCTGCTTGTTATGCGCGTGATGGCTGGTTCAGCAACTGAGGCAAATCTGTTGACGATTAGGAGTTCAAACAGCTTAAACAGGTAACATAGTAGGGAGATCGGGCGGAAACTCTTTGCATGCGTTGGATCTTTGCCAAGTTTGAGAAGAGCGATGATTTAAGTTTTCTCCAGATCTGTGGGATCCTTCTTATTAACATACAAGTATTACTAAACTCAATGATCAATTTTCGTGTCAAAGGTCCAAAGTGCTTTGTAAAAATATAATCTAGACCGATGGCTTCACCATCATTCAGGGAACTAATGCTGATATCGAGCTTTTTGAGTGATAACGTTCAGTTATTCCAGTGCTCTAGGAATATTGAAGTCGGTCTATGTTTGGTCTTTGCTGTTTGGTAGTGTATTTCCCGTTGAGTAACAGCTGACGTGCAACTTGGTTGGTAATCATGGTGTACTGCTGTTGCATTGGAGTTGATGGATCGTTGCTGATTTTCCGGATTAGACTCCATGCCTTTTTACTGTTCTTTGTCATATCAGTTTCTCCAACAGATTTTGCAATTTCCGTTGTCGGTTTTCTGATAGAGAGGTCATGAGTCTTTCGCCTACTTTGATGGTATTTTCAGCAAAAGGATCAGATTCATAGAGCTGTTGGTATTGCTCATATACTTTTATACTTTGGGCATCAAGTCCAGGTATATATTGCGATGTTTATCGCGGCTGCTTGGCGCACACATCTGGTGAAGCTATCATAGTTGTTTTTAAACAACAGGCCAGTTCGCTTTCTCAAAATCAAATCTTCTTCAAAATGGAACTGTGGTTGGGTGGATTTCAGCATTGACTGTGATGCCAATCGGACGGTGTTGTGTTTGGACAGTTGCCAACCGAGTAGAGATCACAAAAGATATAAGTGATGAACGCCATCTCCTTCATGGACGTGAACCAACGGTTCGACGATTGACGTCAAGGAGAACATTCCCCAGCAATTTCGAACCCCTAACAACATCTCAGGAAGAGACAAGACTACAGTTGTGGCCAGACGGCTATAATATGAACCTCCTCATAACGACATGAGAATCCCAGCTTCTGAGGCATCCCCCTCCTATTCAGAGGCACCCTGGCTGAAGTGGAAAACCGCCTTAAAACGGGAATGGCGCAATCAAAAGTTGCTATGAATAAATGGGGCTACTAAGCTGCCCCAATCATAATTGAATGTGGAGAAGAGGAACACATGATGCAAATTGTCTGGTCTGCCCCTTACTGTCCAAGCGTAGTAGCTGAAAATATCTTGTTGAGTACAACACTATTGCAAAAGACGACATAAAAATGTGGGATACTTTCATATGACAACATGCTTTAAAGAGACACAATCTAATGCTAAACTTCGCAAAAGGACATTCAATTAGTGCTAAATTGCCCGCCTTGAGACGGGTATTCTTCTGGTATATATATATATATATATATATATATATATATATATATATATATATATATATATATATATATACGTGTGTATTTGTCTGCGTATGTAAAGAGATAGAGCGAGCCAGAGAAAGAAAAGGTAAGAAGTATTGAGAGCAGACATGCATTTAAACAACCACCAAAATGATCATGAAATATATTACCTTATTATCTCTGAATCAGCTTTGTTAAAATTTACAAATAATTGACAGTTACAGTTACACGTGACTATGTACTGTTTACCGAACACATACTCGCGCGTGTGCGCCCACACACATACACACGCACACATATGATATATATATATATATATATATATATATATATATATATTATATATATTAGTATTTCATGTATATATATATGTACTATTTATATATATATATATATAAATATATATATATATATATATATATATATATATATATGAATGAAATCGACACAAAATGTCTGTACTTTTAAACATAATATATATGTATATATATATATATATATATATATATAAGCAATACCGAATAAAGTATGGGAAAAGTATGTATGATAGATAAGCATTCCTGAACTCATGCCGCGAATCGTGGTGTCGATGCAAATTAACGAAAATTGTATTCTGATAATCTTCCCGCCACCGCATTTCTTTTTTTTCTTCGGCTTTAAGAATGTTCTTGTAAACGATGTCATTTCTGTGTCAGAATCGAACGAGTGAAGGAAACGACTTTGGCACGAACCTCATTGGTTCTTGGAGAATTGATAAGAGCTTCGAGTAATCGGTTTTTGCGAAAATAATTTCAATCTCAATTAGAATTGCTGCGAGTAGATCAGAAAGTCATATTCAACTGAAAAGACTTTCAAGGGAAACAAAAATACACGCAGACACAGAAACACATATACCGCGCATGTATTTATTCATGAAGATAACACTTTTAAACTTACGGATGAACATAATGAAGTATACTTGCTCTCCGGAACACTAGTCGAGTCGAATAATAATCGCGACAAGCATGTATTTATTTAAATAAGGCTTTCGAAGTTACCGATCGTCATTATAGCACATCTGTGTATTTTCAAGTCTAATAATAGTTGCAATAATTAAATCGTGAAAATCAGATTATCATTGTTTTCCGTTCTCCTAAAAATTAGTGCATTCTATTAATTGCTGCATACATTTTCTTGCGAATATCAGACTTGCATAATTACGGATGGCCGTAAAACATATCCTATTTCTCCATCTCTTATTAAAACGTAGCCAGTCGAATAATAATGGCAGTTTATATCCATGTAAACCGTATATTTATTAATACCGATCTCCAAAATAACGTATAATTTACTCCATTCGTCCTGTATTGTAGACCAATCTAATAATAATAATCGCGATAAGAAGTGCTTTATTGAAATACTAGGAAAACCTACTCGCCCTTCGAGCAGCAATTAATTAGGAGGAGGTCGTTCCTTAAAAAAAACATGTTTTCTTAACCAGAGAATTCCATAATTAAAAAAAAAACATTAGTAAATTTGTAGATTAAAATCCTCAGATAAAACAACCCTTCCCCCATGTATACAAATGAGATTCTTCTTTTTAGAGTGATTCTAGATTGTTAAGGCAGTAGATATGTTTCAAACACAAATCCCAAGTTCGACTGGCAAGGTCGTAACACCACACGCAATCGACACAAAACATCCCTCCCCTCCAAAATGAACGCACAGAATTAATCTCCAATGGCAAAAAATGGTAAACTTCAATAAAACCCAAAAATGAAAACAAAAATAGAGGATTATTTTATGTTAAGTTTATATGATAAACTGATCTCCTACTCTAAATTCTAAAATATTTTTTGTTGTTTCTCTATTCTGCCAGGTTTTCCAGGGTATTCACACGTAATTGGCTGACAAAGTAGAATATCATTTTATCGGGTGGGACGATGGGGTGGGGGTAATCTACAATAAATTAGGAATTTTTGATATTTTATTCATACCATAAAATAAGATATTTAATTAGGTAGACTATTTTAAAATTATTTATATAATTTTCACCGGAAAAGTAAACCCACCTAAAATTAGTTGCTTAAAATTAAAATATAAAGGAACGTCTAGTTAAAAATAACCTTTAAAGAAAAAAATATGGGTAAATTTGCAGATAAACACCCCCCCATTAATATCCCGCCACCCTGAAAAATGACTTTCTGCTTTTTAAGCGATTACGTGTTAGCACTGTGGAAAATGGAAATGAAGAAAGACAAATATTTTAGAATTTAGAGTGAGGGATTAAAGTAAAATGATCCAAAATTTCCGGGCCATTGTATTTTTTTAGGGAACTTAACAAAACTTGTTAATCACTAACCCTAAGTCCGAGTTGCAAGGTCATAACACCACACGTAATCTCCTAAAAAAGTAGCAGTCCCATCCAAAGAAAACGAAGCAGATTTAACTCCCATAACAAAAAAATAATTAGTTAACTGGTCTAAAACTGACCCGAAAAATTGAATTTACATACGAAAATGTTCCTTCTTTTTTAAATTCTGAAATAATTGTTATATTTTCTTTACTTCGTTCGATCAAACTAAAAAAAGGTAGAATATTTTTTTGGAGGAGGATTTAGCGGAAAATGTTAATTTACAATCGTACCAAAATATGAATCTCCCTTTTCTTTTTCTGTGATCTGTCCAGATCACAGTGCTACTAAACTTGTGTTGACATTTATAAATTAGGCATTAACTTATTTAATAAAATAGGTTATTCATTTATTTTTCACGAAAAATGTAAACACTGAAAAAATAGGGACAGAGGGAAAGAGAGCAAGCGAAAAAATCACACTCTCTCTCCAACTCCCCTTTATATTATCGCTTTTACCTCACTCTCTTCTTCAATAATGCCCTGCATGAATAAGGACGTTCAGAAAAAAAAAATCATGAGAAAAATAAACCCCAAATGTTAACAGACAAAACAGTATAATAACACACAATATGACACTAAACGAAAGAAATCCAAGAAATAAAAAAGTATTCTTGTATTCGATGGTTAACGATTGTCGAGGTTGCTCCTATGTGTGTGTGTGTATTTTAGGAGTGGCCATGTTCTTATATGTGTTGTATTTTCTATTGTCTTTGTGGATATGTTGTTAGTGCTATGGTCAAGAAAAATAGGCCCCCTTATACCCTACATAAGCAAGCAACCCCCAACATACAACCCCACGCAAACGCATAAGAAGGAAAGTAAACATTTGGTTCACCCCCCCCCCCCTATAATAGCAATGTACAAACTAACATACCTAGGGAATTATTTACGATCATTAAGATATGTTTTAAATACCCACACAAATATAGCCCTATCTCCAACAAAAATCCCATTAAAATATAATACTAAACGATGCCTAATTTAGCCCAAAAAATAATTACAACAATCAACATGAAAATTTTAAAAAAATCCGAAACAATATCTACCAGTAAAAACTCTAACACCCATATTACATTCAATTGCCAGAACAAACAGCAATATCTACTTAAAAACGCTTGAATACACACAAATGTAATATACGTCTGTACAGTCACATAATTACACCCCGTAAAAACCAATGTAAATTCAATAGCATCTGCTACTACAAAACAACTTTTCCCAATCTCTACCCAACACAATACACATTCCCCTTCAAATTATATCAGCCACCGACACATATTAGAATACATCTAAACACAACTTTATCTATCAAATAAATCCTACATTAGACAATGTAGACCTAAGAGATTCCCAAAATTATAAGCCTCAACCTGATAGGGATAATGACCATAGCACCAATAACATATCCACACAGACAATTGAAAATGCAACACATATAAGAACATGGCCACTCCTAAAATACACCCACACATAGGAGCAACCTCGACACTCGTTAACCATCGAATATCGAACCACCATATCTCATCTAATAGGGGAGACAGTGATAATAGAAATGGCACCTCCATGAAAACACTAATTAATAAAACTTAAGCCAAAATCACCGTTTTTCGATTCATTGGGCTATTTTGAAAAAATACGAATTCATACTTTCCAAACTCTGACGTAGAAATGATGATAGCATCTAGTAAACATACAAATATAATTAACGTAAAGAGCGAACTACTGGCACCCTGTATACATAAGAGAAAATTAAATACGCAAGATGGAAACCATCTTTCGAAATACCTCAACCTCCCCAATAATATATAATCTGACTTCTGAAAAACCATTGCATAACACTTACCTCAACTAGACGACCCAAAATACCCCAACATATAACTAAATCCCCTATATATTGACTACATAACAAACCCCTAACAAGTATAGAATTGCACCCTTAAATATATTTAGAGTATTATTCTCAATAGATAATTATTCTTTATTAAATTCCCTATTATTTCTTATAATATAACATGTTAAGTCGTATTATGATTTACATCAAGATGCACCTACATTTACATTTAAAATAAGCGGAACATAAGACAAACTAGTAGCGAGTAATGTAATTTTCTAGGATATCTACTTATGGCATATGTATCGTATTATCGAATGCCACGGATCATATTCGTATTTCTTTTTAGTTGTTTTCTTGTATTTCAATATATGATTAGTGTTTGTGTAGATGTGTGCATATATATATATATATAGTCTTTATTTGTATCTTCGTAAAGAGAAATGGAAATAGTGAAAAGCTTTTTAGTTTGAAGAATAAATTGTATCCTTCATAAACGAGGATGTTTCTCGTACATCCCCACCCCCACATACATATATATATATATATATATATATATATATATATATATATATATATTTAAGCAAACATTGGTAAACATAGCATAATTCAAGGCTTGATTATACATTTTCTAATTTGTCCATATTTTTTATTAATCTTTTAAGTGTAAAAAATGAAAAAAACACATCAATTAGTATATTATAAATATTACAAGTACATCCAATTCTTCGCCTAATCATAGTCAGGCAACACAAACTATTGAAAAAGCTGGAGCAAAGAGAGGGGTACTTCTATCGAACATGAACCAGTTTCCGTGAACTTCGCGTCGGCAGCGTTCACGCCTGCAGCGTAAACACTTAAGAGATTAACAAATCAGCTGTCAGTAACCAGACGGTAATTTTCCTGACCAATATTGAAATTGATCAAAGCCAGTGCATGTTTATTTCCTGTAAACTCCCCCCCCCCAAAAAATAAAAATAAAAATAAAAATAATAATTACGAATGCGGCTTTTGATCACCGAACACGCAGACCGATTTCAAAAACCCTTTTGAGGGAGGTCTGCAAAAACCATTTGTTACGAACTCTCGTAAGATCGGAGGCCAAAGGCATACGGTGGAGATAGACAAGTCTTTGTTGACCCTTAGAAAAAGACAATGTCGGTAGGGTTGTCGAGCCGTTCTGGGTTTTATGGTTATACGACACCGCAGAGAAGAAGGGTTTCCTTGTGACGGTGCCCAACAGGAACGCCGAAACCCTCCTTCCAATACGGTAATATCAGACTGCTACAAGCGTACAATAAGTTAGGAGAGGAAGGGGTACAAACACCTGACCATTAACCACGGTCAAAATGTCGTGGGCCCATTAAGGCGGGCGACTACCAACCACGTCAAGAGGAAGACAAACAAAGGAACAAAAAAGAATGTGCCACAAGCAGGTAACCGGTAATCATCTATCTTCGTGAATTCATGTTGATACGAACATTTCGAAGCAACCCATTCGTCTCCATATTAGCACAGATAGCAGACTTCTACCCGGTTGTCCAGCTTTCTCCCACTTCCTCGACGCACCCATCCTCTTCTGCTAGTTTGTCGTCGTCTGCGCTCAGCCAATAGCACACTTTACACACTAAAAAAATTGTACACTCTCAAACAAACTTATTTTAAACTATTACTGAAAAAAAAAGTATAGCATTTTGATAGTTCGAAATAGCAAACGTTGCATGCCCGAACGCTGCCGACACGAAATTCCCGGAAACTAGGGCATGCTCGATAGAAGTGCTACCAATAAAGAGATTAACATAAAAACACAGCCGGGAACTGTCGCATGGGAAGTTGTTAAACGTAAAAAAAACGGTGTTGTTCCAGAAGAACGTTTACAATTTAAATTCCGGGATATCAGAACTAGCCTCACACGATAAATTGTATTTACGTTAGACATTATAAAACATTGTTACTAGTTTCATACGTAACATTATTCTTTGTATATTGCTTGAGTTTAATAAAGATAGCTTCAAGTATACATATAGCATTACATAGCCGTGGTAGTGTTACGAATCCTAATGATTCTGACATTATCCTGCTCTATCCTCCATCACACATAAAAGGTATTCATATGTGCATTGTGAGTATTTTGTTAGTTGTTTGATATAAGGGCTGTGCTGTTTACCCAGTGAGCCAGATCCCTGTTTTGGCATTCACAGAAGAACATCGCTGATGAGTTCGCCCTTAGACCTCCGGCAATGTCCAGTACATCTGGTTCTTTTCTCTCAAATTAAGATTGACATCTGAAGAAGCTGTCTATAGAGTGTCTCTCTCGCAGACTGCTGTTTCTATGAGATGATAAGAGAAGATATTATCATTCTGGTGCATACACACAATTTCCTTATCAACTCTTTTGGTAAAAGTCCAAGTGCCACTTCCCTGTACGAGTACCGATGCCACAATGTCTTCTAAAGAAGTCACGTCTCATCTTGGTAGAAATACTTTACTTCTAGATCGCTTTTTTCTTGTCCACTCCTGCTCAGGCTTTGCTGATTCGCATCTTCAGTTCACAGTTAGCGGAATTTTTCTTGGCAACTTTACTACCAAGATAAGTAAACTCGTCAACATTCTACATTTTTTAAACAAGTCACACTAAATGAAGAGACATTTCCATGTTTATATATATATATATATATATATATATATATATATATATAGAGAGAGAGAGAGAGAGAGAGAGAGAGACAGAGAGAGAGATTAGGAAAAAGAAACAATGTTTCGGACCGATTGTAAAAATAAAAATGGAATAAAGGATAAGCAATTCAACAACTAGCAAAAATAAACTCAAACACTCATTTTGTATAGTTCTCTGACATATTTCAGTCGTTTATAATACGACCATTTTCAATCGGTTGGTGAACTTTAATTAAACACGGAAAAGTTTTCAAATTCATACAAAGAATGCGTTTGGAAGAAATAGTCACATGCAACGAACAACAAAGACGGAGAAAAAAGTGCTAAATGTTGAAAATGGGTAAAAAAAAAAGACGAAGATGAAGAAGAAGAAGAAGGAGAAGAAGAAGAAGAAGAAGAAGAAGAAGAAGAAGAAGAAAAAAAAAAGAGAAAATCAGCTATTGGCTTTAGAACGCTAATTGAAGAAGAAGAAGAAGAAGAAGAAGAAGAAGAAGAAGAAGAAGAAGAAAGAAAGAAATTCAACAAATGACCGATGAACGCTGATTGAAAACGTCACGCGTATGTTAGAATTAGTTGTAATTTGAAACTGCTGTCGAAGGAATTAAAACAAAGGAGGAGGCAGAGCAGGAGGTGGTGGAGGAGGAGGAGGAAGAAGAACAAGGATTAAAAGTTAACCGTTGTCGTGAAGACTTAAGTTCATTTCAAATAGAATCGATCTAGCAGAAGCGTTAGAAATGTTATTAACACCTGGTATTTGCACAATCGTGTTATCATGGAATAGGATTAAACATGATTCTATGAGCCGTCGAAGTTTACAATCGTGAATATGTTTAATAGAAATTGCCCTCTGTGTATTGAAGTGATGACCGAAAGAAATCATATGGGTGCATAACGCATTAGAGGTATCACAGTTTTTTATAGCACGAGTGTGTTCATATATTCGTTTCTTTTACGGACGTTATGTCTCGCAAAATTTATTTTTCCACACTCGGCACAAGGTTGAGTGTAAATTCCAGCTGGAGTAGGAGATGAAAGGACTTTATTTTTGTTTTTATGCTTTTTTAAAATGTTTTTGATGGTGAGTGAGGTGGCTTGGATAATTCTGAAACTACATTGGGAAAGCGAATAAAAGAGATGTGTGTTATGAGAGTTAGTGGGAAGGAAAACTTTCGTTAATATGGGTTGTGTAGTATTAGGAGATGTATTAGTATTTTTGATATTTTTTAGATGTATTTGAATCGCTTTCTTTTTAGCGGAAAGAATGACATGTTTGGTATATTTTAAAGTTGTGAGAGAGGATTCTATTTTATTGTATTCCTGAGAGAGATGTTCAGGGCTGCAAATACGCAAAGCTCTGAGATAAAAACCAATAATCATACTGTTTTTATATAGTTATTGTGATGAGAGTAATAATGTAAGTAATCATTTTTGTTGGTTAGTTTGCGATGGACTTGGAATGAAAGTCTATTATTGTTTTTGAGGATTAGAATGTCAATGAAAGCTAAAGAGTTGTTTTGTACACTTTCGAAAGTAACCTTAATGGAAGGTTCAACTTTGTTGAGTGCTTGTGCTAATCTTTCTATTTTATGACTTGCGGGTAGAAAAATTAAAATATCGTCAATATATCTAAAATAGGTAGCAGTTGTAGGGATAAGGTAAGAAAAAGGACCGATTTCGAGGAATTCTAAAAACAAGCAAGCTAATACGGGTTCCCCATAGGTAAGCCGAATTTCTGTCTATAATAGTTATTGTTGTATTTAAAAAAAGTAAGAGAAGTTATGTTCCTAATGATATCTATGATACTTTTAATTGGGAGAAAACAAGGAAAAATTATTTTGTTTAAGTGTTTGAAGAGTAGGTTAATGTATTTTTGACGGGTATATTTGTGTATAAGGAAGTGGTACTAAGGCTATTCATAGTATGGTTATGAAAAGTAATATTTTGTAAGTTTTTGAGGAGATGACCTGAATTCGTTATGCGTGCGTTACTGATAGTACCTAGTAGTGGTGAAAGA
>OY744526.1:109119551-109192051 GCA_963556195.1 Sepiola atlantica | reverse complement strand
TTGAAATTAGTGAGGCAAGTAAAGAGTTATTTATTGAAATTAGTGAGTCAACTAAAGAGTTATTTATTGAAATTAGCGAGGCAACTAAAGAGTTATTTATTGAAATTAGTTACGCAACTAAATAATTATTTATTGAAATTAGTGACACAACTAAAGAGGTTTTTTTTTAAACAAAGTTCGTCGTAAGTCAAAACAACGGTATTTGTTTTTTTCATATTTAAGGCAACACAACTGTTGCATTAGTTATGAAAAAAAACAAATACATCTCCCTGGTAAGTTGTAAATGTGTGCATTTTACATGAGTAGACGCTTTTTTTAAACAAATATTATGCTGTAAATCACATCCGCACATTTTACAGGTGCGCACATTACATGTGTATTTTACGGCACGTTCGATTCTTTTACAATACACTAAATTGAGCAAAAATTTAAATAATTAGGAACACTCTTTTTGAAAACTTTACCTTTTTATTTTTTGAGGGGTTACTGAGTGGGTCACAATGTTAGTTTAACTTAAACGACCTACACAAAATATTCATCTCATACCAACTAGGTATGAACTTACGTCAATTTATTCTGTTGTTTTCAAGCAAATAACATCGATTTTTCTAAGTTTGTTTGAGGAGAAGAGGCGGAGATTAGGTTCCGTCTCCTGTAGTTGAAAATAGAGACTAAGTATCCCTACAAATTTTTAAATAAATATTTAAAAATAAGTATTTACTCAATTATGTTAAGAAAATAACATCGATTTGCCTCAGTAAAGGGTGTGGTTAGGTGTCTTTCCTTATTCTTATTGTTTTAAATAGGGATAAGCTCCACCCTCACTACAACACCCAATATTGAACCCACACATTAAAGTTTATTTTTGTTGTTGCATAAAATCTTAGATGTAATGATGTTTTTGTTGTTTATTTTAGGAGGTGATCCTGTTGCCCCATAGTCTTGAGCTTAGTAGCTAGGTTAATATAGGTATTTTGTAGAAAGGTGTATATTGCCACACAATCTTAGGGTTATTGATAGCGTTAAATAATCTTTTGGGAGAAGACACCCGGACTTAGTGTTTATCCTAAAGTTAAGATATGTTTTTTTTTACGTAGGACTATGCATATCCGGATTTAGGGGTAGTGCTAAGGTTAAAATAAAATATTAAACCACATTAACAACATTAAGTTTGTTACTATGCCCTTAAAACGCTATTTGGTTAAACTCTTTAAAAAATAGATGATCATTTGACGTGAAATGTATATAAAAAAAACTGATCAAAATTATAGATAAACAAATAATTGGGTTTTCTTCCCCAAAGTTTTTCAGGTAATTTTCTAAAAAAGCGTAATCTTTTTTTTGGGGGGTAGATTTGGTTGAGGGTACTCATCTATTTTTAAATGTCGATATAATTTTCTTTTTCATTTGACAAACTTCTTAATGTTTTCCCTACATATATTGTATCCAAGATTTTTATTAACTCATTGTGAGATTTTCATCTATATTTGAATTTGTGCTATTTTACTTATGGTGCCATTTTTCCTTCATTCTTTGCAATGATTTATAAATATTTGTTTTACTGGTTGTTAAACATTAATAATCATTTCATTGTTCATACCAGCATTAGAAAATTAAGGTTCAAACAAATAACAGCAATTAATTGAATCGCTGTTTGAATTTGATTCCGATTTCTCGAATCTCCGACTTTGATTAATCGTCCCAACACTAATATACATATATATATATATATATATATATATATATATATATATATATATATATATATATATATATATATATATATATATAAAAATATATATATATACATATATATATATATATATATATATATATATATATATATATATTAATATATATATATTAATATATATATATAAATATATATATATATACCAACATATGTATATATATACATATATATATATATATATATATATATATATATATATATATATATATATGCATATATATATATATATATATATATTGTTACGTACGGTCGTTATTTGTCGCAAAAATACGTATCATTGTCAGACACGAGCATCTGATTTTTATGGATGAAAATGGAAGTAGTAAAATCAAAACATAATAATTGCTGCCTGTTCTCGGACACCGTTTTGCATCTCAGAGAAGATATCAATACACACAAAACGCAATAGAAACGACAATTACATGGAAGATTTTATAAAATATATAATTTAAAGACAGAAATATCAATTAGATCATCAGAACATGTACAGCGAAGAATAAACAAGATATTGGTAAGGAAAAGCAGCAATCTTCTGGTTTGGAGTAAATAAATTGTTGGGGTATAAAGTAAATTAAAATTGCACAATGGTATAAGAGTTCAGAAAACAAGCAAAACATGGACTCTTTATTCATGTGCATTTACTGTGAGAAATAAACATTGGTGTGATCGGACATGTCATCAGACCTGGTTTTCGAGTCATCAATTCAAACTGTACTTGTAATAGAAATACACCGTTCATCTGCATTGTCAAAATGAAATGTGTTGTGGGGTTATGTGTTGTTCTTTTTAATTGCATCTATTACCATAAATAGAAAGAGAAAAACATCAGCATTATTTAGTCTGCTATTGTCACCGCTGCTGTGCACGTCGCTATCCAATGAGTCAACTACTACGTGTCAACGAGACAGGCTAACAACGGATTCTGTTCACAACACGATTGAAAAGATGTAACACAATTTTATAATATCTCTTATTTTTAATACTATGTAACAATATTAGAATATATAATACGATTCCAATGTCCACAAAATTGATTAATGTATAATCCCCAAAACATACTTTGTAATTACCTCCACAAATAGGTTTCGGTCGAGTTTGTCACTATGTTAAGGTGCAGACTAGCGTCCACATCTCTCAACCAATCGTCTTTAAATTTGGTAAAAACAGATCATAATCCAACTTAGACCTGATGTAATTATGGAATATGTATGTCAAATGTCAATGGTCAAGGCAACGGAAAATATATATTTTAGATATAACTTCGGTCTTGTTGATCATAAAGATTACCTACTTGACCCATATTGTAGTCGGTGAAGTCCCGTATGATATATGAACTTCAGCATGTTTTTTTTTTACCTTAGACATTTAAGAGTTTTGTAAAAGTAGAAATTTTGACGGTAATTCAATTTTCCATTTTCTAAATCTAATGTATGTATACGGTGCTAATCATACCTAATTTCAGCCGGATCAGATTAATCGTGTTTAAGTCATCAAACTTTCCATGATTTTACTTCGGCAAGACTTCATACGGTACGGAGAGAAGTCCCAGCCAAATCTTCGGCTCACCGGCATAGGTATGAAATCGCAAGACCGACTTATAAATAGCGCAGGGTCTTTGTCGGATATTCCAGGGAAGTTTTCCGATCGCTATTCTTCCGAACGTGTTCGATGTAACAAACAGAATCATTGTATTAGCACCAACAAAACAATAATAAAGCGAATTGAAAATACAAATAAAAGTGTACAAGTTTTATTTGCAAGGAAATACATTAACACAGAGTGTTGTATATATATATCACTTTCATCTTAATTAAAAAAATGTTGATCTGTTTAAGAAGTCTAATTGAAAATATATAAAAAGAAAATGTCTACCTATAGTTAGTTAGATTAAAAGTTAATTTTCAATTTAAAGTCGAGTTCTAAGTTAAGCTGACGTGTGCCGGTAGTTACATAATGCGAGGAAGTACGTGGGTGAAATAGTTAGACAACTCTTTCCTCTGAGAATTAGGGGTCGAAGTGATTGGGCATGGTTTCGAGTCTTCCACGAACACACTGGCGGTGTAATTGAAAGACACAGTTCATCTACACATAAATCAGAGTAAATATTATTGTTAAAAGTCAAACAACTACCAGAGCAAATAATGAAGTTATTTGTTGTTTTCTTTAATTGTTTCTTTTACCTTCCATCATGAGTAGGAAAACGAAGAACCAACATAACTGTGTCTGCTGCTGAATACGTCCCTATCAATTCAGTAAATTATTACATTTCAAAGATAGACGAACATCTGTTCCCATCTAAAAAAACGAAAAATGGAAATCCACCGTTCATCGACAATTAGCTGATGTCATATATAGTAATTAGTAAGAAATACAACGTCCAGTGATCTGATATAAAACGCCACGGTTAATAATAAATTGACATGCCACTCATATGTTTTTTACCTAATCGTCTGTTATGAAATTCTCAGTATTACTGTTTATCTCTACTTAAAATAAGGACATATTTAAAACTACTTATGTATCCGGCGTTTACTCTGATTTTTGTTTCGCTCATTTAACTTCTTATAATGTTTTAAGAAAATAATTACAATGTAAAGACAATTCAATGAAGACACACACACACAAACAATCACACACACAGCCACACACACACACACACATATATATATATATATATATATATATATATATATATATATACATATAATAAATATTTATCATTTTTACCTATGCACACTAGTGTCTCATGCTATATGCACACATCAATGTAGGAAATGTAAATTATTCGAATCCATTCCCATTTCCTATATTATAAAAATTGAACTTACAAATCAGAAGCAGCATAACACCGAATCAGTCTATTAACAATGTGATAGCTGTTGTATCAAATCAGTAAGCACATATTTTTCATACTAATAGTTAACCAAATACCGAGACCAAAATCAACTCGAGGATCAGGGTTAGTGAGATTTTAAATGGCAACCGTGTTTGCTATTTAGATGTTTATTTACTTCCAATCTCAAGACAATGCTTGGAGCATTAATACGCGATTCGGTTACTGAGTAAAATATTACTTTCTTATCGAGGTTCGAACCGTTTGGCCGGCAGGGATTATTTTTCCCATACTGACGATTGCAAGGTTCGCATGAAACACATGTCCATATTGGTTTAATTAATATTTCCGCAGCCTTGTAACTCTCACTTCACTTATTGTGTCCTTTAGTCCAAACATTACATGAGCGATGTTTCTGAGAAAGGGGGAAGAGTCGCTGTTTTCTGGATCGGAATCTATCCATCTAACACTTATTGTTGGCTAGTGTTTTACCTTGACGTATATGTTTTTTTAACCCCTTACATCAAATAGCTTCATGCCTGGTCTGGAGCGATTTCAATATATATATATATATATATATATATATATATATATATATATATATATATATTTCTTTAATTACATATATGTGCATTTATAAAATAATTACATAGAATAATATAACAAATAATATATTCTTTATATAATTCTAAGAACTGCAATTAGATTACTATGAATAGTTTTGTCTTTTTTGACTAAAAACATATGCATATAAGGGATAAGGGTTTTTACTTACTCCCTACTTAGGTTACGCGTGAAGTTAGTTTAACGTAATGGGGTAAAATCCAGCTTCCTCGAACGGAAACTCTAGAAGGGTACAGAATAGCTTATAACAGACTTTTCGGCATTTCCAGTAGGGACGGATCTGGTGACCAGTAATAAACTATTTTCTCACCGAAGGAGGAGGTAATGCTTGGAATTACGTCATAGGTTCTCATCAAACCATACAGCATGCCGTGTGAGAGGGTTCTGCCAAGAAATAAGATAGTCGTTAAGTTGTGAGAGTGATGCTTTGAATTTCCCCGACTACTATGAATTAATGAGTTTGCAAAGCCAGTTAAATATTTACAATATGAAAAGTTGAAATTCAAAATGTTGATATTTCTGTTCGCTATATTCATCCACCCCACCCTCCCTCTCTCTCTATCCCTCTCTCTGTCTCTCTTTCTCTACCACATACATAAAGTTCGGATCCCCCTAGCGAACCAGACCCCCGAACCAGTATATTCTAAGGATTCACCTGGCTGCTATGAATAGACATATTTATTTAGCATATCTGAACATGTTCCACTGAATTTTGAAACATCGCTCTAGAACTCTCTGTTAAGCATCCGTCGCCGTAACCGTTGATCTATCCAGCAACTCCATCTCTAATGATGTCGTTTGCATGCAGACACACGGCTCAGTTCACACTGGTACGATTCTCAGGCACGCAGACCTGTGCGCTGTGTTACCTACTGACGTCCTTAGCTCTCACAGACGTACACATCTTTCACCAGGACAGGTGTTCATTATTCCTGTCGCAGGTAAACAGGGTTTGATTAATGGCCGTGTCAAAGGAGATAACGTTTCCGGTTCTTGGGTCGTTAGCACCGGTCGCCGACGACTACCGAGTGTTAATATCAATGTCAAACAAAAGGTTTGGATTGAGATTGGGTAATTCTTATTTCCTCACATTGAGTTTTAGAAAAGAAACAAAATATAAGTGTGCGTTAGTTGTTTTTGTTGAGTTTATAGATGCATCTACTCGTCTCTATTCGAGTCAATGTCGCCAGGTCGTCTGTCACTCTGTCACGCTTCATTTTATACTAATCACGCAGTTTTAATGGACGCATCTTATTTTAGATGCGTCCAAACAACTTTAAAGAATGCTTCATCCGTCGGTCGGTTTCACGTTAAAGTTTTATATAGTAGTTTCAACTCGGCAAATGATCGAACACTGTTGCAGTCTATTTCTTCAGGAAATTTAAAAAATGACAGAAGAAAAATGCTTAAATAAAAACTCGTACTAAAGACAGATTAAAAGTTTGTATTTATTCTGCAATAATATAAACGTTCGAATTTTATTTTAAATTTTATTTCATACAATGCTAGCAACATATGATTTCTTTGGTCGCATATTTCTGCTAGTATATAAAACGAACGAATATGCACACCCCATACCGAAGTAAGTAAAGTCTGGGAGGGTGTTCTCATCACAACAGAAAATATAGTAAACTATGTGCACTATTTAAAAGGAAGTGAATACACACTGCTAGCTTGTGTATATGTGTTGGACGAACACATTTATAGGACGTACTCTCTGCCTAGGCAGGGTGCACGTCGACCTTGGGTTTTAGAAGACCTAATCCCAGTTAGCAAACTCTCTTAGCAAGTGGTAAAAATAAGTCCTGCCCCGTTGCCTTTTTCCCCAATTTAGAAACTGTCTTGTTTTCAGCTCTTGAAGCAACCCGGAATACAGTGAGCAGCTCATATCTAGATAGATTTGGAAGGGTCCTAAAAAGCACCATACCTAGCATTTTATTTTTCAGCAATCTTTGTTATTTTTTACCTCCCAAACCCCCACCCGATGATATTGTACATATATTTTTTTAAATAAAAAAAGGTCAAATTGTTGGGGAGAATGTTAATTAGATTCTACCCATAGAGTGAATGTGGTATTTTAGTGACTGAAACTAGTGAAGAGAATAGATAAAGAGGACAACCGGAAAATTATATCATGACGCATGAACATGCACTTCACTAATCCACCGTCTGTTCGTTCATATTTTGACTGGTCGCATCTGATTTTGGATGCGTCCAAATATTTCTATAAATGACTTTGTCCGTCGATCGGTGTCACGCTGCAAAAGTGGAAAATAGTTAAAGGGGTGAAGGTGTATTTCGTTCAGAAATTTCACATACAGTCGAAGATAAGTTTTTAATAAAAAACAGGTATTGATAGAAAATCAAACATTAGTACTTACTATGCATTAATATACACGTTTAAATCATATTCAAATGTTGTTGCATTCGTGTTCGAATTACGACCGATCTCTTATATTTGCTAGTATATGTGATAAACAAACATATACTACACCAAAGAAGAAAGTGAAAGAGTTGTTTCCTGACAAAAGAATAGACACTACACTACACCCAGACCACACACATCCTGAGACGATTGTATGATGACCAGATAACAGAGACTACACCACATCCAATCAAACTATATGGCAAGGCCTTGAAAGATTGTATCATATCAAAACAACATATACTAGACTGTCACCTCAAAGAAGGAAGTAATACCTGGGAGGATGGTTAAATGACAATAGAATAGACACTACACTACTCTATCCTCCAAATAAGGACGAGGTAATGCCTGTGATTATAATATCATAACACCAGATTATATACCCGCATGAGTCGAGCATAAAACGATGTTACATTAATCTGAAATAGTACTTATTATAAACGATTCTTTAATTTCCCAAATAAAACATATTATGAACGATTCTTATAATGACGAAACAATACGTATTAAAAATATCCTATAATAACAAAATAATATATATTATAAACTGTTCCTATAATGCTAACAAAATCTTATTATACATAATTCCTATAAGGCTTAAATAATATCTATAGTACGTCAAATAACGCTAAAAAAGCGCTAGTATAAACGAGTCTATAATACGGAAACAATACTTATTATACATGATTCTATAATTACAACATAATACGTATTACAGACGGTTCTTATAATGCTGAAAACTAATTGATGTAAACGATTTCTTAAATGACGAAACTATACCTCCATAAAAGATGCCTATGATTATGTAAAACACCTTTTATAAATGATCTTCTATAATATTGAAACACTAACTATTATAAATGATTTATAAACGACTTAAACAATACCTATTATAAACGATTCCTATAATGCCGAAACAATACATGTTATAAATGATTCATAAATAGCTGAAATAATACCTATCAAAACCGATTCATCAAATGCTTACACAATACCTATTATAAACGACTCCTATAATTACGACACAATGCCTACTATAAATGAATCAAAAATACTTAAACGTTACCTATAATATTGAATAATAAGTTGCCGGGATTATTTCACTTTCGTTTTTGTTTCGTCTTTATTTTCTTTTAAACTCGCATGCATGTCTTAATTTTGTTTTCTACTTTAAATGTATAAATAATTAAAGCTAAGAGTCAGATACGTCAAAGTAGCAATCAGGCAGATAGAGAGAGAAATATCCTGATTACGTGACGGTTGCACGGAGAGAAACTGGATACCTTTCGAATATGAAAAAAGAGTAAATATCAATAAAGGAATTACAACAATTCGTTTTAGTTAACATTATCTTATTCTTCATTTCAAAAAAATATTCCATAAATAGTAAACAATAAAATAATAATTCAAATGTGTAATTATCGGGGTTATGAAGGCAGGAGAAAACACAGACACGTGGAATTGTCTCTAATTGTCTCTCTACAAAGCCACCATCCCCCCATGCATGGAGTATTGGGCTCACATCTGGGCTGGTGCGTCATCTACTAGTCTCTCCCTCCTTGACAAGGTCAAAAAAAGAGTCGCCAACCTAATAGGTCCCTCACTGTCAACCAAGCTCCAGTCCCTGTCCCATCGCCGCAATGTAGCATCCTTGTGCTTGTTTTGAGAAATACTTGAATGGATTATGCTCCGATTAATTGGCTACTCTGGTGCCCCCTCGACGTAAATTCACTAGACTAACTCAACAATCAACTAAATCTCATTCATTCACTGTAGAGGTCCCAGATGTCGGAGAGCCTTCTACTCAAATAGCTTCTTACCTCGTACTGCTGGCCTCTGGAACTCCCTCCCTGCCCCCTGTTTCCCCAACAGTACAGACATGCAGAAATTTAAAACTAATGTAAACAGACATCTCGCTGCGCAGATCCCAATCTAGGTTGACCGCCCTCTACCTTCTCCCATTTTCTTTTTGTCAGTAGCCCCTTACGTCTACAGTGACGGCCTGCCTTGTTTGGGGTTAACTATGTTAAAAAAAATTAATATAGATTAACACCTTCCGTTATTAAACCCGTTCTGATTCGCACAAATAAATAATTACAAGGGGAGCTTACTCCGCAATGTCACAGAGTTCATTGGACCGCGACTAGGTTAGTGTAAACGCCATCACTCTCGCATGCATTTACGGAGTAACGTTCGCCGCGCACTGATGAATGTACGCCTAACTACAGAATTAATGCCATCATTTTGTCGTCGTTTAATGTGTCAAATCCTACGAGATTTCCGTTTTCGCGCTGACTTGGACGTTATGTGATCTGCGCACGGTCAAGCCCTATCAAGCTGTGAAAGTAGAATATATATATATATATATATATATATATATACACGTTTGAATAAAAGGGGAAAACAGATATGCGATTTTAATTATTTATTGTTTTTGTCACTTTCTACACTAGCGGTGACTCATGTTTTCCGGTTGAGTTGATCAAGTGCCAGTACATTCACGCACACCACTATTAATCGACACAACCTTTTCATACCTTTTATACATTTATTATGACGTTTTAAGCATAACCTAGTTTAGTTAATACTTTTATTTCTACTTCAAATAAAAAATAATTTTATATATGAAATGGATACAGACACACATATGTACGTATATAGATTTATTATATATATATATATATATATATATATATATATATATATATATATATATGGGAAAGGAAAAACAAAAAGATGTTTTGATTTTTCCTTTTTCATTTTCCATTACGTCGGATTACCTTCATCCTTCCTTTCTCATATATATATATATATATATATATATATATATATATATATATATATATATATATATATTTCTACTTATATATAGTTAAGTATGTGTATTAGTCTATAAATTTGTATTCACAGGATTCACTCCTAAACTAATTAACCAATCGTTATGAGTTTTGGAACTTTAAATAAAAAATAATGTTATAGATAAAATGTATACAGACGCGTATATATACGTATATAGCCACCGAATAAGTGTTAAAATTATGACTGTTTTTCTATCTATTTAGCGGTGGCAGTGTGGGTCGAGATGTTGGAATTTTAGTTTTAACATACTCGGAGCCCGGGGTGTCAAATCGGCGACCGATAGTGAATAGTTATATCTTTATACTGACAAGTCCCGATTAAAGGATGAAACGTATACATACATAGATGATAAACTAAACAAATATGTATATATATATATAGATATATAGTTAAGTATGTGTATATGTCTATGAATTTGTATTTACAGCACTGACTCTTAAACTAATTAATCAATCGTTATGAGTTTTGGAACGAAGCTGCAAGGTGTAAGGCTGTGTAATATGGGGGAAATTAGATTTACTTTAGTTTTATACAGAAGGTTGAACATTCCTTCATAATAATTAAGATATCTTCGATTTTGTGGAATCTTATTTATAGGTATTAGCATAAATTAGAAAATATCTCTTAAATTTCAGATTATTTGGACTATTTTAAAGGATTTTAGACGGCATGATATGTGAAAAACTTCCCATTTAAAAATTCAAATATTCTAGATGTTTATTGAAAATTCATCTTTAGAAATCTATTAAATACGTTTCCATGATTTTCAATTCATTTTTAAGAACACTTAAGTTTTACACTTAAACTTGAAATCTTTTTTTAGAATCAAAATAATGCATTGTATTTTTATCAGAATTAGAATAAAAACTCTTGACATAAGGTTTAGTATCATTATATCTTGATTTAAATCTTCGTAGATAATAATTAAAAATAGTTCTAAAATCTTATTTTCGTTGAATTGATTTTATCCTCTTCGGACCAAATATTATTTTAGTATATACATATCAACACACAATTGACTGAATTCGTGTGTCTCGCGACCTCACAGTTAAACTGCTAATCTAAAAGGGTATTGAGGTCTTCTATGACCGAAAAGAAAAGTAAATATTTCAGAAAAAACAGTAAAATTCCTATCAGAACGACTTGCAATTCCGTAAAAATCAAATTTTGCTGAAGATGACCGGAGCGGTTTGTTGACAGATACAAGCAAACCCAACGGAAAATCAATGTTCAGTCTGGGCCTGCTCAAGGCTTGACACTTATGAAACCATGTTTATTTGACCTGATCTTCTGTAACATTATTAATACATACATAAGTTAATTAAAAAATACATATCATGCTATTAAATAATTAAGCAATATGTTCGATTTCTTTCCACCAAACAAAAGCAAAGATATACACACACACACACACACACACATATATATATATATGTATATATATATATATATATATATTTCTATCTATCTATCTATCTATCTATCGATCTCTCTTTTTCTCTCTCTCTCTCTCGGTCATTCTCTCTCTCTATCTCTCTCTCTCTATCTCTCTCTCTCTCTCTATATATATATATATATATGTTTATATATATATATATATATATATATATATATATATATATATATATATATTTTTTTTTTTTTTAGGGTCGAATGAGATTAAACAAATATAAAAAAACGAGAGAAAACGATTAAAAAGAAATTAATTAATGTACTGAACCGGTTTTCGTCCACACTCATCAGAGTAAAACGTGGAAATGATTGAATACGACTAAAACCTAAAAATAATTTGTAATGAACACTAGTGACAAGTTTGGGAGAAAAAAAAAAAATATGGGGAGGAGAGTCATAAGTTGATCACATTAAGTCCTAAAAGCCATTCCTTTTGCTTACAAAGGGAAGGTTTGATTGACTTTATATATATGGCTTCCAGGACTTTGAGGTGGAATAGGGAATGCGATCTACTTATGACAGAAAACCAGTCACTAGTGTACGTCGACGCACATTCGGCGCTATTTATGAGATGGGCAGCAATAGCAGACCCGGATGTATTAACTAAATTATTTAAATTATTTAGTCGGCCCTGGCGTATGGCAGGGGGGATGTGTTGTTTGATTCTGGATTCAAACCTTTGCACTGTTCTTCCCACGTATACGGCATCGCACCGACATTTAAAAAGATAAATAATATTACTAATATGTTGGGGTGGGAGAACATCCTTATGAATAGATTTGAGCAAAGGTCGAGCAGAAAAAACAATTCTAGGATTAGATGCCTTCATAGAGCTGATGCGGTTTGCTACCATGTCTGTCGAATTCAGTTTTGATAATGTCATGTATCAGCAAATCGACGGCATTTCTATGGGGTCACCCCTTGGTCCTGCGTTGGCCAATATCTTTGTAGGTTTTCACGAGCATAATCTCTTGGCCCGTATCAATAAACCACTTACTTATTTTCGATACGTAGATGATACATTTTGCGTGTTTAACAATGAGTCAGATTCCATATTATTCCTTAATGCACTCAATCAATTACACCCAGCCGTAAAGTTCACTTGTGAGAAGGAACACAACT
The DNA here is from genome assembly GCA_963556195.1 of Sepiola atlantica. Taxonomy (NCBI): domain Eukaryota; kingdom Metazoa; phylum Mollusca; class Cephalopoda; order Sepiida; family Sepiolidae; genus Sepiola; species Sepiola atlantica. The sequence goes on along the minus strand of OY744526.1, from coordinate 109,178,983 downwards.
CCACCCTTCCTTTTCTGGATGTATTAGTGCATAAATCTGATTCATTGTTCTTAACATCTGTTTTCCGCAAACCTACATTTACTGGTTTATATTGTCACTGGGACTCTTTTTGCCCCATACAAAGAAAAATAAATCTCATTAAATGTTTGGTTCATCGTGCTTTAAAGATTTGCTCTGAATCCCTGATTGATTCGGAGATTGAATTTATCAAAGAGGTGCTCGTTGAAAATGGGTACCCTCTCGATATTGTTAATTCCAATATCGTTACTAAGATCGCTCATTTTAACAAGCCTAAACTTTTTGGTCCTCCAAAATGCCCGGCGTACCTCAGATTACCTTGGTTGGGTAATATTAGCATAAAATTTGCCAATCAAATTTCTGTAGCTGTGCGTCCGTGTTACCAGGCATCTAATCCTAGAATTGTTTTTTCTGCTCGACCTTGGCTTAAATCTATTCATAAGGATGTTCTCCCACCCCAACATATTAGTAATATTATTTATCTATTTAAATGTCGGTGCGATGCCGTATACGTGGGAAGAACAGTGCAAAGGTTTGAATCCAGAATCAAACAACACATCCCCCCTGCCATACGCCAGGGCCGACTAAATAATTTAAATAATTTAGTTAATACATCCGGGTCTGCTATTGCTGCCCATCTCATAAATAGCGCCGAATGTGCGTCGACGTACACTAGTGACTGGTTTTCTGTCATAAGTAGATCGCATTCCCTATTCCACCTCAAAGTCCTGGAAGCCATATATATAAAGTCAATCAAACCTTCCCTTTGTAAGCAAAAGGAATGGCTTTTAGGACTTAATGTGATCAACTTATGACTCTCCTCCCCATATTTTTTTTTTTCTCCCAAACTTGTCACTAGTGTTCATTACAAATTATTTTTAGGTTTTAGTCGTATTCAATCATTTCCACGTTTTACTCTGATGAGTGTGGACGAAAACCGGTTCAGTACATTAATTAATTTCTTTTTAATCGTTTTCTCTCGTTTTTTTATATTTGTTTAATCTCATTCGACCCTCCAAAAAATGTCCCAAACGTCCGTATTCCTCGCCGTTATCAAATTTTGTACCACGAAAAATTTATTTAAATATATATATATATATATATATATATATATATATATATATATATATATATATATATATATATATATATATATATATATAACGCTTTTCAGATATAATAGCGTTTATATAAATATTAAGTATTCGCTTATCCCGGCCTGGTGTCGATAATCCACTCTCGAAAAGCAGCCGACTTTCGACCCCAGCTTAGGACGTTTGCCCGTCTAACCACACAGAGGAGCTGTTATACAGTCAAACAGTGTGTTTGCGGAACCGACATATGCCTTTATATCTCCATGAGTTTTACACTTTAGTAAGACATTCTTCTAACAATCATTAGCGTTGATGCAATCTTTCTGCCAAAGCTCTATGCCAAATCTATTTACAAAATACATGTAATCATATAAGAAGTGCTTATTGATTTCTATTTATTTTCCACTTTATTTAAAATTTAATTTATATTCAATTATTATTAAAACTAAAAAACGTTAATTAAGAACTGATCTTATAATACTAAGAACATACTTTATTTACAAATACGAGTATGCCTATTAAATATTAGCTTCCTTCCAGTGTTTGCGTACTGACACACTTATTTAAAATCACCCAACTCCAATGTTGTTTTCAATGTTTCTGCTTCATAGTTTGTACATAATAAAAACGTTTAAATATTCATTATCATTTAGAAACTTATTACATACATTACACTACAACTACTATTCATAGATAATTACGAAAATGAGTAAACATACTCATATGGAGTTCAAAGGTTGGGGAGGAAGTTTTGTAATTTTTTCTATTTCCTCGAGCTCCACTGATGCACGAGTCCATGTACTGAATTATATTTATTAAGATATAATACATTTTAGCTAAATATACTATGTTATCAAGGGAATATCATTATATTATAACTAAAATGATTTTAATATTTAATATTAAATACAAACTTCGTCATTGAAATTATTAAAAAGTTACCATTATTCATTAAATTTGGTTATAATTAAGTATGCCAAAACATGCGAGATATTAGAGCTATCTAAGTTTTTGTTAAGATATATATGGTTGTGAAATCATAACTGAAAGTTTTAATCTTTTATAATCATAACACATGTTTCTTTGTGCGACAGTGTATGCAATGTGTTTGTGTGTAGACATAATTCTCGATAAAAAAAAAAAAACTAAAGTTTGTTGGTACACGTAGATTCCTTTACAAATATAAGGTGACATTTGAATTGACATAAAAAAATGATTTAACAAAAGAGAATTAAGCAAGCAAACCTGACCTATTGACATTTTTACGCCCTGTATATATGCAAACATTTTATGCTCTTGCTAATGTTACATCGATATTTGTCAGCCCCTGAACATAATCTTATATTCATACATATATATATATATATATATATATATATATATATATATATATATATGAAATTATTTCAATAGAAATTTTAAAACCATATTTTGCTATATCGCTCTATTTCATTTTTATTTATTCTTACTTCTGCCAACGGCGCAGTAAATAAAAGTTTGTACTATCCAGAATCACTCGCATGTCTATTCACACAGAATTGCTATGATAACGAAACAAAAAGTCGGCCTTTCATGACGAACTGATAAAGTTGAATCTTCTTTGGTATTTTATTGATTGTCTTGTGTTTAATGTCGAATTATACAATTTCTAATTCTGCAATATGTGGAGTTCGTTAATATCAGAAGGATTTAAACGACTTGAACGTCGGATATTCTTGTTAGGATATAGCCGGTGTCACTACGAACACGGAAGTCTGGAATATGTTTCTGTAGTGTTTGTATTGGGAGCTGCTTCTGTGGAGTATGTGTCTTGTCGATTGCTTATATGAATTAGAGATTTGGGGGGTTAAATCTATTACTAATGTTGACTATATATATATATAAATATAAATATAAATACACACACACACACACACACACACACACATATATATATATATATATATATATATATATATATATATATATATATATATATATGATTTTCTTATCTTTTTGTTTTTGCTGGGGATGGGGCATCCTACCGGATGCCAAACATTAACCGGCTATTTCAGACACTCCAGCCGAGATATATTAAGAACATTCTAACGTCCCTTTAAATGCAATTGTGTGTATCTCTTTTGTACTCGTTTCACCGGGTATATTCGCCAGATAGTTTTTGAAATTCTCATGTTTGTGTGTGTGTGGTAAACTTGACATCAAAAATGAATATACATATATATATAACTCTCCACCCGCTAACTTCTAAAGTCATATCTTCTTACCGAATTGCTCCTACCTATTTTACTCTTCCTTGGCAACACATGTTTGCAACCATCTTTTTACGAAGCTCATAGAATCACTTCAGGTTCAAGAAAGTCTTAAACCCTTCATGTTAACATTCAACTATTATCGCTGTCTCGATGGATCACATTATCTTTTTTAAAACATGGCTTCATAAATTTTAAATGAAATCTGTTCAGAAAAATAGCACTAACCGTATTCGTACCACGAACACAATCAATCTGACCCTAATATTATCTTCCAACCTAAACATAAATTTCTCACTTGTCGTATTCCATTTTCCCCCCTCTCCGTCTCTAACGCCTTTCTGCTGGCGTCGGCACTTTTATTTCCCTTTCACGTGGCCATACAAAAGCCTATACTAGCTCGTTGTTGCGAAAAAATAGAAAGATAACAAAAGATCACCTATTTGCCAAAAATACATCTCATACCTGTCCAAATTTCTCGTATGGACCAATCACATCTCGCTGTGAGTTTGCTCCTTTTCCTATGTTTGTGCAGCTATCGAAATACACATTTTTCAAATCTTCACTTTTTCTCAAGACGTGCGTTGATACGAACGAAACCAGTCAAATCTCTCGTTTCTTGTTCTTTTCCTGTATTTAAATCTGTTTTTAGTGTATCTGTTTTCACACACTAACACGCACACACACATGCACCCTTCACACACACACACACATATATATATATATATATATATATATATATATATATTTATATATCAGGAAAAAGTCAAACTAATTTGAATAAAAGTAAATTACACATAGATATGATTCGATTTAATACCGCGTGTGGACTTTATTAAGAATACCTTGTAAAGTAACAAAGTTAATATCTGCAACCATTTCCACTATTGTCCATTCTCTCATTTCGAAATGTGAATGTTTTACGTCTGCCATATCATCTATATAAGTATAACTATTGACTTTGTTATTTAACCAGTTATGCTTTAAAAAGTTCGGATGTGAACAAAATATTGATTCAGATCTTCTTTTCTAATTAGTTTGTCTTGTGGCTGATATAATTTTTTTTCAATTTAATACCTATATATATATATATATATATATATATATATATATATATATATATATATATATATTGTAACACAGTTATTATAATATTATAAACTCATGTTCTAGTATGCATATATAGTTTCAGTGTCAACTGCAATGGTTCACAATAAGTTGAAAGAGCTTATTAATAGTATTGATAGGAATGAACCATCATTTTTGTTGTAAGTATGCTATATGTAAATATATATATATATATGCATATATGCATATATATGTATGTATATATATTCATATAAGAGCCTTTATAGATCTAAAATAGCATGACAACTACGTTCCAGAAATAGAGATCGACATAGGTGAATTTAAGCATATTTCGAAATAGTATTTATTCAAGTATAGCACAATACATATTCTGAAACTTGATTTTGATATATAGTAAGATATATACCTACTTGTAGGATAGCTATCTCTATTCGAAGAATAAGATACTTTACTTCACTGTGCATCTAAAAATAGAAATCCATATAAATAGCTAAAAGTGTGGCTTTAAAATTGGGTTTCAATTCAAGTACGTCATAATTCACATAATATATACATATATATATATATATATATATATATATATATATATATACACACACATATATATATATATATATATATATATATATATATATATATATATATATACATGAGAGATAACAGTAAATAAAAAAATCGTATATATTTCGGGGCAAGGCGTCGAAACCGGATGGTGAAGTCATACTATATACATTTACATCGGGGGTTCGATCCTTGCCCAGGGTGGATATGCTCATGACGCTTGATTGACAGAAACACGTATCCATGGATTTATTTGATGGGTGAAAATCAATTAATATATATATATATATATATATATATATATAATCAAAATAATGGCACGTCTGATTATGGACGACTGAATGCAATATTCTGCATATTCTTAACCGCTTACGAAGTGGAAAAATACTACAAAAGCAACACTGTTCTATCACCAGTAAAAAACAATAACAAAACTAGTTAAATTAGTAGACAATAAACACTTGTACATATTTCGAGCAAGGGGTCATAGTAAGATGGTTAAGCAGACTATATATATTTATTATATATATTTACATCGAGGGTTTGATTGTTTCCAGGATAGTTATGCTCATGACGGGTGATAGACAGAAACACATGTCTGTGTACTTTTCATGTACGTATATATATATATATATATATATATATATATATATATATATATATACACGATGTAAAAAATGAATAAAACAAAAATTTTAATCGACATTCTGTCTTTATACACATACGTTATTAATATGATTGAATAAGAAAGTCTTTGAATAAAGACAGAAACGTCGATGAATATGTGAAAACATTTCTGTTTCAATTTTTTTATTTTAATGGATTATTAATTCGATAATTATCATATATATATATATATATATATATATATATATATATATATATTTATATATATATCATATTTGTTTTGTTTATTATCTATGCACGTACACATTTCGTCCTTTATAATCGGAACTGATCAGCATAGAGATATGACTATTCACTACTGGTCATGCGATTCGAAACCCCGGATGCCCAGTATTTTACAACTCAACTCACGACATCTAGAACCACTGGGCCACTGCTGAATAGCGAGAAAATCAGTGATAGTTTTAACTCTTCACCCGGCGGCTTGACGTCACAACAGCGTTCAACTTAATGAAAGGAACGATGCATTCATAGCTAGCGACGTCATTCTGCATATATATATATATATATATATATATATATATATATATATACATATATATATATATATATATATATATATACATATATATATATATATACATTAAGAATTTGAATGGGATTATGTTTTCTTTTCTAGAAATCTATATATGCATCGTTTGAAGTCCCTGATTGAACATCTAGTTAATGTAATTTCCATCTTCGTATACAATATGTGTGTGTGTGTTTGTGTATATATATCATTCGGTATATGTTAATAGATGTGAATTCCTATGAGACACTTTCGTATCCCTGTTTTCTCTGTATGTTTCTCTCCTAATATATATGAATATATATATATATATATAAATTTATATATATATATATCTACATGTGTATTTATATCTATCTATATATATATATACATATATATATATATATATATATATATATATATATATATATATATATATATACATATATATATATATATATATATCCATTTCGTTTCGAGGATGTGAATTTGAATAGAAAGTAGTTATTTCTTTGAACTTTAAAATCCATTATGTAGGTCTGACATTTAAGAGGATAAAAATTAGAAAAATCCTGGGTCGCTAACATAAATGTAACATTACTTATTGCTGACGCAGCAACGTCAAAATACGGAGCAATAAATCGATGTTTGAGTGATGAGATATACTGTCATTAATTAGCCTCTCCGCCTCACTCGTTTTGAACAATTAACTAATATAGCGTGGCCCGATTTTCCCACCACGATATTTTTCTGTGTCATACGCTCAATATGTTGCATTCCGATCCAAGATCTTCAGTTTTTTTCTGTTTAACCCAATTTGCACGCAATTAATCCCACACAAGTACAGAATAACATACCTATTTAAACTGCCCCATTTTTAGTTATATTCTTCTAGACGAATAGTATTCGGGCTAATTTTAAATACTGTTCAATTACTTTAATTTCTGTATAATTTAAATACTATATTATACACATATATATGATATATTCAAGAATCAGATTTTAATAATATATTCAGTATTAAAATGACTCCAGTACATCAAATAACAATCTTCATCTAAATAGGTTAAAATCTAACATACATACACGCATATCTCCATAAATATATCGTGAGTTATGTGTATATGTTTATGCTAATCAGCGTAAGTTTCGTTTTGTGTCTGCGATATCAAGGTCCATTATGTTTTATGCAAAGGACGTTAAAAAGGGTGAGGCATCTTCGTAAACATTTAGCTACCGCTTATATTGTGGACACTAATTCCCAGTTAACAAGTAAAATGTATCCGATTTGCATTGGATTTAGTTGATAGTCATTAAACACAAATTAAGCAAACACCCCGGGATTTCAATTTCTCCTCAAGACTACTTAAGCCTTAAATAAGAATAAAGATTTTAGACATTAGTTTAAGTATACTAATATTATTATTTTACTTACCGTGACTGTGCATGAAATGTGTGCCAACCCTATTGGTAGGAGAATTAATTTTATCCGTCCTGTGAATAGTATATTTCTTGTATATATATATATATATATATATATATATATATATATATATATATATATATATATATATATATATATATATATATATATATATATGTATCTGTATATATGTGTATAAAATCCATATCAATATATATGAAGAAATCCATATACATATATATATATACAGGGTGGGCCAAAATAAGGGTCCTATCTTTAAATTTGAATAACTTGAATTTGAATAACTTCCACAAAATAAAAGTTAAACTCACCAAACTTTATGTGTGTGTAGACTGACCCTTCCGAGATTTCTTGAAATAAACAAAACAAATTTTAGCCGAAAAACACTTCTTAAAACTTACAAAAACTAAAGTATTGTTTTTTACACTGTTTTGAGTTTTTTAAGCAAAAATAATGTTTTCTAAATGAGGGTACGTTCCTTAGGGCTAATACGGCTCATGCTTGCTTCGGAAGGGGTCCTTTACTTATTCTTAAAAAAAAAGAAAAAAAAAGTCAATAAATAAAAAAGTTATGAATTTTTAAAAATAAAACCCTTATTTTTGCCCACCCTGTGTGTATATATATATATATATATATATATATATATATATATATATATATATATATATATATATATATAGATATTCTTTAAAATGATATAATACAACTTTAGAGCGCCACACTAATGAAGTAAACTGTTTAATAAGAACATTATTAGAATTTCTTTCTACCTAACTTAGCACAAAGGATCGAACTGAGTAAATATCTATGTGGTTTAGAAAACTAATATCTTGTTTGCAATTGTCTAGTTAGGAACTTATGTCCTTTAAATGTCTCTTGTAAGAATGCAAGTGTCATTTACTCATATGCACTGCAATACAAGTCCTTAACAATTACATTAATTGTAAGTATAATTGTAATAATACTGACGGAAACGATACCACTAAGCGTGATAATATAGATTGGAATGGATCTAATAACAACAATAGAACGAGTATAATTAACTCCACTGGTAAAATAGAACGATTGTAATTAACTCCACTGCAAAAATAGAACGATTTTTATCAACTCTACTGGTAAAGAGGCGGTTAAGATAGACTCAACGGTTGGTTGGTTGAAAAATAGAATCTAAAGACACATTTATACCTTTGATAATGAAATCTCTCTAAATTAACATCTTTGACTACGATGATTTGAAATGTAATATATAATAATAATTACTTTACACTTAAAAATCATTTGATTAAAAAGATGAGGTACTAAACCATTTCATAGGTACTGCGGGTTGTGAGGGATGAGTCTCTTTGAATACTTAAACACAAATGTATATTGCTAAATAAATAGGACGAGACATTGTCTAGTATCATGCTTAAAATCCGGTACACATATAAATACTTACGAGTTCGTTAATCTAAAACTAGTCGCCATAATCCCCACCCATTTTTTTCGAAGAAACATTTTGGTTTAAGTTTAGTTTTCTGAACAGCAGATAGATTTAGTTTTCGGAATACTGCATCTATTACCTCTTACTGAGGACACATATCATTTCTCTATAATGTCTACTTCCTGACACTTGACTTGCTGGTTCTATGTTTTTCCTGACCTCTACATATAAGAAATAAAACTATTTTTTATATACCCGTTTAATACTTTTCTATTACAATGTTGTTTTCCTCCGCTCCGCAATATCATAGCTCTATTAAGATCTTAAATTCTAACTATACTTTGCACCAGATATATTTACCCTATGTTTTCTCGATTTCTTCCATCCGTTTGATTCTTATCTAAATGATTCACGAATTTAATTATTTTGTAATTATCTGTTGTTATTATTATTATTATTTATTGTATACTATTGATAATTATTATGTATAATTATTATATCCGGAAGAGACCAGACTACAGCTGTGAGCCAGGCGGATAAAGAATCCCCCTCTTACATATAATGGGCCTTCTTTCCCGGTTCACTAGCAATTTGGTTCTAGTTGAAAGCGCTGAACCGCCTGAGTACGTGAATGGGCTATAAATAGTTACTATGACTAGATAAGGCTACAACACTAACCACTCATCTTCAAAAGGAGAGAAGAGGGCGAGACGATGCAACATTGCTTTGTCTGTCATCTACTGCCCTACCAGATCAGCTTGAAATATATGTACTCTTATAGAAAACGCAACGCGTTGCCGTGATTTCGCGTCGTCAACGTTTGACCAAGAATTGACGAAATTATTAACCAATCAGGTTGCAGCAGGAATTAGACAATCAGGTTTACAAGCAAGCAGACGACAACTTTTGTAAGAAATTAATTTCTACGATCTGCAGTGCGTTAAAACAAAAAATGCATTTTTATGATCTGTGTCAGCGCGTTGAATCTCCGGAAGGCCTTATTGAATTCTGTCAGCAAAAGTCACTTCTAGCTGAATACTAACATATACCCTAAACCCGCAACCCTAACTAGAAGCCCAACCCTACACCCTAACCGTAACAATGAACCCAAACTAGAAAATGTTAAACAGAGAAAAACATTGAAAAAAAATTTAAAAAACCAACAAGAAATTGGTTAAAAACAGTGATTTCGTTGTTTGCTATATTTAAAAAAAATCATCTTTTGAGACTTTTCAATGCACACAAAAAAAAATTATTTAAAAACATTTGATTAAAAATGGTTCCTTTGACAAAAAAATAAATAAACATCTAATCAATAAGAGTTGTTTAGCTATGGTTTGTCCGTGCTTCATTTTAATATATGTGTTTTACTATCATTATATTTGTCTGGATTTATCGTCGGCCGGACAGTCTTCAATTTATCGTTTGGCAGTTCTTGCCTCGTCACATCCGGGCGCTTCCTAGACCTGCTCGAACGTTGATGACGCGAAATCACGGAAATGAGGTGCGTTCTCTATAAAAGTTTCGACAGATTTTGCAAAAACAACACTAATGCAAAGGGTTACGTAAAAAGGTTAGAAAATGCTATATAATCACATGCTTCAAAGCCACACATTTTTGTTTGTTTAATTAGTTTATAGTTTATCAATGTTTATTCTATTTTAATTCTAAAAATAATCGAAGTTTTGTTAAGAAACACATTTTTGTTGAATAGAATAGATTTTTATAAGTAAATATCTTAAATTTTATGTCGATTTTCTTGTTGATGGGAATACACTTTTTAAGCTTAAATTGTAAATTTAGGCTTTAGTTTAAATATGTTCAATGCTCGTTTTGAATTTGAATTTTTATATATTATTACTTTTATCTTTTTTATCATATTTAATTAAATGTATCCATATAATTATATTAAAATATATTTAGATTAATGCTGTTAACTTACAAAAATGTATTTATACTTTTGGGATATTTTGGTTTTATTCTGTAAATCCCAATTACACCAACTAATATGCCTTTTACATAATCTATATTATATTTAACTATTCTAGATACAGACTGCATATCCATCTCAGTCTCTCTCTCGCTCTCTCTCGCTCTCTTTCTTTATATATATATATATATATATATATATATATATATATATATATATATATATATATATATATATATAAATATGTAATTTTATTTCGCTATCATTATAATCCTTTCTTGTTCTATTACATGTAATATTTTATATACACTTTTTTTATCAACCGTAGTTGTAAAATCTATGAATTCCTTCATTTGGCTGGTTCTTAACTTTTCTTCACCCTGTTATTTTTCAGACTGAATATTTTCCTATTCTATTATTGTTTAAGTTACGATATCATTATAATAATAATAATAATTATAATAATAATAATAATAATAATAATAATAATAATAATAATAATAATAATAATAATAATAATAATAATTATTATTATTATTATTATTATTATTATTATTATTATTATTATTATCATTATAATTATTATTATTAGTTATATTATCATTATTATGTTGCAACTGATGATGGTGATATCTATGGATTATTATTATTACTTTTATTTTCATTTACTTATTCTTTAATATTGCATTTTTGCGTTTTAATCGATTATATATTTTCTCATATTTATTATTATTATTATTATTATTATTATTATTATTATTATTATTATTATTATTATTATTATTATTAATGACACGATCATTAGTCAGCGTATCATAAATCTAAGTACATGTGTTTTTCTTTTTACCTGTAATAATTTATATATATATAGATCATTGGAAACTGAACTCATCACTGCCTCCACCACCATCAAGCAACGAAATGGCTTCTTTAACCTATCACCCTTAATAAGCAAGATCATCCTTACAGAACAAAAACTCTTGCCTGATCATAGATAACATCTATTTTCATCTCTAACCTTAATTACACTCTCCTACTTACTCACACCCTTCCTTTTTCTCCATGAATCCTTACTTTCTCTAACTCATTCCGTTTTTCCCTCACCTTTTTAACACTGCAGTCCGATGAAAATTTCTCATTTTGCCAAATATTTCAAATATTTCATACCCTATCACAACAAATCTCCCCTCTCTCCCTCACCCATTCCCCCTCTCAACTACTTCTTTCGCACCTTCACTCTTCCATACCCCTCTTCTTAAATCCCCTCATCTTCTCAAAACCCTCTCTAAGACCATAACTTTCGCCCATCCACCAAAATCACATCCCCCTCCTCCTCTACCCACCCTCCATTTCTCTGCATACAACCCCCACACAAACATTCCAACTTACTTTTTCCCGCTTCAGTCTTGACCGTAGCCACCTGTTCAATTACCTCCCTCCTCCCTCTCCTCCACCCCTCCACCCCCTCACACATTGCCATCATTTTCCAAATATTTCAAATATTTCATATCCTATCACAACAAATCCCCCCTCTCCCCCCACCCATTCCCCCTCTCAACTACTTCTTTCGTACCTTCACTCTTCCATACCCCCTTCTTAAATCCCCTCATTTTCTCAAAACCCTCTCTAAGACCATAAATTTCGCCCATCCACCAAAATCACAGCCCCCTCCTTCTTTACCCACCCTCCTTTTCTCTGCATAACCCCCACACACAAACATTCCAACTTTCTTTTTTTCCCTTCAGTCTTGACCGCAGCCATCTGTTCAAATACCTCCTTCATCCCTCTCCTCCACTCCCTCTCTGCCATCCACAATATTTCTGCTCATCCCCCACCTCTTTCTCTTACTACCAGTCACATTAGTCCTTGCTCACCCCCATCTTTCCACTTTTCCCCCACTAATTTTCATAAACATTCATTTTTCACTCCTCACAAAGTACGGACGTCCACCCAGTAGTGGCCATTATTTTCTTCCTTTTTCCCAATATGTCAACCTTACATGTGTCTGTACTTGCATGACATTTTTCTCTATATTATCATCCTGATGAAGTCTTATAAATACAGACGAAACCTTGATGTACACATAAAAAACATCCATTTTTTGGTTTTCCTTTTTCATTTTACCATCGCGTATGATTATTTCATCCTTTTCTTCCCATATATATATATATATATATATATATATATATATATATATATATATATATATATATATATATTGAAATCGCTCCAGACCAGAACTACAAATATGGATGTTTGGTTTGCTTGACTTCTAATTTGATCTTTTGTAACAGGCGCTGAAATAGAGATATATAGAAATTAAAAAGTTAAAAAATAAGAAAATAAACAAATACTAATAGTCTTAGAAACGATCGTACGCCTAAGAATTGTAGATCTAGAAATCTCAGAACTGAAATAAATAATGTTATAAATGTATTTGTCTGAACTATCTATCTATCTATCTATCTCTCTTTCTCTCTTTCTCTCTCTCTCTATATATATATACATATATATATATATGTATATATATATATATATATATATATATATATATATATATATATATATATGCTACCTGTTCCAACCCCACATTCCCCGATAATATTTTGGTTGACAAACACTTTCTTCAAAGAAAGGTTCAATTCTACTATAGGAAAATACCCTACCGATTTCTGCCAAATTGTTCGAATAAATGTAATTGTTATAGCATCGTATTTTCGCCCTTCTCCCCAAAATAAATAATGTGTGTATAAAAGTCGCGTAATGCAAACAAATATCATACAGTATTGTGTCCGTATAAATACTTTGCCGAATAAGCGGTGGACAAAATAAGAATATGAATTAAATATTGATGCTCATCTCCGATGAAGGTTATGTCGAAAACTGGTTGACAGAGTATTACTAACCTGGAATGGATCGAATACCCGTTCAATGTTCAAAATAATATTTGTACTATCATAACGTCGTGGAAAATTCAACGTTTACATTTTCTCGTAAGAGCTGCAGACACTTTAAATTATTCAAATGAATGTAACTTTTAGGTCTAGGACGACAAATCTATTCCGAAATTCGAGTTTGGAACAATTCATTTTACAATGGGTAAAATCTAAATATTTGAAGACTAGAGACACCAAATTAAAAACAATTATTGATTATGCATTTTATGTCTGGAGATCGGACAATATGATTTTGAAATGGGTGTAGAACCCGACAACGAAGGTACAAATTTACGTAGGTAAGATTATTATACAGATAGGCGTACACAGAAAATATTTAAATCCTTTAATAATAAATAACACAGACGTTTTCAAAACCAATTTATGGATGCAATGTTCAAATTGATTTATTGACAAAATGTTTAGATTTATCTTAAGTAATAAATTGTCTATGCTATTTTATTTACATACCTTCCAAGAAGTTAGACACACGGGTGGGTTTGATGTAAGTGTTTCTCTGGAACGATATTATGTTTGCGTATATGGCTCCATTTATAGTGTATTAAATAAATGCATTGTAGTGTCAATATATGAATCAATTTGAGCTTAATATCGATACTTTAATAAGAGTTTACTTTTTTAACAGTTGAATATATATATATATATATATATATATATGTATATATTCATATATATATAATATTGTATTGTTATTTTGTTATTTCTTTTCTCAATGTCTAAAATGTATTGCTCACTTTTTTATTTTGATTTCGATGTCGATATATGCGTGCATAGTTCCTTGTTCTTTTCACGTCCTTTCGTTGTTATGATTGAAGTTTTCTATTTCTTCGTCGCTGCTACGTATTTTCTTTTCGTAACTCTTTCTCGCTGTTTTGTCTGTGTCTAGGACACGCGTTGCTCGTTGCTGTTGATATACGTTCTTAATTGCATAATAGAAACAAACTAAGATATTGAAGATATTCTAAGTAGAAGGTTTATTGAGAGAAATAAGTTAAATTAGTCACTAGTACAATGTTTACTTAATTATGAAGAAGAGAGACGTTTATATTTCTAACTTAACTACAGAGAGAGAGTGATGGGCAAGCATACAGATAGAAAGACAGATGAAAACCCATCGCCGCATGCGATTCCCACACTTTTCTGATTTTTGAGACAAGTGTTTCAGCGATATTGGACTTTATGCTCCCAAAACAGTTTGTTTTACGATCTAATCCTTCTACATAGTTTTTCCCACGGGATGCTACATCCGCACGATTCTATCAGCATATCGTTTTGAGTATTGCTCTTCAACCCTACCTCGTAAAATGTGACCCCGATATCAGATCACTCCAGAATACACTCTGTTAAATGTATTGTTTAACGCACACACTGGGTTGCTGTGAGATCGTACTCATTCACCTGTGCGAAAATCTATAGTAGAAAATCCGTCACCCATGATCTAATTTAACTAGTTTAAAAGAAATAATTGTCAAATAATTAGAAAATGCTGAATAAAATTCATACTGTTTGTTCATTAGGGAGGTTTCATCTCAAGTGTTTTGTTTGTATATATCTCCCTGATGCAGCAGTCGATATTTTAATACTAAACACCCACACACACAAATACACACATACCCACACATACACCCACACACACCGACACATATATATATATATATATATATATATATATATATGTATATATATGTGTGTGTGTGTGTGTATGTGTGTGTCTATGTATGTATGTGTGCGTATTTACGTTGACACATTTTTCTAAAGGCTTACACTGTGTGTCGTTTCCTATATAAGGAGCGTACATATTGAATTTAGTTCTTTTTTATTCTATCGCCTAAACAATAAGAAATAACTAATGTATACAGTTATGTCCGATAAAATATTTCTGAAATTCTAGCGATCTTTCGTCGCCTGTCGATAAAAAAACTTGGACTGCAGTAACTGTGGTTCGAGATAAAATTTCGCTAAAGTTCAGCCTCGTATGACGGGGAAACACGTGTCCGTGGATAATTTTTTTTTTAGATGTAAAAAAGAGTGCGACACACAGTGCAAGGGAAATGTAGGAAAATGCCTTTCCGTATATATCTGAATTCGCTCATTTATCATATCGGCAGAAACGATAGCAAAGAAAGAAAAAAATGAAATCAGATTGAAAAACCAGATTATAAGATGCAAGATGTTTTTTTCAAATAAAAGAAACAATCAGTTTTTTTATATTAATCAATGATATTTCTGCATACATAGCTTCTGCAGTGTATAGACATGTTTTTTATGTTTTAAATAAATACATTTAGTATGGATTAAGCATCCATTTTCTACTGTGCATATCCTAACGATCATATTTGCACACATATACTATACCCTAGACCAGGCAAGTTAATCTAGGTCGATAGCGCGTGACAGATCTAGAGCCTTTGACAATGTCTGGCATTAAAGTCTTCTCAGGAACATTAATTAGTACGGTATTACTGGGTGAATATTTAATATAACCTGATCCATCCTTAAACAAAGGAAATACCAGGTCGTTATTGATGTCTGTATATCTAAACACCATAAAATTAATGCGGGTGCGCCCCAGGGGGGGGGCTTTTATTGAACTTTATTATTCAAAACTTTCATAAACGACTTCCCTGATACAATTGGCCACTAGATGGGTACATTTGCTGGTGACACAACGCTCTATTGAAAAAACACATATCCAAGGTAATGGCTTAATTTTTAGAAAAGTATCTCCCGTCTTTAGTACAATGGGGCCATCAATGCGTCGTTATAGTTATTGCTACTAAGACAAAGCTCTTTAGCTTTCCCAATTATAATAAACCTTTCCAACCACCGACTGCCATGGGAAATAGCACTCTATTTTTTGAGATCACACATTCAATCTCCACGACCTAACATTCACAATTAAAATGAATTAATGCAAGATACTGTCAAGTCTGCTTCTAAGCAGGTTGGCAACCTCTGCCAGGCTAGACTACTTCTCCCACCTAACAGTTCCTATATCTCTACAAAGTACCCATTCGCCTATGCATGGAATATTCTTACCACATCTGGGCTGATTTACCAACAACTAGAACTCCCTGTTAGACACTGTTTAAAATATCAGTATCTAATCTAACAGGTTCCCCACTTTCTACCAAGCTTTAACCTCTGTCCCATCGCTGCAATGTTGCGTCTCTGTGATTTTTCTATAAGTGCTTCAATTGAGTGTGCCACGATTAACTTGCTGAACCTTTGCCCCCGTCAACGTAAATACTCTGACCAAGTCGACAGTCAGAAGAATCTCACCACTTCATTGTAAAAATCCCCAGATGTCGGAAGAGTGTCTATTCTAATAACTTATTTTCTCAAACTGCTTGCCTGTAGAATTCCGTCTATGTTCCCTGTTTACACGATGTACGCGCATGCATACATTTTAATATATGAAGAAAACTTCGTTGCACAACCTCCTCCTGAAGATGCTCCTATAAATATAGTCGCTTGTTCACAGTAGACCTCTTAATCGATGTTGAAATTGTTTGGGATGTATATAAGTAATATATATGCACCCCCACAACCCACTCTATCACACACACACACAAAGAGACATATATATATATATATATATATATATGTATATATATATATATATATATATATATATATATATATATATATATATATATATATATATATATTATAAATAGCGATTTTGTGGTACCGTCCGTCCGATTGTCTGTTTGTCCGTCATTCAAATTTTTATAAACGTAATAATTACATTGCCAAACAATGAACAAGACTAGATTAAGCTAATCTAATATTCTAATCTAATCTAATCTAAATATGTATAAATACGAATATTTCCTAGGTATATTAACACTAACACCTTTAAGTTTTACTTAAATATAATAATACGGTATCTATATAGTAATCTCTGAACTTCGTCAAACAAAATCCTCTTTTGCATATTTACATAATTGTTTTAGTTTTACGTTTCTAATATATTACTATTCTGTAATATACATAAATAATTCATATTTTATCATATATTCATAATAGTTTGCACGATCGTACTATTATTTTAATTATAAGTACACTTAATTAGAGATATTTTATGAAAAACAAATGATAGTGTTTAAAACAGATACTACACTTTGATCATAGCCAAACGGCCAATGAACAATACACATTACTCTTTTGTTACTAGACATTTGTAAATGAATGAAGAAAAAAACTCGATTTAACCAGTATTCATAAGTATATTATCGGTACTGTTGTCATAAGAGCGCCCTCCCAGGAATTACCTCCTCTGTTTTTAAGGGGCTGGGTGGTGAATCCTTCCATGTATTACATCCTATCTAATATTTAAAACTAAATAAACACTTTAAAATTACTAAATAGTTTAAATTAAAAAGTGAAGGGACGCAATACACATTAACGTTCAGCGTTCTATTGTACTATAGGGATTATTTTAATATCTCGCTGATTTCGTTTGAATTTCGCATTTTAAATGAAATGTATTAATTAGCCATACATTGTATATTTTATGCTGAAATAATATTCTAATTTATTTTTTAAAACTAGAAAATCGAACTTTTATGCAATGCCTTTATCGCTGGCGGCCATGTTGTAATTTCCTATTATTTTCTTTCGCGCTTGACATCTATAACAAGGAATTACGTTTCGATTACTTTTATTTATGAGAACATGTGGTATCGGTGTTTTATTTCACATCTATAAATAAGTTATAAACAATGTATGTACATTATGTGATTTACTTTTATTTTATTTATAACAATAATACTCTGGAGTCTAAAATTGTTTGTAAAAATTGTATTTAAATAGGGGTTTTGCACCTCTGTCCGTTGATAAGTCACATTTTTTTACGTAATAAATACATTGCGTAAATTATTAATGTTCCTTTAACAAAAAAAATCCGACCGGCACTATTTCAAAACACCTTATTATAGCTTTAAACTATTACACTCAATGTTCTTTTAACAAAAAGATTCCGCTCAGCACACAATAAGTATAACAAAAAATGAATGTGTGCATACTTTTAGTAATTCGGACTACAGTTCTAATCTTAAGTGTTATCATCACAACGTTTCGACCGCTGTTACCACCGGCTTTCTTCAGGTGTATCTCTTCGAAATCGGGAAACGTTGTGATGATAACACTCAAGATGAGAAATGTAGTCCGAATAACCAAAATTATGCAAATAATTAATTCTCATCTGAAAAAAATTCAGAAATATAAAAACTGAATGGGTAAAAATTATCAATAGCATTCGAAATTATTTTAATTGTTCAAAACAATTTAGTATGCTTTAAGTACGTACTGTATGTAGTTCTTTCACACTTATATAATCCTCCTAGTCTAGCAAAAATATGCGACTGGAGATAGCATATATATATATATATATATATATATATATATATATATATATATATATATATATATATATATATATATGAGAAATGTTGTTCTTGGTTTAAAAAGCATTGTCTATATGGTAATATGAATCATAAAAAAAACGCCATACAATGGATTTAAGTTTTAAAACTTTTTTTTCAATTCAATTTTCGAATATATACACAATCAGAACATTATATATATATATATATATATATATATATATATATATATATATATATATATATATATATATATATATATATATATATATATATATATATATATATATATTTAGAGAGAGAGAGAGAGAGAGAGAGAGAGAAAGAGTTAGAAGAAAAAAGAGTGATACCAAGCGGCGATTGTCCAAATTTATTTCAAATTTCAATTGTTCAATGCAAGGTGTATTCAGTAATAAACTAGTGTTTATTATTCTTTCCTTAAGCCAACTTATCTATCTGTATTTCTCCTCTGATGATAAGATCTCGATCTTTGAAAAGCCTTGGCTTAAGGAAAGAATACTACACACTAGTTTATTACTGAATACACTTTGCATTGAACAATTGAAATTTGAAATAAATTTGGACAATCGTCGCTTGTTTATCACTCTTTTTCTTCTATCTCTACAATTGCTCTATCTCGTATATTTAGCTAAACCTCTTCACTATAGGTTCCATCTACTAAAAGTTTTACTTTTGGTTTATATTTGATCCTATATATATATATATATATTTATATATATATATATATATATATATATATATATATATATATATATATATATATATATATATATATATATATATATACATATATATATATATATATATATATATATATCAGCGTTTGCTCAATCCCTTAGGCCACGGGATATTGTGACGGGATAACGGAACAATGCATATATATATATATATATATATATATATATATATATATATATATATATATATATATATATATATATCTATTACTATTCAATGTATTCACATACAATATAATGATAATTAAGGCACACAATAACAAAATAGTGAAAGAGAACAGCAGAGAGGAAGAAAAAAATAACACATTACATAAAAAAGTTATAATATAGCAAAAATATAAACAATACAAATGGGAAAAGAACTAATAGTAACCACCCGAATGGAAATGAAAAAGTTAGCAATGAAGAGAAAAGATGTAACTGCATCAATCGTACACTTTGTCAACTACAAAATACATTCCTAGCCACAATATTTGTCAAGGAAAGACCGAATATAAAGAAGTACTACGTGGGTATGAACTCCCTAGGTTTTTACACCAGATATTGGGACCACTAAATCACATTTAAAAACAGAGAACGTCGAATTAAAACAGCACTAGCAAACCTCTATTTCGAGCTCAAAGATAATGGACGCTCACCAATAATTCAATGGACAATAATACGACAGGCCAGTACATGTAGAAATTTAGAGGACCCGTGTAGATTATGTCTGAATGAAACATTTAAAATATTAAACTTTAAAGACCCCCGACATCTATTACACTGTAGAAGTGAGAGAGAAAACAGCTGTCTACACAGAAATAAATGTACCTTAGGCTAACGATATATCAATACATAATTAAACAAACTGTTACACCGGCCGTTCTTACACAGGAGAAACTACACCGGTTGTCACTATAATAGTGCGAGTCACCAGAGACACTGAAGACAAAGCACATTCTTGTAACTGTCTGGCCAAGAGCTAGTCAGTTTCTTACTTTGTTAATACACTTGTTAAACCAACCCTCGACTTGACTTCCTTTATTTATTATTTACTGTGGAACAACTTCACAAGATAAACAAATAAGTAAAAAAAACTAAACTAAACAAAACACTAACAATTTAAAAATGAAAAGCTAAAATAGAAATGCAAAGAACCACGTGTACAAATTCATTCACACATTATATTGATACAACAAAGGAAACTGGATAAATACCAATTCATAGAAAATAGAACAATAGAACATGATATAGCTGAAAAAACAACAAAGAATCTGATTGGTTAACTAGCTAGCCGTGTATATAAAAACATCCGGCAAAAATAACTCCATGCATTTTAGCTTGAAGATTCCCCGCGGGGATGAGACGCGGGAGCCTCTGCGTAGCTTAATTGACATAAATTATTTTCATAGCTTATTATATATATATATATATATATATATATATATATATATATATATACTTGCTTGCAGGTATACGCCATGCATATAGAATTGTTTTACATTTTAATGTATTTCCTTTCTGTGAGGGTTATGGTAAAGTCCGGTGTCTTTCCTTAAATGGTAATATTTACAAAAATAAAACAATCATGTAAAGACGGCACTAACCCTGTTGCCTTAACTACACATTCTATTATTTATAATAGTGAGTGCAATAGTTTAGGATTTTGCACATCCATATTATGCACAACTATATGCGCGTCGATCCATTAAGAATGTATTACGTAATATAACTTAAAACTTAATTAAGTGAAATTATTATCTCTATTAAATTTTCTTATTTAACTAATTTAAAAAACTTTTTGAGAGAGGAGGTGAGTTTGGGTTGAGGTACTAACTGAATCTTAAAGTTTAAAAAATAAATATTGTGCCATGTCCCTGACTGCAAATGTGTTTTCTAAAATCCATAATGATCGATTAATAAATAATATATATATATATATATATATATATATATATATATATATAGATATATATATATATATATTTCTGTATCCACATCAACTTTTATAAGGGATATCATTTTTTGTGTCAATTTTCAGTATTTACTTCAACAGTGCTCGATACGTAAGTAGAGCTATGTAGTAAGTTATGAATATATATTTATGACAATTAAGCTACATATACGCTTCTGCGTTTCATCCTCGGGGGGAATCTGTAGCTTAATTGCTATAAATATATTTTCATAACTTACTATATATATTATTATTTATATATAAGTAACATTTTAAGCTGAATTATTTCAACACTTGATTGGGGAAATGGTAGTTTGATCTGTACCATTGGAGGGCCATGCATATAACTGTCCTGTTTTTAAATCTCCGAAACAGTACCATGGTAAACAGCTGATGATCCCCGTGTTAATATAAGATGCTTACGTTAAGGTCTCCTGTTTTTGTTTCACTGTTAGATACTTAATCACCCTTTTTATGTTATTTACTTACTATTATATATTTTATTTATTTATGAATTTTCCAACGAATGTTAAGTCTGCACTATTTTTGATTTAGTTAGTTTCCGTGGGAATTTAAACTGCATTTTCCTTCTTTTTTTTGTATTTGTCTTTTTGTTTAAAGCTTCTTTAGACTATATATTGGGTATTTAGATATGTATGGCTAGGTTTCCTTCCTCTTATCTATTTGCCTTTCTGGTACCTAAGGTATAAAAGCTTTTTTTTTCAATGCAACTTTAATTCCTATATAATTTTATTTCTAGCTACCATATCGCAGAATAGTTCTTGCGTGTAGTGTTTAGATAGCATTATTATTATTATTATTATTATTATTATTATTATTATTATTATTATTATTATTATTATTATTATTATTATTATTATTATTATTATTATTATTATTATGATTACTATTGTTATAAATAATTTTATTTGATATGCAAATTACCATATCGCACGGTAGTTTTAAGGGTAGTATATTATTATTATTATTTTGATTATTATTATTATTATTTATTTATATATAAGTAACATTTTAAGCTGAATTATTTCGACACTTGATATATTTTATTTATTTATGAATTTTCCAACGAATGTTAAGTCTGCACTATTTTGGAGTTAGTTAGTTTCTGTGGAAATATTAACTGCATTTTCCTTTTTTTTTTGTCTTTTTGTTTAAAATAACTCAAAGCTTCTTTAGACTATATATATATATATATATATATATATATATATATATATATATATATATATATATATATATATATATATATATATATATATATAGCAAGTATACATTAATAATGTAATGCCAGAGACACAAATGCATATATGCCACCCACAGAAATCCCACCTGCTAGCAATAGAGAAGCATTTCCCTCTACTGTATTCTTAGTGAAAGTGGTAATATCCTAACAATAAATATGTACTTCAAAATGGGTCTGGATACTTAGGACAGTAACTAAATTTCCATATTACACCCATATATATATATATATATATATATATATATATATATATATATATATATATATATATATTCAATAATATATCCTTAATAATTTATACCTACATACGACGTCCTTTCAAGCTTATGATCTCCTCAGTGCAGGGAAGCGATAATTTCAGACGGTTAAAAAAAGCGAACCCAGTTCACAGTGTCAACCAAAACTCCGAACGCTTTCGCTCTATCCTCAAACTTGCCAAAAATTATCACGTTATACTGGATAAATTAAGTTATATTAATGCGAAATACAGCGGAGCTTTAACATCGGACATTCGAAAGGATTTGACGAACTGGATCGGACCCTGGTAATGGGCTTAGGTATTCACCTAACCCTGTTATTTAATAGCTCCTAACAGTTCTCAACTTTTATCTTTTATAAGGACTACATAACAATATTCATAAAGAGATATTAAATTACGCATACATACGACGTCGTTTTAAGCTTATGCTCTCACCGGTGTAGGGAACCGATAATTTCAGACGGTTTTAACACGCCTACTACGTTCACAGAGTCAAAAAAGACTCCGCACGCTTTTGCTTTTTCTTCAAGCTTACCGGAATCTATCACGTGATACGAGGACAATTAAGTTATATTTACGCTGAATTCAGCGGTCTTTCAACACGGAATATTGTACAGGGTTCAACGATATATAAGAATACAATGCGAATAGGGTGTTATAAGCTATGGATCAGGCGTAGGTTGGGTAGGGGTGTGTATTATATATTCCCGGACAACGCCCGTTATGTTTGTATGTAGTGTTTGCAGAGAGATGAAGCTTTTGATGAGGGTAACAAATCGCATCAACGAACAAAGAATGTGCCTATTGTTGATACTTATGCCTAATTGGATTCCCAATAATGCTGGTATGGTTGCACGACTGTGTGTTTTGGTTATAATAAATAACGCGGATATAAGTATACGTTATTGACAGAGAAAGAAGAGCAGCTGACACCCACTCCACATTCCACTTAAGGTCAGACGCTCTTTGGTTATAACCTAACACGTTCCCGACTGCGCTCAACTCGAATTATTATGCTGCTAAAAAATGCCACTATGTTAATAAACTGCATTGAACAAAGTACACACATTGAAAAAAAAGAAAAGAAAAAAAAACAACTAGTGTAGTAAGGGAAACTTAAAGCACGAATATCGAGTGTGAATACACATCTATTAACATTTTATCGGGTACTCATTGAAATACTTGGAAGTTTATTTATTACAAGCGGGAAAATGTACTGACTTTTTCCGGTAAAAAAACAAAACGTTATGAAAACAACAAACTCCTGCTCCCATTCGGTAACCCCATATTACTATTTCATTCGAGTTGAGTGTTCTTATAAAATCTAATCCACCAAGCAGTGTGATCTACCAAATAATTCCTAATACAATATGTGTTCTACCGAGTTGTTTACATTTTAATATGTCAGCTAATGATTAACAGGAACCCTAACAAACTTACCCTATCTCTTACTAACTAACCCTAACTAACAAACTTTAAACCAAACTAACCCTGACTCGACACTATATGGAGCAAAAAAAAGGTGTGCTGGTGGTGGCGGAAGCAGACCATCGAGGTGCTTACTATTGGCAGAAGAAGGCAGACATGTAGAATTATGTTCATTAGCCTCCAACTGGTAAGTGGACGTGTGATTGTAATTGCGGTCCTGACTTAGCCGTCTTGATGGTGACAGATGCGATAAAAGCTCTTGGCGAAATATCTATCTTGAAGTCAGGAGAGGTCCATTATAATGACAAGCCAGTTTCTGTTTGCGTGAATCCGCCATCCCTTATTATTGAACAATCCGACTTTCGAGCGGAGTTTGACCAACAACCAAATTAATAAACTGCGACGTGACATGGGTGGAAGGCAAGGCTCCTGGCAAGCTGAAACATCGTGTCACATAGTATTCGATGCCGGCAAAAGTCAATACATTATTACAGGAAGAAGTACAGCGATGAATTAAGAAAGGTTGGGTTACTCCCTATGATGAGCAAAAGCTGATAACCTATGAGAAGGCTGTTTCTGTTGATGGCTGTCGTCCAGCAGAATACATCCAGAGTGTGCCCTGCAATGGACTACAGTGAATGAGATCTCAATATAGATGCATATACTACATACGCTTACAGAAGCCAACAAACAAAAAGGACATTACTTTAGCCTAAAAAAAGGATGATTCTACTCGGCCAGTAAAAAGAAACGCTCGTGTTTCTCTGAGACAATATGACAGTAAAACGCATTGCTTTTTCTGTGGAACTGATACTAAGATAACAGATTATAAACGAAAACGTGATGGAAAGATTTGCTATGTGAAGACTGATTCCTTTGCTCAAACTATCCTGCTGCATTGCAAAACAAGAGGGGATGAGTGGGCCACTGCTGTTTACGCTTGGATCAAATATGTTGGTGCTGATCTTCATGCTGTAGACTGTGTGTACCACCAGTCATTTAACGTCAATTTTCATACAATGCGAAGCATTCCAAGACAGTTCACGTCAGTTGAATTAACCAAACGACGAACAAGTTGAAGACCAAACGACAGTGATCAGGATGAAGCATTCGAAAGGGTGTGTGTATTCTTGGAGGAAAACGATGAGGAACAGATAACGATATAGGACCTTGTTGCTCAAATGTGAGAATACTTACGAGGTAGTAAATCAACGTCATATGAAAATCACTACTTCAAGGAAAAGCTGATAATTCGATATTAAAACTCTTTATTTTTGACCAAAGGCCGTTGTGGTGTTGCAAACATTGTGACATTTAGGGAAAACACCTGTGACATTCTTCGTGAATACTACAATTAACCTCCGAAATATGATAAGAAAGCACAAAAACGAGCAATTCTCAAAACTGCAGCGAAACTCATAAAAGCTTTCTTTCACTTCAACTAGAATACTTTCAGCTGGCAAGGCATGATGCATCTGATACGTGAAAGTTAAAAACAAATTCATGGGCAAGCCTATTTGGGATAGACTAATTGACGGACTAATCAACAATAGAAATGAGTTGTAATACACGGTAAAAAAATAGCACAGCTAAAAATGGCATTGAAAACATGCGACGTAAAAAGTTACACAGGTAAAAAAGGCAAAGGTAAAATGGAACGAGAATATGTACATGCTTTTTGCAGCGTTTTCCTATTTATTGACGTGTCATGGCACGTCAATAAATAGGAAAACGCTGCAAAAAGCAAGAACGATTCGGTAACGGAAAATTAAGACTGTTCGGAATAGGCGGGGCTATGCTCAATGTCTAGGGTTAAGGAGGGTTATTTTTTATTCTCTTTACCCACAAATAAATACACATAATTTGACTCCATTAACGAAAAAAAGAAGGTTATATACCCTTAAAACTCCACTTAGCCCAGTTATCGGTGTTGATTTTACGTAAAATCTATATGCAACAATGATCTCCCATTCTGAATTCCAAATAATTGTATTATGTTTCTTTTTCTAAGTAATCACATGAGAAATAGAATCTATTTTTTGTGGTGGGATGAGTTTCCTGATGGGTATCATCTACTTTTAAATGTAAAATAGATATTATTTTCTTTTTATTTTGGAAAATTCTGAATGATTTCCGATCACGTATTTTATCCAAAATTTTGAAAAATGTAATTGTGAGAAATCTTTCACTCGTCATTTTCCTATTGTGCCATTTTCACCAGTGATGTTATAATCCTGCCATTTCCAGATTAAATTTTATCTGTGCCATTTTACCTTAATTTGCAATGCATAAGTCTGAAAATACTAAGATTTATATATCTGTATTATATTTGTATAACAAGAAAATTTCAAGCCTGTTATGTTCAAATTCTTCCTAATCACAACATATCAGAGAAGAACGGGTTTATCTATTGGATCTTCAAAAAAAAAAGACGGGATAAGATGAACACTGTTTTTGCATCTGCCACCTGCTCGTATCCATGGTTGAGCATCATCCTCTTCGACCTATTATCTCCCTTGTTTCGACTTGTTTCCGAGCGGACTTTTTCAAACTGATATTTAATCCTAATCTTTCTATTATTTGACATTCTGCAAAACATCCGCAGTGAGTGCCGACGCTCTGAAAATTTAAACTTAGTACAGGCTAAAAAAGTTGGTATATGTCATACACAATAATGTTCGATACACAAATAATTATTTATACATCTGGTACATATATGGGCTGTTCGGCATATACTGATAAGTTGAGTTGTAGGTTTTTGCAACCTTCTCAAAGGCAATCTATTATTCATCTATATTCCAAAATTAATTGGCTCTGGCAAGATCGCACTAATCAGTGTAAGCTAAACAATCCATATATATATATATATATATATATATATATATATATATATATGAACATTTCACAAGCCTACGCAAATTAATGTGTTGCTATGCTAGCGCCTGCTACAGACCTGGAAAACAATTCTGTTTTGCAGCTTCGTAGCTGGTCTCATGCTTATATGAATTTGATTTACAATTTTGAAAAGTATTGGTATTAATTTCATTTTATAAATATATTTTAACGTGATATATATATATATATATATATATATATATATATATATATATATATATATATATATATATATATATATATATATATATGTATATATGAATTAAAAGAAATGTATGTACATGAAGCGTTTTACTAAATTTGTCAGTTGTAATAAATTTGACAAGTTGTATATAATGAATCAAAAATCGCTCAATATCATACCGAATATTATTATACACCATTATTGAGTATTATTAAGTCTTAGACTAGGTTCTCTTCAGCGCCAAATGGGTTCGTATACGAAGCCAGACATCTTCACACCAACACACAGACATATGTATAGACTATATTATATTATTATTATTATTCATGAGCAAAAGCCTTATACATATCGCCGTCTTCCTCCTTCGACTTATTCGCGTTCCGTAACTAACTGGAATTTTGGTAGTGTGAAGACTTTGGAAGTACATATTTTCGGTGGTAAGTGCTTTAGAAAGACGTCGCCATGTCAAGTAGTCAGACGGGGCGCCGTAAATTGGCAGACCTAGAGTCATTTGAAACCCGCACCATCGGTGCCACTGCCTAGTCGCCGAATGGCGCCATTACGTGTGAATCGCTCATTGACACACAGTCATTCACTCGTTCCCCCACAGCCACTTAGATCGCCCGACGCACCATTTCTCTGTCGGCACAAAAAAACGCTCTTCATTTAATAGAGTTGTGAGTGTCTTGAATTTTCTTTGACTTCTTTAACCTCCTCAGTTATAAGAATCATTATATGAAGCATCCTCCGTTGTCGCCATTGTCGCAATTCCACGTTTTATCATTTTATAAAGATACCGGATTCTTCTTCTTCTTCTTCTTCTTCTTCTTCTACTTCTTCTTCTTCTACTTCTTCTTCTTCTTCTTCTTCTTCTTTTTCCTTGTAATATTAGTAATAGTAGTAGCGTTGTTATCACTCATAATATTACTATTTGTATCGCCCTTCACGGTTCTTTGTTTCTTTTACTGTCCCTGATTCTTCATCTCCCCCCTCTTCTTATTACTCCTCTCATTTTTCGTTTCATTATTATTACCATTATTATTAATATTAACAACAATAGTAGTATTAGTAGTAAGACTAATTGTACCATTACTATCGGGATTACTTAACGGATAATTCATTTGTTTTTGTCGTTGTTGTTTTATTTAATTTAATTAGTAGTAGTTTGGTAAAGGCTAAAATGGCCGTGACTTATACGGACTATTGTTATTACAACGGGCTTATTGTAATTATTTTAATTAGTTTCCACTTAAATTTTGATTTTGCTTGAAATATAAAAGCCTTTACTTTATCTTTAAAATAAATGTAATTTTACGCGTGAAATACATTTTAAAATTGAAACGTTTCTCACGTCAGCTAAAAAATATTAAAAAAATCAGTTAAATTGAAACTTTAAGAAATTCATTAAAATATCTTTGAAAGATAACTATCAATTTTCTGGAACTATTTCAAAGATAATTAGTTAATTAAAGTCTTAAGACAATGAGTTTAAAATATACATACTTTTTACTAAAAAAATTGCATAATTATCCCGAAAAGCCTGGATTCAAAATACAAACTGTAAGCGACAGCAAGCGATGAAATTTAAACAAGGTTGTTACCGACATTCAGAGATTATATGGGAGCTCATAATCGCAATAATATATATTTGTATTATTTTTACTTTTATAAAGGTGATATAATTTTGTAATTGTTTTATGAAGTGTATAACTATTATATTATATTGTTTTTCTTTATTTTACTTATTAATGCTATTTAATATTTCATTTAAGTCAATGAGCTTGTATTGTGTTTTTTTCGTATATTAAATGCTCAAAGTTTATTTCGTATCAAAAACTTTGTAATCACAATTTATACGTTGTAAAAATATTGTTGTTGCATGGAAAGACAATATGGCCGCCAGCGATTAAAACAGTGAATTAAAATTCGATTCTCTATACTTTATAAATTAAATTACAATTTTATTTAAAGACAAGAAATATAATTTAGACCAACTATTAATGTTATCAAAAATTTGAGCAAAATGGACGAAATGAAAAAAACAAAGTTATTTAAATTTCTCTGCCATAAAAACACCCGTCTGTTTATGGCAATACTGGGCATTCATACAACTTATATTTTGCGAAGGTCCAGTTTCTCAATTTTTCAATTGTTCTTTTATTTTCAAGATTATAAAAAAAAATACGCTGATCATTATGCTGAGCATTACACGTTCATGCGCGAAGGAGAAATATTAGTACATCGCATTTGAAAATTTCCCGGAAACTTTTATCATTAATAACACATAAAACAATCTTGGCAATTATATTATTTTTCTATGAAAAATATTGATTAAACACTGCTTTATTCAATGATGATATCGTTAATTCGATAAAAAATTTTTTTTTCCGAGTTATATTTATTTATTTATTAACACGGGAGTACGGTTTTTTGGTGATATATAAGAACTATTTAACAAATATTAATTGTTAACATCTAAAATGCTTTATTTTAATTAAACATGACACCCATATGTATGCGTTTTTTTATTAGTACTTAGAAATGTAACTTTAGTAACAAAACAATTCTTACTAAAGTTAAAATAATAATATTCCAAGATCGTTGAGTAATATATACTGGACATTCCATAAAAAGTGGTTGGTTTACTTAATTTTGGTTAATTTTTAAGTGAAGGGAGTAGTCAAAATGTTTTTACATTTTGGGTATCGGCCATTTATTTTGCACGTACCTAGTAGTAGTATTAGTAGTAATATACGTTTAATTATTATTATAATTATTATTATTATTATTATTATTATTATTATTATTATTATTACTTGTAGTAGCAGTAATCGTAGTTGTGCAATTAGTATTACGGTCCTTCT
This sequence comes from Sepiola atlantica, assembly GCA_963556195.1. NCBI lineage: Eukaryota > Metazoa > Mollusca > Cephalopoda > Sepiida > Sepiolidae > Sepiola > Sepiola atlantica. Next base: position 109,148,063 of record OY744526.1, on the reverse strand, counting down.
TCAGCCTTCTTGCATTTTTATTCCTTGTTATTTTCTGCCTTCCACATTTTTCTTATTACTATTATTTACTCACGAGGAGTTCCGCACGATTGAATATCAGTGATTGCTTACTGGTATTCCCTGGAGTCTACAACTATCCTCTTGACGATCGGTATCCATTATCCTAACATCAATCTACCACTGATGTCGCCCTAATTACAGCGAGTGGTTTACTCTTGAACTTGAATTTCGGTAAGCCACTCCGAGATTCTAGCACTCTCTGTGCCATTGCTATACACGTTTAAATAGTTCACTCTCTCCCCTGGAATTCTATTCTCTTAGACCTTTCACAGTAATGTTATGATGTAACAACTAATGATGCTGCAACCAACTTCTGTTTCAAGATGTTATTATAATTAACACTTGTGGTAGTAATAATAGTAATGATTTTAGTAGTAATTGTAGTAGGCATAGTAATACTGCCAGTTGTAGTATTTAGTCTTATATCCTAACCAATCCTTCTCATTGTATTTTTATTGCTCTCCTTCTTATTATTCTGGTCCCTGTCATTATAACAACTACAACCAGTATAAAATCCTTTGCGGTACGTAACGATTATAAAAAAGGTAAAAAAGAACTCCGAAGAAGAAATATGAAAACAGAAGTAAAAAAAAATAATCATAGAATGAAGAAGAAAATGTCCAGACCAACGCAGTAACGGTTAGTACACGGCCTTTTGGCTAAGATCAAAGTGTAGTATCTGTTCCGATGGATACTGCACCCCATAGACTGGTATTGTCCTGGCCTTCGGGCCTTGATTTACACCGGTCTATGGGTCTGTCCTGTGCAGTTCTAGGAGGTCCACCCTCCCAGGCTTCGCCTCCCCTATTTGGGGAGGAGTAAGTTTATTGCTTACTACCTGAGGTGCCACTACCGGGAATGCCGACGGGCTGTCCAGGCAATTTTTAAACCCCACTTTCCCGACCCGACTTTCGGTCACATCTTACTTGTGGGAGTAAGATAAAAACTGGCCTTGTGCCTAACTCCTTGAGAGGAGTAAATCAATACATTACTCTATGATTTGAGTCAATTTTGAGCGAAAATCTGCATTGATGGAAACCGATTAAAACGATTACGCTGGACAGATAACGCATATAGTACGAATATACCACAATTCGTATGTTCGGATGTAAACAATTGAATAATATGACTACAAAAATACATGAAAAATAAATATGTGGTACTTCCACATATTTATTTTTCATTTAGATTTAGATAGTAACATCTTTAGATAGTAAGAAAAGGTATGAACAATAAATGAATGCTGAACTCATTCAGTCTTTTCCAAGTCTGGATCCTTAACTTTTAATGACCACTGACAAGTGGTATATACTGAAGCAGTATTGTTTTCTTGAAGAAGCTTGATAGCTTCTTCAAGAAAACAATACTGCATCATCAATTTCGCAATTTATGAATATCACAAGGAGATATGGGATTGAGGTAGGCTGAAACAATTGTATGCGAATAAAAACTGTTTTAGTAAATTTTTTAATTGTGTTCTGTACATTTGCTGTGGTGTTCATAATATTTAAATACTTTCATAACAGCTCTAGTAATGCACTATCGACCTGTTAACAAAACTTTGATGCTATAAAAAATGATGTTTAAAATTTCAAAACTTAAATATATATATATATATATATATATATATATATATATATATATATAAATGAGGGATCAGAGTTAAAGCATTGTTATTTGTAATAGGATTTGAAGCTTTGAAGTGTTAAAATTATCACTGTTTATTCGCTATTCAGCGTTGGCCGAGTGGTTTATATGTCAGAATTTGAGTTGTAAAATACTCAGAATCCGGGGGTTTGAATCGCATGGCCATTACTGAACAGTCTTATATCTATGCTGATGAGTCCCGCTTATAAAGGACGAGATTTATACGCACATAGATAATAAACAAAAAAAATATGTATTATATATATATATATACATATATATATACATATATACATATATATATATATACATACATATATACATATGTATATATACATATACATATATATATACATACATATATATATACATATATATATATACATATATACATATGTATATATATACATATATATATACACATACATATATACATATATATATACATATATATACATATGTATATGTACATATACATATATATACACATATACATACATATATATACATATATATATACATATATACATATATATATATACATTTATGTTAACATATGTATATATGTATATATATACATATATGTATATATACATATATATACATATATATAAATATATGTATATATACATATATATATATATATGTATATATATATATCTATCTATCTATCTATATATATATATATATATATATATATATATATATATATATATATAGCCGAGCTGACCCGATCCGACATGGCCGTTAGTGTAAAGTTGCTATTGATTCGTAAAAAATAATAGCTATTACTTAATTTCGATGTTTCACACATATCCTGAAATGTTCATTTAGTTAGTGTTTTTTAAAATATTTTATTTATAAAAAATAATTTCCAAAACATCGTGTAACCAAAATATTTTTTTAAATGTCAATAATCGAATCTCATATTAATATGAATTCTATTTTATTAGAAATATAAACAAACAGCCAATGAAAACAGAAGCGTAGCAAAAACGAAAGTAACAAAAAAACTTATGGGTTACGCCGGGTAAATATAATTTGTGAAAAGAACGAGACAACATCGTTTCATTGTTCTAAATTGTTTTGCACAGGCGGAAGTAAATTAAGAAATCAAAGAATGAATTAGTTATTTATTTGTATTGGAAATACAATCATCTCTCAAATGAGTTCTTTTCGTCTTTTTCACCGGTTAATTCGTAGAACATATCTTGAGCGTATTGCCAAATCTGTGCAAAAATATTAAACAGCATATCTAAACGAAAGGACAATTAACGTAAAATAGATCTCATGTTACGTTAGCTTTATATACTTTATTATAAATGAGGAAGCAACACGGAATTATATTTGTACGTTGCTAGTCTTTCTCTACTCAAAAACCCCACTTTCCCGACCCAACCTTGGGTCACATCTTACTTGTGGGAGTAAGATAAAAACTGGCCTTGTGCCTAACTTCTGGAGAGGAGTAAATCAATACTCAATCAATATTTTATGGTGATCGACTGAGCAGTAATATCTGGTTCCCTTATAAAACATTCAAAACAACATTTCGTCGATCTATAACAACCGTGAATAATTCTCCTATCCTCTCTCTACCTACAACTACATAAGTCTTCCATCAACACAGTTTATTTCATGGAACTACGCGTATGCGGAACGCAATACCGGGGCTACTTCCAATCCAACTAGAACATGGTCGTTTTCGAGTCCAATGTTAACAAATTCTTGTCGAGCCGTCGTTATTAACAATCAAATTCTTTCCAGTTTCACTCACTGTCTCATCTCTAGGTCGAGTGCCCATTGTCGATCTGACAAACACATAACCCTTATTCTTCTATTAGACTTGATACGCAGTATCTCATTAGTACACAAATAGTTTAACACAACTGGAAGTCATAAGAATAATCAGCATAAAACCTTAGTTACTCATTTGTTCACCTAATAGAAAACTATTTTTCATTTCATTTCAAATTTTTACACCGGTTGACTCCTAGAATGTCACCGGTTAATTTTCAGTAGTTATAAACCAATATAGAATACCCAGTGAGCGTATAGCAAAAACGTATTTTAACCGTAAAAAAGTCAAATGGTAAGCGTCTCTTTTTCTCTCTATAGGATTTTCCTTTTTCTATACCTTCTTCTCTACTAAATATTCTATGTTAATTAAATAATATATGTTGAATTATGTACACGAAAATAAAGCGAATTTCTGTTATGAGAAATATTTTGTAAAACAAAATAATGACAGTGTATTATGATTGAAATCACAGTGTTTTATTATCTCAGTGATCGCTAAAAATAAAGATAGTAGTTTAAAAAGTGAAGTGTTTTTGGTTGACACCGTTTACGAAAGGCCGAGTCAAAAATGCGACAAATAGTCCAAGAGTATAAGTTGTATTTGCAGAAAATTCAACCACGATTAAAACGTAAATTTACTAATAACATGCATTTACGTTCAACCAAATAAAAAGCTAAGAAGCATCAACTACTGATATTTTATATAAAATTGTATTTAAGTTCAAGTACGTGTTTCGAGCCACATACCCTTAAACATTAGATATATACTAGCTCTATTAACACGGCGTTAGTCGGAGTTAATTAATGCAAATTAAGTTAAACATGTTTAAATTAAAAGGAATAGTAATGTGTTAATTACAAAAAGATAGAAAAAAAAACAATGATACCATATATGACAGATAAATTACCTTTTACCTGTAGCTTAAATAGAAATTATCCGTCTTGAATTTTTAGCCTTTTATGGCATTATTTAAAATTGTCTTCTATTGTAATAATCTTCCTTGCCGGAATAATTATTTTGGGAAAGAAGCTAGAATTAATTATATTTTCAGTATGAAACACATGCTGCACTGATAAAAAAATAAATTTCTAGTCAGAAAAAAATATTGATTTTTCAGATGCATTGCTATTTAGGTCTAACATACGTCACGTATAGCAATATATATATATATATATATATATATATATATATATATATAAGCTCTAATGCAAAGTTCCGAATACGTTCGTCGAACACTCTCGACTAATCTTCTATCTGTGCCCGCTTCTAGATGCATATAGATCTTAATTTCCCTTAATTACGTGACAATTTCCGTTGGACGAGTGGATATGGCGACTGCTTGCAGATTCTAGGCTGACTCTGTGAACCTGGTTCGTGTCTGAAATTGTTACTTTACTGATGAGAGCAATAAGCTTGAAACGCTTACGTCTGTAAGTATTAATGATTTAATATCCCGATAAATCGGTGTTCGCATTGGATATTTCCATCTAGATGTGTTAATGATTCTTTGTGAAATTAGTTTAACTTCATTTTGATTTAGAGGGGAACAAAAGAAAGATTGCTTCAGTCAAGTATGATTTATCCTCGACTTAACATAGACTATACATAGATTACGCTTTGATCATTTCCTGATTGTCAGATGAGGTCGTACCTATTTACTTGCGCCCCCACGAGGGTAAAGTTAGACACCAACTCGTTTGCTTTATGTGAGAAAAATAAGCTCCCCAAAACGGGGCACTCTTAATGGCACTTACCTATTCATCCATTTCTTTTCCATATGCACAAATTTGAATTACCTACCGGAGAGTTTGAATCCACTAATAGGCGCCATTCTCGAATGTCTTCGGTCTCTTTGTACAAAAGTTTGTCAGGACAACCTGATATGAGGAAGTTTCTCCTACAAGTAAACCATGACCAAATATTCAAAATAACATAGTATTCGAAGCTCAAGTAAGATTTCCTCGACACAGATATACACTGGCTCAAACGAGGAACGTCGCACCTTCTCCAAGTGATGTTACTTCAAGTAACAGCACTTATCTGTATGCACCACCAGACTAGATAAATTCTTGCTAACTGGTCAATTTGGGGGAGGAAAATTAATGTTTTTAACTTCTTTACTAACACAACATTTGACAGCTAAAGAGGAACTTGACTGAAATATTCGAATATCTTTGTGTCTCATATAAAGATTAAGTGTTAGCCCCAGAAAGGGGCCCCTTGATTTCTGCGAACTTAGAGTTTAGTAAAATAAAACAAAAAAGGGAATTACAACGACAAGTGCAGGTTCTGTCACACAGAAGTTGAGAGCGTGAGCCATCTGACATCCAGTAGTAAGGTTCTGCTAAGAGACGGCTACTATACAATGCGACACAACGGAGTATGTAAATATCTCCCCTGGATCTTCTGTGAAAAGTTTAATATTCAGTGTAGCAGCATATCTTACAAACATATACTAGAAAGAACAGTGGGGAAAAGGCATACACCATCTTCGATGACTATGCTACCCCTAGAGATACATATCTGGAAAGCGGAGCTGTTAAACCTGACATAGTTATATGGATGCAGAGGGGGAAAGTAGCAACCATTTTTGAAGGCAGTGTATCAAATGATGATGGCTTAAACAGAGCTGAGAGGGAGAAGATAACAAAATATCAAAGTCTTGTGTGCAACATGAAAAGAAACTAAAATCTTAGGAAAATCTTCATAATACAATAATTATAGGAGGAACCGAGCTTATAAAAATAATTTGAAAAACTACCTGGCGAATATACCTGGTGAACTAAGTGCAAGACTGTTACTAACAATTACAATTAAAGGGACGGTGAGGGTGTCTGAAATAGCGAGGGAATGCCTGGCCTCCAGTAGGATGCTCCATCCCCAGCAAAATCAAACCAAATCCGAAAATTAAAAAAATCCCACACCAAGAAACACACTTTCCAGCTCATGATTAACCATCTTGTGATCTCGTGTTGTCATATTTAAGATTTAAATAAAGTTAAAATTTTAAAATATCTGGTGACGATTGACGCGATCGTAAGAAAAAATATGTGTAAGCAGGCCACCCGCCATCTCGTGACCTCTCTCTGCAGACTCTGTTTACAATCGACGTTTAGTTTAACATTATGTTGCAATTTGGTGCATGCCATTTTGAATAAATGCCGCGAGACGTTCTCGACGGAATCGCGTGAGATGTAATGCCACCGCACGAGGAACGCTTCGAATATTTTGGAAAAAAGAAGAAGATATAGTTGACAATAAATTTTGCAGGTCGAGGCAGCGCCTGTGTCTTTATAGATGGTTACAAAATAGGAACATAAATATTATTTTAAGAATATTTTGATACGTGTCGTTCAAAGAGGAAATAAAAATAAAACAAAATATGGCATTAAATACGCAATTATATTACGTACTCCCGTTTACTAACTCGTGTAAGTGCAATAAAAATATCCGAATGTCGCCATTGGGCGAGATTTATTGATCTCCATAGAAACTGTTAAACTATTATGATGAAATATTATGGCAAACGTTGTAGTTCCTTTTTTGTTTGTGTGTTCTCGGAGATAGCCACTCTCAATAATTTTAGTTTCTCTCTCTGTACCTAAAACCCAACTTCAATGAGCAGAGTTTCTTTCCACGAAATATCCGACGGTGGAACACAATTCCGCGAAGCTACTTCTTAGCTTACTACAACATGGTCGTTTTCAAGTCCAATGTCAACAAATTGTTGTTGATCTGTCCCCTTGAATAATAACATTCTGACTAATTTCAGAAATTGTTTCTAATCATCAACGTGTCATATCACTTTCAAGCTTATAATGTTATTAACCCTTATCTTCGAGTTGTCTTGAGATCTTGAGGTTACTCTTTAGTAAAAACAAAAAAACAAAAATCACATAGAGTCCGAAGCTACATTTTCCACAATACTTGGATACGTATATTTAATTTTAATCAGAGGTGACAAAATATCGGGGATGTCTGACTTCGCCTTTAACATTATTATAATGTTAATATTTCGAACAATCCTCCGTCCTTTATCAAAATGTGTTTCTAGATAAAAAACAACTTGAACACTTTGATAAACAACTGCACATCATCTGTAATTTTGACGTTGCGCCTCTTTTTCTATTTCGTTTCTCTCGTGTCTTTCTTTTACTTACGACACTTGCATCAACGTGCTTTTTACACAGTCTTTTGTGTTCATGTGTTACCAGGCTTCATGCGACATTGTGTTTGGCCTCCAAAGATAGTTTTCCTTCATATTTATTCATAGTTTTCAACGTATATTATCATTTCTCAGATATACTCTTCTAATGTGTCTTTGATATACTGTACTAATGCTCTTATATGCGGATAATCTATATACTAATAACTATAACGTTTTTTGTGGAGGTGTCTGTTCATACGCAATGGGATACGTGATTGTTTGACAGAACACACATTACGAAGGCAGTAGATTTTACGATTTCCATGCACTAGTTCGAATCTCACGTAAGTCTAGATGTGTTTGTTTTTCAATTGATACGTGTTATATAAATTTAAATTAATTAATATAACATAGAAACAGTTAAAACTACATTATTCTTGTTTTCAAAATAAGTGACCTTATTGTATAATCCTAAAAAATGTAGACATACTATGTATTGGGCATTACTTCGAAGCGAAATATGTTCGCTTAAAAACATAATTTCTAATGATTTGCCAATATAACAGTACCTACAGACATCTATGGTAATTACTTACTCTCACATGCAAATACAAAGTCGCTTATAATATTCTACATAATTTGACAAATATCTTTCTTTCATATTTACAACAAAGTAGTAGAAGATAGGTAAATATCAATATTGATATTCTTAAGTATGTACCAACACCGCCATTTGATTTCAAACACACTACCAAATGTATGTTATTAAGGAGGATATCATGACAAACGAACTACATACACTTAAGCTTAAAAGAGTTAACCTTGCGACTCTGATATCACATATACGCGAACAGTATATAACATAAATGGTGATTCTATTGAATAAGTGAACTTAATTGGAATTAGTTTCTTTTGACTTTACCGTTCGCGCGAAATATGGAACTAAGTTTCGCATTACTTCAGTTAGATGTAGCTATCTGGCAGTAGTTTGGTTTTGTCTGCTAATAATGATATTTATATTATAGAACAGAACATGTGTGTGTATCTGTGCGTATATATGAATACGGACGAAATAGCGTTCCTGAAATATAGGAACATGATGTCGTAAAACCTGCCATTCTACGAATAATATTAAGGAAGTTAGAACCCTTTTGCCACATTTTACACGAAAAATAGAATTATAATTAAGAGTGATATTTAAAGAGTCTCACACTAATAACTTCCAGTATCCAGTTTCGATCCTGCCTAGGATTGCAAATTGTTTTATAGAAACAAAGAATATAAGAATGTTCTTATATTTTTTTTAAATATAATAAAATATCTGTCTCTCTCTACGTCCGCTATCTGCCCCTTTCTCGTTCTCTATTTCCTCTCTCTCTCTCTCGCCCCCTCTTTCTCTCTCACTCTCTCTCTCTATATATTAATATATATATATATATATATATATATATATATATATATACAGGGTGGGCCAAAATAAGGGTCCTATCTTAAAATTTGAATAACTTGAATTTAAATAACTTCCACAAAATAAAAGTTAAACTCACCAAACTTTATGTGTGTGTAGACTGACCCTTCCGAGATTTTTTGAAATAAACAAAACAAATTTTAGCCGAAAAACACTTCTTAAAACTTACAAAAACTAAAGTATTGTTTTTTACACTGTTTTGAGTTTTTTAAGCAAAAATAATGTTTTCTAAATGAGGGTACGTTCCTTAGGGCTAATACGGCTCATGCTTGCTTCGGAAGGGGTCCTTTACTTATTCTAAAAAAAAAAAATTTTTTTAAATCAATAAATAAAAAAGTTATGAATTTTTAAAACTAGGACCCTTATTTTTGCCCACCCTGTATATATATATATATATATATATATATATATATATATATATATATATATATATATATATATATATATATATAAAACTTAAGGAATTTACGTATGTGTCTGTGTGTGCTATTTGTGTGTTCCCGATAGAAAGAAAGGTTAAAGAATCTACATTAAATCTCAAAATGCATTCTCATGTAAAATTTACCTGGGAATACAATGAAAGTATTCCCAAATCGCTAAGTGCGCACCTCATGTAGATATTAGAACATCGCCTTCGATTAAACCCATCATTAACACAGAAGGAGGTAGTGTGTTAACCTTAAGTTAAAAAAAAACGATCAACCACTTGTCTCATGTAAAGTCGGCACTATGTCGGTAGTAATTATAAGCTAATTGAGTGTTTGGCGATAGCTCGACGTTTCCGTAAATCACAAACACTCGGCCCGATATGAGAGTTTAAATGCTTTAGATTTACTTACGAATTTGTATTATTGGGACTAATATTCTCATCTTACTATATGGCACTCAAGAAAAACATTCGACTCTGTAATAGTTCAAATTCGGTAGAAGCGCCTAATTTTTGTCAACTTCAGGAATTTTGTCGGCAATATTCTCTACTGGATACGTCATTACTATGTTTAATCTTTTTAAAATGTGAATTTGTAATATATTGAAATTAACAAATTTTGTTTTGTTATGAATGAAGTTGTGTTTAGTTCAGAAATATCCATTAAAATATATTTAAATACAATTTAACTTTTAAAATTATAATAAAAAATTGATTACCCAGCGCAGTTTACCCCCTAAACAAATTCAAATTCTATTTTATTTTTGTGATTACCTTTAAACAGCCTGAACAATTATCCGCAAAGAAGGAATTGAACGGAAAAGTCGATCAAAAGAATATAGCTGCCATCTTTATGAACATGCAAAAAGTGGCTAGCTAAGTACGAATGATGACTCAAAGTCATAATTATTTAGCTTCAAAAGGTAAAGATATACCATTTTACTCTAAATAATTTTCATGAATAAGATAGGAATTAACCTATAAAAATGGATCAACTCGAGAAGGTTTTCTCTTTTTTTGACTAAGGACAGGACTGACACTTTGATCCCAATCTGAAAGCCAGGCATTCTAATAATTGTTAGGTATTATGTGAGTCTTATGTAAATCCCTCCCCCGACAAGAAATTATATTTAATATTTTTTGTCGATTTGTAAGCACACTTTAAAAGTTTGCGGTGAAAAGAAAGAACAATACAAAACAAAACATTTTTAACTATTAAAGTATATAAATTCGTATATAAATTTAACGTAAAATGATGACTAACTTTCCGACCAGATAGCGTTTAGAAAAATATGTAAAACCATTTTTAGATCTTGGCCATTTTCTTTCTTTCTTAGAGATCAATTTTGTGTTTGTTTAGCGGTAACTAATTTCTTTTTCTGCGAAAAAATACATTAAAACGTGTTATACTAAAATAATTACTTATTTTTTTGGTGTTTTTATTACGGGCCTATATCACGAATGAGCAGTGCCAATGCCTCTATTTCCCACCTTCAAGGTTCCACCAGACCCTCCAATCACTTGCGTTTTCACCCTCCCGCATAGCAGAATAACTCTCCGCATGAGTGTGCTAGCTTCAACGGTTCATGCATTTTTAGTTGTTATAAGTAAATCCTGAGCGGGTATGTACTTATCTCCTTGAAAAATGTTATATGTCTTTAAGAACGCTACCTGGTCTGAAAGTGGGTGATCAATACCACCCGGTAACCCGGAAGTGGGTCATCATTTTACGCTAAATGTATATGCAAAAGTAATCCCTAATTTAAAGTCTGAAATATTGTTGTTTTTGTTCTGTTTTATTTTTAGCGAAATTTTTTTCAGGCTGTTTACATTTAATTGCCTACAACTTTAGAATGAGCAAAGTCTGCAACAAAGAAGGGGGGACCCCTACAAAGCAAGACAACTTGACACATCTGTCAGTACTCTATATCTCTGCAAAGCCACCATTCAACCATGCATGAAGAATTGTTACCACATCTTGGCTGGTGCACCAACCACTATATATATATAATGCCACTTTCACTGTGGTTGTGTGTGTGTGTGTCTGTCTATTTGTCAGTCAACATCTTTGCAACGGATATCTTTACTTCATATACAAATCGAAAATATTGCTGAAATAGTAAATACGCCATGACCGGAAATCGAAACATAAATCTTGAGATTGACGTTCTACCAAACGAGTTATTTGCACTTTTTTTATAAATTCATCTAAAAACATTCCCTTAACAATCTATTTATAGGTTTGTGTGACGTCATAGATATATTATTTATCTCGTGTTTCAAAACATGAATTCAAACATGAGCTATGATAAAAACCATGAGTAAACATTATCAATAGCGTTGGAAATTATAAAGATAGTTCCGAACAATTTATGTAGCTTAAAAGCTAAATTGGTATTGTATTGTAGTATTTTGTTTGCAATTATATGATTCTAGAAATGTAAATAAGAACACCTTCTCGCAGACAGCGTGATATAAGAGAATGACGCGGCAGCGTAGCAAAAATATACGACCATAGGGAGGATATTCTTCTAGTTTATATAATAAAAGATAACGTCACCCTGTGGTTCTGACCGTTTATAGAAACACTGGCGATAAAGATAAAAGTTTAGGCACGTGTATAAGTTTCCTAGAATGATGATGAGATCACTCCTGACAATCTACGATCCCTTTTAAGGAAGTTACATCCCCTTTTCAAACATTTTGTACGACGAATAAAATATATTTATGAGTACTATTTAAAAAAAGACCTTTTACAAATATTCAAATTGCTCACTTGGGAGAGACTCACACTCAAACCTTGAGTAGCCTATTTCGATCCTGCCTTGGATTTATTTTTTGTAAATGAAAACAACGAATATCTTTGTTCCTTTTTTTAATATAATGTGTCAGTGAAAATGCATCTACAAATGGTGTATATTTAGTATTTAACACCTCTATGTCTATCTGTACCTCTCTCGATATACCTCTCTCAATATATATATATATATATATATATATATATATATATATATATATATATATATATATATATATATATATATATATATATGATTATGGCAATTAAGCTACAAAGAAGCTTCTGCGTTTATCCCGTGTTTGCCTAAATGCATAGAGATTGTGTAGCCGGGCTATTTTTTAATACCTACACCTAGCGAGTAAACCAATATGATTATTTGTTATAATGTTATGTTAATTTTTCTGATAACAAAGAGCAGGACTTCTTACAAACAAAGATTAATTTTACTTCCTATTCTTTTGTTCTGCTTTGTATAGTGGTGACTTATCAGTGTTTATTTGTTGTGTCAAATTGATAACTATATATATATATATATATATATATATATATATATATATATATATATATATATATATATATATATATATATACTGATATTTTCTGTTTCATAATACTTATTACAACGAAAGACAAGTCCCAAAACATATCACTTTATTATATTATAATATTGTCTACGAACGTTTCAGAAATTTTAAAATTTTTATTTTAATCAGGATGGCAATAAAATAAAAGTTCTAAATTCTCAAGTCGATTTTGTCGATCGGTATGAAAACTGGGCTTATCTTTTTCTTAAACCGTTTAGAAAAAATATTTGATGTAATGCAATAGGTTCCACTCAGCTTGTAATATATATAAATATATATATATATATATATATATATAGACAGAGAGAGAGAGAGAGAGAGAAAGAGAGAGAGAGAGAGAGAAAGCGATAGATGAAAGAAGAGTGATAAACATGTACGAATAACAAATTTATTTCAACTCCGATTATTCAATGCAAGGTAACTCGGTAATAAAATTATGTTTATTATGCTTTCCTTAAGCCAAGGCTTTTCAAATATTAAAATCTTATCATCAGAGGAATTACATATATAGATAATTTGGCGGTGGAAAGGCCAACATTCAAAATTTGAAAAAATATTAAGTAACGGAGTGTGAAAAAGTTCGTGTAAAAAAGATATGGGGCCTTTCCAGTTGGTAAATGTCCGTTGATGAGGTGTCCGATGAAAGGAGATTTACAGATGGAAAAGAAGTGTTTTCGTGAACGCAGCATGGAAAACAGTTCAAGAATTAAGTAAATCAAATAGAGAGATGTTGAGTTAAGTCGTAGGTGGAGCGCACTTATTCGGAATTAATTTTGAGAATCCGGGCCATTTTAAAAATACTTCCGTGGACCGAGAGATGAATTGAAGTTGAACTGTGTACATTAAACGTCGGCAGTGAAATATTTAAGCAATGGTAAGAAGGACGAACTCCTTTAGTTAAAACGAGGCCAAATGATGTAGAGGGGTGAGGAGGGATTAAGAAAAAGCATAAAGGAAAGAGGGTGGTGTGGTTAGTTGAATGAGCTATGGCTGATGCTGGGAAGGGAGAAGGGAGGGATTGTTTGGTTACCGTTTATTGCTGGTAAACACTAAAGCCGGTGGTAATTGGGTTGAAATTCAACTCATTGAGTGAATATAATATTTCTGAAAAGGGGGGGCGTAATTAAACGGATTTGGAACGAAGATATATATAAGTTCGAGAGTTTAAAAGGGTTTCAGTTGGGAAGTTAGGCTTCAAGTGAATGAGAATTTGGAATTTACGTGTTAAATATGTGATAAAATCGGACAAAAACTAGTGTTTCAGAGTTAGATGTAGTTGGTTAAATATTAAGTGTATGAATAAATAAGAAAGAAATTAATGTGTAACTGTAATTAGGATTGGGAACAACGTAAGTCTGCTTGCAACAATTGATTTCAATTACAAGTATTATGTGTTAGGTTACGGTTGAGTTATGTATACTTAAGTGAATCACTAGTTTATTGAAATTATAAATAGATTATAGGGGGAGAAAATGGACCACTTATTGAGTAACCAGGGAGCGTAGTGTAAAGGTGAGAGGATGGAATCTATGAGAAAGATATTGTCTGTAGAGCGAAGCATATACAGAGTCGATGGAGTGAATACAAGGGAGATAAAAACAACGGCTGAGTGTATGCGAATTTCATGACTACACTGAATAAATAGGGTCACTCTTTCTCTAAATATTCACACGAACATTATGAAATATTAGATAGTGTTTGAATCTCCATAGACTGAGACGATATATATATATACATATATATATATATATATATATATATATATATAAGTGAAGGAGAGATGGCTGACATGTTCAATTAATTATAAATTACAACTAATTAGTACAGTAAATCACACATAAGTCAATTCCATAATTATGTTTTATTTCAGTATGAATTGTGTCTTAATGGACCATTCCTTGTGTCAACTCAAATATAATATAATACTTGATAGATGTGTAGACACAGGCATACGGGTCACCTGCTATAGTATCATACATTTATAAAAAAACAATTATATACATATATATATATATATATATATATATATATATATAAATATATTTATGTCTGTAATTGTGTGTATTAAGGTTTCACGAAGTTTTCGATTCCATCCTCGAATTATACTCATGTGTCAAAAGCAAATAAACACAAAAGCTAGAAAAAGAAGAGCATTTTAAAAAAAGACGGCGAAGAAACGCACAGAGAACGTTGCTGAATTTAAATCGTCAAAGACTTCCTGGATGATGCGAAAAACGTTGTCTGCGCGTTGCTCCGCCGTCTTTTAAAAAAAATATCTCTTGTTTTTTCAGCTTTTTTGTTCATTGCTTTTGATTCGACGAAAAATCGACAACATTCGTTTAACCTATTGAACATTTTTTTTTATTTTAATACAAAAAGACCATTAGAAAAATAAAAAAATAAAAATAAAAAACAGGCACAATTAAACAAACGAAATCTGATATTTTTAACAATGTCTGCATATGTAAATATATATATATATATATATATATATATACACATATATGTATATAATTATTTCGATATATATAAAATAGTAAATCAATCCTCAATAAGCTCTAACATATATAAAATATATACAACATTAATAATACTGTAGGAAATAAATAAATATTGAATAACAAAATAATAAATTAAATAAAAATCAGTATAATAATAAGCATTTAATTTTCTAATGTAATAGGGTTTTAAATACCTATGATCAAAAAGATGAAAACAAGTTTCATATATATATATATATAAACGCACTTCTTATATGACTTAAAGATTTGTAATTAATTGTCGAAACTAATTGGAAACTAAAATCTACATAATATTGTATCTTATTATACCAAAAACAACGCGTTACGATTGAATCAATTGTGATTTGTATCGCATTCGGGTGGACTCTTTATTCACAGATCACTGATGAAAATAGGAAACTCTTAATAGCCACTATTGCCCATATTAAATGGTCATTTTAACCATTAAATTAAAAGTACTTATGAATAATTTAATAGACAGATTAAATTAAATAAAAATAAGAATGTGTGTGTTTCTTTTAAGAGAATATTGCAATAGTGTTAATTATTACTTTTGTCCAGGTCACAGTACGATATCTAAGTGAATAACAAGTAATATATTAAATTGATGAAAACATATATATATTAATATTTTTTAAAATAAAGTAAGTAGTACAGAAGACAAATAAAATCTGCATATCACATTAGTATATACATTTTTTACGTACCGACTTCATTGTACAACCATTTCAACTGAAAAGTAGGTTTACAGCTTAACTGTTTACACGGGAAGTAAAACTTGAGACTATTAAAATAAATGAATAATAGATGTAAATAGAAAACAAGATACGAAAAAGTTCCATTTCCTTATCGTATGTGAATTAGATAGAAACATAATAACTTTTGTTTTACTTCAATATTATACAATAGCACTTATAAATAATAATAACAATAATAATGCAGAAGTATAAAGTATGTACCCACCACAAAATGTCTCTTAAATCTATATAATAATGCTAATACTAATACTAATACTAATACTAATATTAATAATAATAATAATAATAATAATAATAATAATAATAATAATAATAATAATAATAATAATACAACCACGCAACACTCGATATATCTGAAACTGCAAAAAGTCTTATGTATTGCCATACCTCGACTATCACACAAAATAGAGAACCGAAAGAACGATAAATGAGAGCACTAACCAGACCTCCACTAGAAGGAGGCAGAGAGTACAAGGACCTTGGGGAGACTAATAGCCACCCAAACTCAGAGAAAACCAATGATCGTTGTCAGAGGGATAACAATGGGCAGCGGCTTTTGCGATAAAGCAAGGTCATTTGCAATAGGTATCGAATGAAGTTAAGAGTACTAGACAACATGTGGAGATGTGTTTTCACTCAGACTCCAAGAAAAACACCGCCGGTTATTATCGGAGAGCAATCACTGATGATAACTTATGTGAGAACTCTCAGTGATTACACAATAATACTACTAATAATGATAATAATAGTATGACTACTACTACTAGTAATCATAATAATAGTAGTAATAATATTAGTAATAATAACATTGAAGTATAAGAATTATTATTGTTTGTTATCAGAGAAGAATGCCTGAAAAGACATGTCTCAGTTTATGAATTTTTGAGGGTAATCAAAGTAACACACATATATTGGTTGTGACCAAGCGGGTCACTGGTATATATATATATATATATATATATATATATATATATATATATATATATATATATATATATATATATATATATATATGTAGTGGTGAACTAAAAGCGAACTTTTAGGAAAGGTAAAACCTATTGCGAAAAGTATACAGCTCAATATCCAGGATAGAGCAGATAGATATGTAGAAGGATGAAAAGGAATTAGAAAAGCAAAAGTCAAATCGAACATTTGCTTGCACTCGGGCAGAGTTTTGCCTTGTGTTTCTTTCCCTACAATTTTTATTTTACTTTCTCAAATTTTGAATTTTGACTTTGCCAACTTATCTATCCCAGCGACTTCCTCTGATGATAAGATGTTGATCTTTGAAAAGCCTGGCTTAAGGAAAGATTTAACTTGAATAAATTGCCTTTTTGCGGAATATACCTTGCTATGAGCAACTGAATTGAAAAAAGACTTGACTTTTGCTTTTCTAATTCCTTTTCATCCTTCTACATATATATATATATATATATATATATATATATATATATATATATATATATATATATATATATATACGTATGTATGCACCACGCCTCTTCCTCTTAAACTTCATTTAAAAAAAGGTGATTCTATTATCCTGTCCGAAATGAATTTTATAAAAAATGTTCGTTTGTTTTTACATTATACGATGAAGTAAAGAAAGAAAGACCGACAAGCTACGTCTTTTCGCCATCTTGGAAAATGTAGATCGATTTGGAATTTCCTGTTTTTTGTTCTTCCTACTTCCATTTTTTATTAGACGAGCAAATAATTTCTTTCATGACAAAGACAATGAAGTTTCAACGCTAGTTAACCATTTTTTATGTTTTTCTTTCGTATTCCGTGTTATTCATCGAAGATGAGAAATAAAATAGTTGAAGGGAAAATGGAGAAACAAGATTAAGGGGATTGGATTCTGAAATGATCACACAACTCTGAAAAATCAGCTGGCCATTATCAAAGTCAATTTTATGGGATGGATTTCTATAAACAAATGTCACGAAAATATGAGAAATTGAATATGGTTATTAAAAATGCCCCCTCCATGTGTTTACTTTTTTATTTTCTCATGACAATATATATATATATATATATATATATATATATATATATATATATATATATATATGAGTATGTGTGTGTATTTTTTATTTATTATATTTCTATTTCTTTTGTTTGTGTTCCAGTCTTTTTTTTTCTAAACATGATAGGAAAAGTGTATTACTTTTAAAGAAAAAACATGCACTTAGTAATTCGAGGTCAGTGTCGAATATACTAGAAAAAAAATACAAGAAAACAAAGCAAGATCTAATCCGTCATGAAAATGCTCAACGGATTTGAGATAAAACAAAAGATTTCGTGAAACGGAAAAATATTTGCTTACACTCGACATAGATCTGTAGTCGACAGCAAATGCTTTCAGATTTACACTAGACGTACTCGTGACTCGTTGGATCACAAACATTACCATTATTTATTCTACTTTGATTTCATTCGAAAATTCATAAACTATGGCACATCTGTTAAGGCATTATGTTATCATATCCAAAAATAATATGTTGCTTTACTTCAATATTCTTCTTCTTATTATTATTATTTGTACTCACTAGGAGTTCTCACACAGATCATCGTCAGTGATTGCTCACCGACAACAATCAGTGGTATTTCCTGGAGTCTGAGTGACAACAAGTCTCCCCAGACTTCCAGTATTCTTCATCTCTTATCGATAACGATGCGGTATCGCAACATTCTCTTACCATTGATTTCTCGGTAAGGAAAATTGGTCTTCTCTGGGATTTGGTTGGCAACAAGCCTCCACAAGGTCTCAGCACTCTCTGAACTTTTCAGTGGAGGTCTGGTGTGTGCTGTCCCTCCTCGGTCTTCTCATCCTCCTCGACCCTCTACAAATATGTTGTCTGGTGTCAGCCTAGGCCGGCACCAGTTAAAAAAATAAATAAATGAATAAAATAATATTTCTTTAAATTAATTTAAAAAAAAAAAATTTTTTTTTACATTTCTTCCCTTCAATTCTTTTACTTTCTTTTTTTTTCTTCCTTTTCTCTTTCCTTATTTAAAAAAAAAGGAATTTTTTTAATTCTTTTAATTTTTTTGGGGTGGGTGGGTGGGGGAGAGGGAGGAGCTTATATTGTTTCTTGTAATTTCTGTTTCTTGGTTCATTTTTGTGTAGTGATAGCTGAGGCCGGTGTAATTTATTGGGGGGAGATTATGAAGTGATGTTTCTTGCAGTTTCTGTTCCTTGCTCTTCTTGTGGTGTTCTTCGTGTGGTCTTGTTTTCTCCGTTGTAAATTCCTTGTGACTGGTTAGCCTTTGTAACTTATGTGCATTAGTTTCCGCATTCGAGGATTTTCCTTAAGATTACAGCTGTTTTGATCATTGCCGTCCTTTGTATGGTTTCGATAGTCCCTTTGATTCCAATTTCTCCCAATCTTTTCTCCAGCTTTTTGGGGATTGTTCCTAGTGCTCCTACGATTATTGGTACTATACTAACTTTCTTCATGCTCCATATTCCTTTCAGTTCTCTGGCTAGTTCTGTGTATTTACTTCGTTTTTCCGTGTCTTTGATCTTCACTCTGTGGGCTGCTGGAACGGCGAAGGCTACGATTTTACAAGATTTTTCCTTTTTATCTATTATAATAACATCAGGTCTCCTTGCTTGCATGAGTTTATCTGTTTGTATATCCATATCCCAGAGGATTTTGTGTTTTTCGTTTTCCAGTAATGTTTCTGGTTCATGTTTGTACCATTTGTCTGCATATTCGAAATTCAATTGTTTGCACAGTTCCTTGTGTATTACTTTCCCAACACAATCATGTCTGTTCTTGTATTCTTTTTGAGCAAGTTTGCTACATTCACTTATTATATGATTTACTGTCTCGCCTCTTTGTCCACACAGTCTGCATTTATTATTTTTTGGGGTTTTATCTATTTTAGATTGAATGTAATTTGTCCTAATCGCATTGTTCTGTGCAGCCATCAGTAAAGATTCCGTTTCTCTGTTCAAGTTTCCTTTTCTTAGCCATGTCCAGCTATTTTCGTTGGTTTCTTCTCTTTTGAGTCTTATGAAGCGTCCATGTATTTTTTCTTCCCATTTTTCTTTTCTTGTCTGTTTGTGTCCAGTTTCGATGCTTCCTGCGTTGTTCGTTGGGACGGTATCTCTTGCTGCGGTGATCAGCCTTTCTGTGTTCTGGTTTATGTATTTCTCCAGCTCTTTTTTAGTGTCGTCCACACAGTCTTCTATACTTACCAGTCCTCTTCCCCCTGCGTTTATTATTATTATTATTATTATTATTATTATTATTATTATTATTATTATTATTATTATTATTATTATTATTATTATTATTATTATTATTATTATTATTATTATTATTATTATTATTATTATTATTATTAGTAGTAGTAGTAGTAGTAGTACTCATTCAGAGTTATCACACAAGTCATGAATTGTGTCTCCTGGAGTCAGAGTGACAACAAGCCTCCCTAGAATCTAAGTACTCCACCTCTATTCGATACCCACCACAAATGACCTTGCAGTATCGCAAACGTATGCTACCATTTATTCGTCGCTGGTAACGACGATTAGTCTCCTCTGGAGTTTTGGTGGCATTACACCTCCCTAATGTCTAAGTACTCTCCCTCCTCGCTCTCCCCATATTCCTTGAGCCTTCACGGCCATCTTTAGCGGCATCAGCCGAGGCAGGTGGCATCACCTTTTTGGGGGGTGGCGTGGAGGCGTTTCTGAGATTTCTTGCAGTTTCTCTTCTTTGGTTCTTGCGGTAGTGTTCTTCCTGTCGTTTTGCTATCTTCGTATCGTAACTTCCATGCGGCTAGTTACCATTCGTAACTTATACAGGTTTGTTTCCGTATTCGAGGATTTTCCTTAAGTCTTTATGATGGTCTCAGTGACTATTCGATTTCAATATTTCCCAGTCTTTCCTCCAGGGTTTTGGGGAACTGTTCCTAGTGCTCCTACGATTATTGTTTTTTTTTTACTTTCTTAATGCTCCATATACCTTTTACTTCTCTAGAGATTACCGTGTATTTGCTTTGTTTTTTCGTCTCCTTGATTTTCACTGTTGGAACGGCGAAATCTACGATTTAGCAGCATTTTCCCTTCTTCTCGATTATTATGCCATACAGTCTCCTTGCTTGCATGAGTGTATCTGTTTGTAAATTTATGTCCCAGATGATTTTGTGTTTTTCATTTTCCAGTACTGTCTAGTATATGTTCGTACAATTTGTCTGCATGTTACAAATTCAATCGTTTGCACAGTTCCCAGCGTACTGCTTTCCCCTCACAGTCATCTCTGTTCTTGTATTCTTTTTGAGCTAGTTGGCTATATTCACTTATTATATGATTTACTGTTTCGTCACAGTGCGCATTTACTGTTTTCCTGAGTGTTATCAATTTGATCTTTAATTGAGTTTGCCCTAATCGCATTGTTCTGTGCAGCCGTCAGTAAATAATATGTTCCTCTGTTCAAGTCCTCTTTTCTTTGCCATACCCAGCTATTTTCGTTGGAGTCTGCTCTTGTAAGTGTTATGTAGCGTCACTGTAGTTGTTTTTCTTCCGCATTTCTTTTCTTGTCTTTTCGTGTTGGTTCTTTCCGAGTTGTTCGTCAGAATGGTGTCTCTTGATGGGGTGATTAGCCTAGCTGTATTAGTTGTTATGTATTTCTCCAACTCTTTTTTGTGTTTTACAGACAATCGTCCATACTTACCAGTCCCTTTCTATCTTCGTTTGTTACACCTAAAGTATATCCGTATCGTCTTTAGGATGTAGTGTGTTGTACATGGTCATTGATTTTCTACTCTTCTGCTCAAAGTGCCTGAATTTTTTTAGTCTAGCCTATGAATGTATCTTCTTAGTGGTACTGCCCAGGTGTTTATTCCTTTTACTAGATGTCTGCTATATAATCTCGTTTCTATGAGTGTTAATATTCTCGGCAAATATCATTTTCCAATCTTCTCTTTCATTTCGGTAGATTGTATCGTGTCTGCTTCCAGAACTGTAAAATATTGATAGATTAATTGTTTTCATAGCGCCCTCATCTTTTCTTGGTTTGGCACCCCTCTATCATCTCCAGTTTCCCATTTTCATTTCTAGCCGTGCACACTGTTTCATTCCGAATTCACTTAGATGTCCTAGCTGAAGATTATGGTCGTATTTATTAACTTTATTCATTTCCTTTTTGCTTTTTTAAAATAGTTTTAGGTCGTCCGTGTAAATGAAGTTGTTTATTCTTTGTTCTGTCTGTAAACTTGTATCCGGCATCACCTTTTCTGAGGATGTAGTGAAGTCGCATCATGTCTATAATAAACAATAATTGTGATACAAGAGTCTCCTTTGAAGATGCCTCTTTTTATCTCAGTCAAATGTTGTCTTTCAGCTGTCAGTATTTGTCTCCATATTCCATTGCTATCTTAATAAGATTATTAATCTTCTCGGGTATCTTGCATATTTCTAAACATTCAATTATCGCTGCTTGAATGATTCTGCCGTAAGCATTATTGTAGTCTTCTCGTACCATGGCTATGTTCTATTTTCTGCTTGTTACCTCCTTCAAGATCTTCGGATCCATGTATAGCAGAACATGTTACCATCTTTTCCCTTTCCAGCATTCTTTTTGTCCCCTGGGGAGCAATCCCCGATTGGTCATGGATTGGTACATTTGTTCTCTCAGTTGTACCGTTAGGATTTTACACATTGGTTGCAAACAGGCTATCGGTCTGCAGTTGCCTCGAATCTTTCCTTTTTTCGTATGTTATTTGTATTATCGTCGTCCCTCTTCTGGCCATCCACTTTAGTGCGTCTTTTTTGTAGATACATCTCAATTTCTGCGCTAACCTTTCATGTAGGGTTGTGACATTTTTAAAAACCAGTACTCATGCATTCTATCATGGTCTGCTGCTTTCCAGATTAATATTTTTCTTTAGGATTATTTTTATTGCTATTATTATTATTATTATTATTATTATTATTATTATTATTAGTAGTAGTAGTAGTAGTAGTAGTAGTAGTAGTAATAGTAGTAGGACTACTAATAATATTTATAATTACAGTATTAGTAACACTTGTCGTAGTAGTAGTGTTTCTGTATTTATTATTATATAGTAGTAAATGTATGCTTCCTCCGGTTTCATATTATGACACACAATATAGATACTACACTATCCCCTCAATTGAGCATTGAAATATAATACGTTAGTCTTAAGTAGTATAGTACATTTAATTTTACATTAAACTATAGTAATGATATTGTTTTAGCTTTAGCTATTGAATTAGTAGTATAGTTCAGCGCCCGTGAGACATATACCAACTCTCCGTTAGTAATATATAGGTAATAATATTCTTTTTTATTCTTATATAGAAGTAAAGAGACGTATTCCGCCATCTAATTCATACGCGTATTTGTATTGTACGCAGCCACCCGTACGCAAATCAGATAGACATTTTGAAATAAAACGAGTTATTCTTTCTCTAAATGATGACAAAACATGAAAATATTATGGAGTTATTGAATCAACTTAGAATGTTAGGAAGCGAAAGCAATATATGACCATCGAAATCTTTCCAGTTATAATTATGGTCTAGAAATACATCGGATAGTGACATAAGGTATCACGTGAAGGTTGCCAACACCCTAAGGGAAAGTGGTTATGTGAGCGAACTGGATTTTAACTTGGCACACAAGTTGTCAGTCTGTGTCGTTAATCACTTAGCCCTTCCATTTCGACTAATAAGAACAAGTAAACAATTGATTTCAAAATAAACGCAATCTTAGATGTGATGAATATTTTAGCATGTATTTTGTGTCATGAAAATATAAAGAAGGAACGCCTTTGGTAAAGAAACTTTGGTATACTTACTTTTAGTACAATAATAGATAGCCATAGAACATATCACACCTATACATGCATCATAAAAATGAACCTTCGTGTGTGAGTGTGTTTGTATATCTATAGGACAAAATACTATTGGACATATGTTTGTAAATTTCTTAACAGAGATAACAGCGCTAAAACCTTACCCAAAGACGAATCTTGAACATCGTTGTTGCTTCCAGCAAAAAGCAGTCGTTGTTTTTTCGTTAATATGTTTTGGGGGTCTTTAAAGTTTAGGATTTCAAATTTGTCATTCATACATCATCTACACGGGTCGCTTAAATTTATATATATACTCGTCTGTCGTACTATATTCCATTCGATTATGGGTGAGCGTCCGCTTTCTCTGAGCTCCCAGTAATGGTTCGCTAGTGCTGTTTTTATCAGGCGTTTTTTTGTTTTTAAATGAACTGTTGTGGTCATAATATCTTGTTTTAGAATAGAGTAAGGTCATACCCACGTAATACACCTTGTTATTCAGAAAGCCTACTATTGACTAATGCAAACATTAACCCGTGGGAGGGAATACTACCTAAACTGATTAGTTAACTGGCTAGACTAGACACCCCGTGAATATATAAAAAAAACATTCGGCAACACAAACCACATTCATTTTAGCCTGACGATTCCCTACTGGGGTGAAACGCGGAAACCTCCCTATAGCTTAATTGCCATACACATATGTTCATAACTTACTACATACACACACACACACACACACACACACACACATATATATATATATATATATATAGAGAGAGAGAGAGAGAGAGAGAGACAGAGAGAGAGAGAGAGAGAGAGATGTGAAAAATTGTAATTTAAAATATTACATATTTACAAATTTTGTACATACGTGATTTACAATAATTCGTTTAATAGGATAATGTAAGTATTTAATATATTATAGCATTCAGAATATAGTCCCCTACAAAGACTGTAGTTTTCAATATATATATTTTTGTAAAAGCTAATGTATAGAGTTTCACATATTTATGAACAATTCCATCTGCACTGTGTATAATGAATGTGGTATTTGAACGAATATTTTCTTAACCAGCATGTTGATGTAATGTGTTGTTCAGTTACTGGAAGGATGATTCCATTCTTTTCCCCATGACACGTTACTCATGCTCTATTCTTACTCTACCGTTAATTCCATTGAAAGATGTTCGACTGAGCTTCGATCCTTACTTCCTCTTGGTAAGACTTTCCCTGCAAATACTCGACCATCCACCACAATGAAAAAAGAGTTTTCTTTTCTCCATCCATGTGTCTAGCATCAGAAGGAATTCTCATGACCTGTTCTTCTTTGAGAATACTTCTAACTGGTGGAACACATTAACGCGAGCATGCTTCCTTGCTTATTAAAACTTAGTCGTCTTTAAATACAATTTCAACAAATTCTTCTTATTGCCTGCCTCATAAGTAATCAGGCACACTTCATACAATTGAATCACGTTACTACTCTCATAGTGTTCATACTCTTTTGCCTAGAAAATATTACGTCTTGTTAAACCTCATCCTTGAGTGGCTCTTGATCTTTATAAGTGGTGACCCCAGAAATAAAACACAACTGATTCGAAGAATATTGGAAGGCCGCACTCTTTTGTATAAAATCCTTCAATATTTCGTATGCTCGGTGTTATTAATTGTTTTGTAACAAAATAACAAATATGATAGAACTTACTCTGCTATATTCTCTTTCTTCGTCTTTTCTCAGAATAAATAAAACAGAGCGGCCATGACACGTGGATTGACATCAACACAAACATCCTTCACTTTTATATGTAACGCTTCAGTGAAGGAAACAATATCATATCGCTCATGGTGAAAATTAATATTTATTATGTAGTTTTCTTCATCGTAATAGCTGTAGCAGAGGCAGACACCATGAGAGACGATCTTCGTCAAATTTTTGTTACTTTATGTTTTGTGGTAAGTTAGCTGAACAAAATAAATTAATGCAAGCCCACGCATAGCATTAAAAATACATAATAAAGGTCAGAAAACAAATGAAAAAGAAAACAGGATACACGTATAAATTCATACTCTTCTGAGATCTATGTTTGCAGTGTTTGTTTGTGTGTGTGCTTTGTATGTTAGTTGTTCCGTTTACAGTAATACACTCGGGAACTTGAAATCTTGTCGAAATAGTCCCAAACGATGCAGATAGATTGAAGGATGCTGTGTATTGATTTCACACCCTCATTAGATGATTCAGAAACATGGCAAGTTTTTGTTTTTCATTTTAACCAGATTTTGACGACAAGGCATGTTAAATTTAAAATCGTATAAGAAAAAGTTAAATTAATTTTCAGTTTTGTTTGTTTTTCTTGAGTCAACCACACTAAAACGCAATAATCGCTTTAAATAAGTTGGTACTTTGAAAAATATAAACACATATTTAAGCTATTATTCCATGTTAAAATTGAGGTTTTCTCCTAAAAAGTTAACACGCAAATTCTTATAAACATTTCTATGATAACTATATACTCATAATAAGAATTGAATTATAAAGCATAATAAAACAGTGAATATATATATACATATTTATATACATATTTATATATATATATATATATATATATATATATATATATATTTATATATATATATATATATATATATATATTTCATGACTTTTATTATTATTATATCATCTTATGATAATTAATATGAAAACACTCAACAGATTCATTGATTTATTTGGTGTGTAAATTATTATAAGATGATATAATGATAATAATGTTCGAATAAATATATTTATAAACCTTATTTAAGTACTAACTATGAAGCGTGTCATTTACAGTAACAATTAGATTCACCTGTGCATCAATCTGAACTATATGAATTTAATTTATAATATCATAATCTCTCACTCAAGCACGTTTCGGTGTCATATGTTAAAAGACGTTTCAAGAATATTACCTGAGAAGTAAACGAAACCCTCTGGAGATATCAAATAGTACGCTTTAATTACTCGCATGTGTTTTATCTTTTATTGTATAAAGCTTCCGACATAATAACACAAGCCATTGCTAGTATTTACAATTTTCTCTCTCTCTATCTATCTATCTATCTATCTAAACTTCGGTGATCTAACGGGAACCGGTGTGTCAACGTGATTGTGCCGTGTATATATATATATATATATATATATATATATATATATATATATATATAGTTTAGACATTTTCTTATGGCAAGTAAACTACACAGAACGTATCTGATTTATTATCTGAAAGATAAGCATGAAGTTAATTGAATTTATTTACACTGTACATACGGTTTTATAGTTAAGTTGTGACTACGGGAAATTTTAACCAATCAACCTCCTAAATTATATAACCCATCTCTAGCCATTCATTTTTGCGACTTATGAATGTACATCACTTTGTTTAAAACAGTTTAGCTCGCTTCTCTACTAAATGAGTGAAGTAAAGCGTGACATGGAGTTTGTGGTGCTATCTTTATTATTGCGGGCACATTATATTTTGTTAAAATATTGTAATTTTTTTTATTTATATCGCTAATATATATTATTTATAATTGATATTATCAGAACTATTTTTGTTTTCGATCATATTAATTTGTTACTATCGTTTCACTCTTCTTTACATTTTATTAATTCCAACGTAAACTCCACGGGTATGTTGCAATTATGGACCTTTTCTTACATCTTTCAGCTTGAAACTTTAGAAGTGTTCGCTCAAACATAAATTGCATGGCTCATATGAATATCTATATGTATTAGCATAGCTTAAAATTGTCAATTGAATTGCATGCGATCGATCGCTCTCCTTAAATTCATGATAGTAGTTCATGATAGTAATTCGATTAGGATGTACTATACATACTTTATAAATCATATGCGTTTGTGGTACTCCATCTTTTTTTTATTAGTGTGGTTATTTCCATATAATATTATTTGTTATTCTGGTGTTAAATGTTATTTATTGTGTCTAGGTAGATTATTCTTTTGCTTAACCGTGATTTTGAAAGAGGCCCTGTATCTTGATTTTAGAATTATATTTTTTTCCAATTTTCTCTTTGTTATTTCTATTGGCATCATTGCTATTTCTATAAAATTTGTTTTGATGAATTGTGTTTGAGCATTATTATTAATTTCATGAATGTTGTTTTTATTACTATTATTGGTGTGATTGATATTTATTATTGTTATATCTGTCAGTTTTACTTTTTTTAATTTTTCGCTTTATTACACTAATTAAATATTTGATTATTATAAGCTTTAGGAATCATTTCCAAAGTCTGATTGTAAATGTAAAAAAAACATTTTAAAGAAGTTTTTGTTAATGAACATCTTCTTTAAGAACGCGTTACGAGAAAATGTTTATCGATAACATTTTGGAATTCCTTACAAAGTAAATATTTTCCAACCGCTAATAAAACGGGGTGAAGTAAATGTCATTTCTCTTCTTTCTATTTA
>OY744526.1:109087051-109117051 GCA_963556195.1 Sepiola atlantica | reverse complement strand
TTATAGAAACCTTGTCTTTGGGCAATGGTGTTCTTATGACATAGGATCAGACAAGATTCTGTGAGACGTCTAAGTTTGGTGTCATGAATATGTTTGATAGGGATTGCCTTATGGGTATTGAAGTGGTGGCCGGAAGAGATCATATGAGTGCATAGTGCATTTGAGGTATCGCCGTTTTTTATGGCACGATTATGTTCATATATTCGTTTCTTTAACGGACGTTGTGTCTCGCCGAAATATATTTTTCTACAGTCGGCGCAGGGAATAGTATAAATTCCAGCTGTAGTGGGGGATGAAAGGACTTTATTTTTGTTTTTATGCATTTGTAAAATGTTTTTGATGGTGAGTGAGGTAGCTTGGATAATTCTAAAACTATGTTGTGAAAGCGAAGAAAAGAGATGTGTGTTACGAGACTTAGTGGGAAGGAAAACATTCCTTAATATGGATTGTGTTGTATTAGGATATGTATTAGTATTTTTTATCTTTTTTAGATGTATTTGAAACGCTTTCTTTTTAGCGGAAAGAATGACGTGTTTGGGATATTTTAAAGTAGTGAGAGAGGATTCTATTTTATGATATTCCTGAGAGAGATGTTCAGGGCTGCAAATACGCAGAGCTCTGAGATAAAAACCGATTATCATGCTATTTTTTATATAGTTATTATGATGTGAATAATAATGTAAGTAATAATTTTTGTTGGTTGGTTTGCGATGGACTTGAAATGAAAGGCTGTTATTGTTTTTGAGGATGAGAATGTCAAGGAAAGCTAAAGAATTGTTTTGTTCACTTTCGAAAGTGAACTTAATGGTAGGTTCGACTTTGTTGAGTGCTTGTGCTAATGTTTCTATTTTATGACTATCAGGTAGAAAGATTAAAATATCGTCAATATATCTGAAATAGGTAGCATTTTTAGGGATACGGTAAGAAAAAGGACCGATTTCGAGGAATTCTAAAAACAGACACGCTAATACGGGACTAAGGGGGTTCCCCATAGGTAAGCCGAATTTCTGTCTATAATAGTCATTGTTGTTTATTAACTGATCGAAAATGGTCGTATCTACGGCCGAAATATCTCGGTGGAACTTTACAAGATGAGTTTTTGAGTTTATTTTTGTTAGTTGTTGAATTGCTTATTCTTTATTCCATTTTTATTTTTACATATATATATATACTATATATATACATTTACTATTTCAGACTATTCTGAAGAAGACGGAATCGAGAATTAAACCCGTTTTTTGTCAGAAACCACTGGTCCATGTCTGATTAAAATCTGTATTTAAAAATAAAAATATTACGCTCTTAATTTAATTTAATTGAGCACTCTACTGGTATTTCCCTTTTATTCTTTTTGAGTATACCTTTATACTTTATATATATATATATATATATATATATATATATATATATATATATATATATATATATATATATATATATATTGTTTCATTTTACTGAATCGAAGTTCTCAAAAGTCAAGGAGATTCGCCTTAGGGCTAACACTTTTTTTTTCTATATGAGATACATAGATATTGGAATATTCTAATACTGTTTTATTTTACCTGTTAAACGTTGGGTTAGTAAAGAAGTGAAGAATTTTAACTTTCATCTCCCCAATTGGCCAGATTGCTATATTATTGTATATCTTTCTTTCGGTCTCTCCTTACCAGTTTCCAGAGCAATAATTCATCTAATCTGGTGGAGTATCCAGCTAAGTACTGTTATTTGAGGTACATAAACTTGAAGAAGGCGCCCCATTTTTCGTATGAACCTGTGTATAGCTGTGTCAAAAGAGTGTTAATTAGTCAACAAATACTATGTTATTTTGAATATTTGGTCAGGGTTAACTTGTAGGGTTAAGTATCATCATGTAAGGTGTCCCTGATAAAATATTGTACAGAAAGACTGAAGGCACTCGAGGATAATGTCTAGTAGTGAGTAGGGAAACTAATTTGATGAATATTTAATTGGCATCAACAGTGCCTCTTTTTTGAGAGCTGGATAGGTCTTACATTAAATCAACGATCTTTCCCCTCGTGTTGTTGACGCAAGTAAATAGATACGACCTCATCTGGTAGTTAGGATATGATGAAAGAGTAATATCTGTTCTGTCTATTGTTAGTGGAGTTTAACAGTTGCCCTGATAAACTTTTGTACAGAATGATCAAAGACACTCAGGGATCGTGTCGAGTAAGTAATTCAAACTCTGCTGTAGGTTATTGAAAGTGCACACACACACACACACACCCATATATATATATATATATATATATATATATATATATATATATATATATATATATGAATATATATATATATATAAATATGTATATGTATATATATATGTATATATATATGTATATATACATATATAATATTTATTTTAAGTAAATATTAAATTATATTTACCTACATACATCGGCGTTTCAAGTATTCGCTCTCATCAGTGTAGGGAATGATAATCTCAGACGGTCGCAAGATTTTAACCCGGTTACAGAATTACCCTAGACTCCACAAGAAAGCATCATAACTAAACGGCTACAAAAGATTACCACTTGAAGAAAGAGAATATTATATTTATGCGAAAAAGGCACATATAGAAAGGCTATCTAGAGTGTTCGACGAAAGTTGTCAGAACATGTCATACACCTAAGTGACAGTCTATTTTAAACTTCTTCAAACAAGACTCAACTTCAATGTCTTAAAGAAGCTAATAACAATACTAATTTAAAGTAAAAATTAAATTATGTTTACCTACAGTTGCCGGCGTTTCAATGATGATTAAAATCATTTTCAAATCATTTTTCGGATATAAAAAGTACAAACAAATGTATTCAATTTGTTTACAGGGAAATGCATATTTTAAGGCATATAATACAGCGTACTATTTGAAAACAAACATATAACATCATCAGAACAGAATTTCGTTAGTATCTATAATTTCCGCAAAAAATCAATTCCCACCAGAAACAAGACAAAATTACAAGGTTATGCAAGGAGTACAGCTATTTATACAAGGAGTAAAAAAATAATATAGTTATACAATTAGAAAATAGTGATGTACTCTCAGAGAAATGAACCATGCCGTTAACGCAAAAATCATTTAAAAAACGACTTCATGAGAAATTGCAAGAAAAGAAAATCCATTGTGGTTCAGTTACTGATCAATGTTTGTCTACTTAATATAACTGTGAAAATAAAACAAATAATATAAAGGATTACAACATGATTAAGATACATTATTGAGTGGTAGAATGCTCCACTAATCTGTTCAGCTATCTTAGCTATCGATTTAGAGTAAGTTTTCTATTTCAATTCTAGAGTGAATATCAATCCTAGAAGCTAGTAAAAGCAAGGTTTTGTTAAACTATAGTTCAATAAAAAACAAAACAAATAAAATTAAAATAACTACGTTCCATCTGATATTCTGAATGGAAACTGCCTCGGAAATTTATAATTCTTTTCTATAAACAAGTCGGGAAACAGGCTTATTTACCTAGCCATTTGTCTAGTGGACACATATTTGTGTTTATAATTCAATAACAGTTTCCGAGTTATAGATACTTGAAGAAAGTTGAAGAGTAAAACGGACGAAATGTTAACGAAATGTTCTAAAAAAGATTTATTTAATGTTTTTCTAAGAAATAAATCAAATCACTGTTTCCAGTTGAACGCATGAAAAGTCACTATTTAACTGATCAAGTTTTGGTTCTTATATCGATCAGTCCTTATTGCAACAACGATTGCACTGACACAACGAATCGTTTACAATTATCATACCTACAAGGCATCGCCTGAAAACGTTTTGTCGACAATCTATTTCTTTCAATGGAAGTGTATTGGAAATATATTTTGTCATTATATGTAGTATCTGTTGCCAATAGGTATTGCACAATGTAAGCATATTAGCAACACAAGAATTGTGCTCCCAATTGTAATCCTTAATGGAAACCTATTGACCTTATTTAACTGATATTGGATCGACAAAACATAGTTCCGAATATCAATGCACGTGCATTATGTATTGACAATATTATAAGCGTTGTGTCGAGAATCTACATTTTTAAATGATAATATTTTCACATGATTTTCTACATACAGATAAGAGATCCTTTCCAATCTAAATGTATTGGAATTATGTATTTGACGTTATTAACCGCGAACTATCCATAGTTGGTATATTGATTATATGTTTAACATTTTACAAGTGTCATGTCCAACATAATTCTTTCCAAGTAATCCATTATATATTGATATTATTACAACAAATATGTCGCGCAATAATTTTCCCCAGTATAACTGGATTAAAATTACGTATTGAAGTATCACAAACGGTATGTCGACAATTATTTCTTCGAATTAAAATGTATTTTTATAATGTATTGACATCACTACAAGCAATGTATCGACTATTATTTTCCCAATGCAAATATATTGACATTATGCACTAACAGTATTACGGACGTTATTTCGATCATTACATTTTTACAATATAAATATATAGACATTATAAGCAACCGCTATGTTGACCATTATTTTGCAAAGTAAATTAATTGACATCTGTATTCATAGAGTAACAAGCCTTATGGAAACAATGAACAGTTTACAATATAAATACATTTTGATTATATAAAATCATTATTACAATCGTTGTATTGAGAATATTAATTTTTCGTTATTGTGTATTGATTGTATGAGGAAATTTAGAGCGACAATAGATATTTAATAAATCCAAGCATATTAAGATTATTTACTGACATTATCTATTGACATTATAATGTGGCTCGTGTCTAAAATATATCTATTTACACGTTAACGTATTTATTTGATGTAGTGGTGTTATTACGAGTTTCGCGTTCAAAATATATATTTTGCTATGAAAATGGACTTATGTTTTGTATTATATATATATATATATATATATACATATATATATATGTATATATATATGTATATATATGTATATATATATATATATATACATATATATATATATATATACACACATATATATATATATATATATATATATATATATATATATATATATATATATATATATATATATATATATATATATATAAGGAATTGTAAGGGAAAAAAACAACTTTTTTTTGGTAAAATTTTAAATATATAATCAATATACCAATAATATTTTTTTAAATTAATTTAATAATTTAAAAAAAATGTTATTTTTTTTGTTTATTTATTTATTATTTACTTTTTAACTGGTGCCGGCCTAGGCTGACACCAGACAAAATATTTGTAAAGGGTCGAGGAGGATAATAAGACCGAGGAGGGACAGCACAAACCAGACCTCCACTGGAAAAGTGCAGAGAATTCTGTGACCTTAAGGAGGCTTATTGCCACCCAAATACCAGAGAAGACCAATTGTCCTTACCAGCGACAGATCAATGGTAAGAGGCTGTTCCGATACCGCATCGTTATCGAAAAGAGGTGAAGAATATTGGAAATCTGGGGAGACTTGTTGTCACTCAGACTCAAGGAAATGCCACTGGTTGTTGTCGGTGAGCAAGCACTGACGATGATCTGTGTGAGAACTTGTAGTTTTTACAAATAATAATAATAATAATGATAAAAAACAACAATAATAATAACAACAACAACAACAACAGTAAGAGAGAATAAAATAGCGGAATCACCCCGGCGAGAATAATACCGTATAACATGAATTAATTTTAAAAAATCAAAAAGAAAGAAATATATCCGTTATATGAGAATGACACTGTTTAACCTAACATAATTAGAAATAACTTAATTTAAAAACGACTTAAACATCATCAAACAGACCCAGATAAATTACTTCCCTTCAATTATTCTAATTAGCATTAGACGGATACGAGCGATGAATGAACAGATAATACTAGCTAGAATTGAAGTAACTAATAAAATATATAATAATAATAAAAAAACATGAATAAATAAATAAACAAAATATTGCACAATAATATAAAACGAACAACATACAGTGCAATGTTTAATGGTAGTATTAACCGACATAATTACACGACAGTATTAAACGAACAATCGACTTGGATTAAATTTAGATTTTAAAAAGAAAATTATAAAAAAAAAAAAAAATATTTTGATTTGGGAGATGAACTAATTGAAAGAGTGAGAGAAAATAAATAAATAAATGAATTAAGTAAAAATAAATAGATACAAAAAAAAACTTATTCATTTTTTAAAAATCTGGTTAGATTTTAAATTTCACCAGTATTTTGTGCGGGACTGCGTCCTCACTGCTCTTTCATATGCACGTTTGAACTTGAGTTGAGCACGGTTCTGAAGAAGTTAATACTTCCCAAAATATTATATCATATAGAGTTTCAACCAGACAATTTTAATACATATATTACATAACATTGTAACATTGTGTAGATAGACAGATATATATGTGTTTGCAAATAAATAAATAAATATATATGTGTATATATATATATATATATATATATATATATATATATATATATATATATATATATATATATATGTGTGTGTGTGTGTGTGTGCGTGTGCGTGTATGTATACATTGTATTAAGGGTGAAATTATTTAAGCTGTTCCACCATTATATGTCTTAGTGTCTCCAACTTGTGTCTATCCGTCACACCTCTGCATTACAAGTATCACCTTTCTATATAGCTTAATCTCTGTTTGTATGTGTGTGAGTGCTTTTTAGAAAAAAAACTCAACGAATCTACATAAAATCCAAAATCGTATTATTATGGAAAATTAACCGGGGAAGATTATAAAAGTCTTCCTGAATCTCTAAGTACACACTTAAAGGAGATGGGGCAGATTTCGTTAGGGGGTCGATTTTTTCAGCTATAATTTGAAAAGAAAATACTGTAATTTAAATGTCTTCTTTCAGCTCGACATTTACTTTCAAAACTACTTAACCTTTCATAAGCTTCTCTTCGGACTAGGGAGCGACGGGGGTTAAGAAACTCGGAAAATGGTGGTTTTAATAACGCTCTAAACGGGAGAAATAAATGTAAGATTACAGTTTTACATACATTTGCTAAGTGCTATATAGTATCCAAAAGTAATCAACATCCAAATTAGTGTGTTTAAATGCAGCGTTGCCCGGGAGAAATACATTATCTTTGTTTTATTAACTCTGTGTTGCTCGGGAGCCATAATAGTAATACTATAGTATTATATATATATAAGTGTATAGGTTAATCCAAATCGATCATTGGTGCGACATCGGCGTTGCTCGGGAGTTATCAATATCCGAGATAGAACAATCCTACATAGAGGAGGTCTTTTTAAACACCGCATTACCCGGGAGAAAAATAATCTGTGTTTTGTTATAATATTGTATACCAGAAAAGTCACTCTGCGTTGTTCTAAGATTCAGTGCTCAATATCCTAGATAGAGTAGGTCCGTGCAATAAGTCCATTTCCTACGTGGTATATACTTAATCGAGAAAGAGGAAGACAACCACTTAACATTAATATAGGTTTCATCATATTAAGAGGGACGTGGGAGATAATAAACTCTACCTGCCCCGGGAATAAATTAAAAAAAATATAGATTTCATTATATTTTTGAAGAAGGGGTGGGGAATAAACTCGGTGTTGCCTGGGAGCAATAGCTTTAAAACTGAAAGCTCAGGTGAATAGCTTTCATTATTATTATTTTCAATACATTAGAAAGGAAATAGAATAGCGGTGGCGTAAGAGATGTGGAAAAAGTCGACGGGTGAAATAAAGAAATAGAGAGACGGATTGAGATAGGGAGAGACATACGAGTTTTGATATAACTATATTACATACTGTTTAACCTCTTATATGTTGCTTGATATAGCTCCGGGCAACGCCGGGTAGACCTGTTAGTATATATATATATATATATATATATATATATATATATATATATATATATATATATATATATATATATATATACACGTGCAACAAACGACACATATAGAGTGGGAACGGGGGGAAAGTCTATGGTGGATAAGTTGTACCCACGGCAGTTGTTCAGTTTAAATCAAATTCGTATATCTTCATTTAATGTGTAGAATCGGTTCACGAAAGAAATAAAGTAAAATACAGACTTCAGCAACTCTCTGTCGTGTTTGCTTATATTTGTCAGGCAGTCGGTCGGACATTAAGACGCACGTATTAACATATTCTTTTCTTTTTTCAAGTTAGAGACTATATTCCTGAATAAAACTTTCTCTATACTCATTCAATGAGTGAGTGGCTAATTCCGATTTGTTGGTTGTTTTATTTTACGGCATATCAACCCTTTTTTTACAAATTTCGTAAAATACTTAACACAACTAAATATAACTCACATTACAACTCTTTACGCGTAGCAGATGTGTTCGAAAATTAAAAATCACTGATTAAGTAGTTTATCAGTGAATCATATAAATAGAAGTATATAAGCATATACACCTACATAGCTTAATATATAGAGAGATTTATCAATAATGAGTAATACACTAAATTAACGCGCGTGTTGTGTATATGTGTTTTTTTTGTATATGCGTGATATTGTTTCAGAGCCAGCCCACTTGTATATTGAGATGTCGGACAAGAGCACCACTCGATATATAGAATATATGGGTGATGATAATTGAGGACTCTCTTAAGTTTCACTTTTTCAAAAAGATTAGATAACACAGCAACTTTCGTGGTTGATTAATTCTCACACGAGGTAAAT
The DNA here is from genome assembly GCA_963556195.1 of Sepiola atlantica. Lineage (NCBI taxonomy): Eukaryota > Metazoa > Mollusca > Cephalopoda > Sepiida > Sepiolidae > Sepiola > Sepiola atlantica. The sequence continues at coordinate 109,108,346 of OY744526.1, read as the reverse complement.
GTACAATCCAAGCAACTCACTATAAGAAATTTGATTGTAAATAAAAAATGAATAAAACTATATAATGCAAATACTTTTCCTTTCGAAATAAAATAGAATTAAAAAAAAACACACTATTTCATCAGTCAGGCAAGGCTTCACCTGAAACACGTCACATGAGCACGAGTCATGTCTGTTTGATGGTCGAATTCCCAGTGAGTAAAACAACGATGGCCATGTTGCTTGAATTTGCAGAGGGTTTCTGAGTAACCCCCTTCTCGCGATTTAATTTAAAACCTGTGAAATCTTAGTGAATCGTATTTGCCAGTCAACGGCGTATTCTTGTCTGAAGCAGCCCCGTGCACAGCCTGCAAGGCTCGTAAATTGGTTATTATAATCTCTATTCGTGCGTTAAGCACACCCTGACAGGACGAGAGTCTGTCGTCACTTATACTTACCATAAATGCTGCTACCCATATTCAAACCTGGATATAATGCTTACTTTCAACACCCAGTATTCCCTAATTCAATATAAAAACTGACAAGTCGTAAAGTCGCTTGAATTCGGTTATATGGAAGGAACATATGTATCAAGCTGAATCACCCGTTAATATCTGACACAGAGTACCAACTCTCCTACTAATAGTAGTCGAGCATCTTGTAGTCTGATTCATGATAATCTGATAATTGGTTACGTCAGAAGCTTTCATATTTTGTATTGACAACTTTCCGAGCACATTCGGTGAATTTTAACATTATTGTAGTATATTTGATACAAAACATGACACAACCTTTAACGATTAATCATGAAGTATACATTAGATACAATTACTGGGAGGGATGTTCATACGTCTTTCAATGGTATTGCAGTATATGTATACGTAAGAGCTTGCACTGAATATTTCTACGTAAGACCTCCAACTGCAGGGTGGTCCGAAAGCGTTGTTAGCCATAGCAAACACATCTTCGTAAAATATCCCAGCAGTAATAAGCACCATTTTTTGTGTAACGAAAATGATGGTGATCGTTGTTTAACGAAAATGATGGTGATCGTTGTTTAACGAAAATAACAGTGATCGTTGTTTAACGAAAATGATGGTGATCGTTGTTTAACGGAAATGATGGTGATCGTTGTTTAACGAAAATAATAGTGATCGTTGTTTAACGAAAATGATGGTGATCGTTGTTTAACGAAAATGATGGTGATCGTTGTTTAACGAAAATAACAGTGATCGTTGTTTAACGAAAATGATGGTGATCGTTGTTTAACGAAAATGATGGTGATCGTTGTTTAACGAAAATAATAGTGATCGTTGTTTAACGAAAATGATGGTGATCGTTGTTTAACGAAAATGATGGTGATCGTTGTTTAACGAAAATAATAATGATCGTTGTTTAACGAAAATGATGGTGATCGTTGTTTAACGAAAATGATGGTGCCAATTTAGATATTCGCTATGGTTGAAAGTGTTAATGAAAGTGAATGAACTGAATCCAATAAAGTTGTTTTTGGTTAATGTATAATTTTTCCTCTATGATCTAGTGTTCTTACTGTTTAACTGTTTTTGATGTGAGTAAACTGAATCCACGACATGTGATATCTATTGTTGTATTACTTTTTTCTTCTGCTGTTGTTACATTTTTGTAGCGGTGATCAGAATTAAAAAAAAAATATATATATGTTGAGTCGAAAGTAATTCCTAAGTTGCTATTAATCTCAGATCAACATTGACCTGGAGTGGTAATAGCTATTATTGTTCCATATATGTGTTAAATTGAATATGTATTACGTATGATAGAAAATAACATCCGGTGGCGCGGTAACAATTTCTGTGCTCGGGGAAGTATGAGATTACTATTACTCAACTCTATTCTGACTCGTAGTTGTAGTACCTAAGTAGAATAAGGCATGTGATTGACATGACATTGACATTAATGTCATGCACTAACTATGTATTACAAATAACTAATAAAATTTAATAAATATTTAAAGATAGTATACAGTTGAAGTATAACTCACTATAAACACAATAACTTGATGTCGTGTTAATGCCCACAAAAGTGTTAGTATGTCAGAGAAAAAAACTACGAAACTTTACTATCTTAATAAATGAGCTACTTAGGAAAACTTACCAAGCTTAAGGTACTAGTAAACGGTTGAATTCTTCCTGTTTAGTATTTTTCATAAAAAAGCGAAATATATTATACTAAAATAAAACTTCAGTGACGCTTTTAGTAGATTACATAACAATAGTTTTTGTTTAATTTTGAATTTATTTATATCACGAAATCAAATATGTGTTTTTGAATCCTGTTTAGTGTTAAATAAACGTAGACATATAGTCATTTCTCATTTATCTAACAAAACACCGTTTTCAATCACTCGTCACTTTTATAGAACTATTGCCGGATAAAGATAGTTTCATATACTTTACATATTATTTTGTGATTTGTTGATACCGTGTGATCTTTTTTTATCTTTTTTATCTTTTTTATATTATTTTATTTCTAAATTATTTAAAGTATTAAATAGCAGTAACACTGAGTCTGTTTTCAATTTATAAGTTAAAGCAAATGACGAGTGGGAAGCACCTAAATATTAGAATATATCGACCGGTTTTACGATTATTTTTCGGGATTCTATAATAAACAAACACTTCTCTGCACTTCAGTTGTCCTTGAATACATGGAAATATGTATGATTTAAGCTGGAGAATTACGATAAAGAAGCGGTAAGCAGCAGGCGTTCACAACGATATTTGTGGAGAAGTTGCCCAAAAAGGGCTGACAAATTCATGAAGCACAGTGAAGACATTGGCGAGAGAGCCGAGCGTCGGTTTGGCGTCTATGAACTAGCCTGATTTTTATCTAGAGTAAGGTCATAGTTACCTACGCAACAATTATTTTTATTTTTGAAATGTTCATCATAAATATATATTATTTAATTGTATTCACACAGTTCACCTATCCACTTTACTTTAATACAATACGTACCACATGAATAAAAGCAAATCCTGGTTCACAGAGTTAATGATATTTCGAATTAACATAGTGTTTATTTCAAAGTTATTTTTATAAAGACATTTTCAGTATTGATAATTTATAATCGCTTGTATTGTTAACACATATAAAACTAACTTTTGTAAATTGAAAATACGTAAGATTTCATAATCTATATTCGTATTTGGTTAATTAGTCACATTTTATTAGCTGTCGTCGGTTTAAAATATTACTAAAAGGCCACCGCTTATCAAGGCGCAAAAGCCGCTGAAGGATAAGGGTTAATGAGTTTTTCGGGTGGACAGTCAGACGACATCGTGAGGATTAGTAATGATGGTTGTAACTGGTCAGAATTTGATTATTAAAGACGACTATTCAACAAGAATTTGTTTACATTCGACTTGAAACGATCATGTTGTAATTGGCTGGTAAGCAGCCCGTGGTACAATGGTTTGCATTACGCAACATTTCTTGAACTCAATTTCTCTGTCCTTACAGTTTCGTTTTTATTTACCTGATTTCTCCATATACTATTAGTCTTGTATGTCTGTGTTTTCATTTAGTCGTCTCTTCCGTAATAGAACAATGAGCTGGTTTTGTTTTGTTTTTACAAATATAATACTAATTTGACTGCATCAATTGAGACAATTTAAAACATGTAAAAAAAAAACTCTAATAAATTACTTATATGCCTGGTTATAAAATATGTTGGGACTTATTTTTTATTTCTTTTTCAGTAATTTAAAAAAAAATTCTGTTAAATGCAAATACATTCTCGGATTCAAGCAATCTTATCAAACTTTAATGGCTAATAAAACGGTTCATTATACCCTAGTATATATATATATATATATATATATATATATATATATATATATGTGTGTGTTGTTATTTTTATTTATGAACATATGTAAAATATCTACGACACTGGCATGTCGATGTTATCGATCAACACCTGTTGTAAACTGAGATCTCATCAGGTAAAATTAAAATTCAATCTTTACGCCAGATCATATTTGGGAAGAATGAAATAATCATATATATATATTATATATATAAAAACTATACTTTATATTGAGCACTTTTTAAAAGTCCGGTTGAAATTTCGTGAATTCTTATCTTGTGGATGTTTACTTCACGTGGATTACTATATATATATATATATATATATATATATATATATATATATAATAGAGAAATAGAAGGAGACAGAGAATAAGAGAGTATGTGTGTGAAAGAGAAAGTTATCTACATGCGGAATTTTTTTTATCAAAGCCAGTTTTTTTTCATTAAAGGCAATCATTCAGTCAAGTGATTTTTATCTGAAGATTGTCACCAAGTCCTCTACTTCGATTAAGGGTTTAGACAGTCGACTGTTGTAGACTTTTAAAATTAGTACTTTCAAAAGGAGATGAGAGACGGATGGGGGCATCTGCATTCCCTACTCAAACGTAAGCATTCCCACGCCTCAATGACAATTGTGTACTCCACAAAGAAGATAACGACACTCGATGGAGTAGATAAATTCAATGGTCATCCATAAGCACACTTTAATTCACTCGTCAGGAAACTGTTGAGTGTATCAATGTTTTCAAGTGAAACTTTTAGATACCACACATATACACACGCGCGCGGAAAAACATACACACCCACACACACACAGGTGTATAAGGTGCACTAAGCACTTACGGAAAACGAATTGAACCGATTTTAGGGAAAAAAGTACGCAAAAAAGAAAGGCTCCCTCTCGACCGGGCTAAAAACACATTATTAAACCTGCCACTATTCTATATCTCTGCAGGGGTGCCTATCTATTCTTTCATGTCTGTATCTCTCTCTCTGGTTTATATATATATATATATATATATATATATATATATATATATATATATATATATATATCGGTATATGTTTTATTCAGGCAACCATCATTTGACTACATATTTTAAGATATATTTCACTCAGAGCTATGTATAGCCAGACCCTTTCAAGTCAACGCATTTTCTGTACGGCTGTGTTTGATTATATATATATATATATATATACATATATATATATATATATATATATATCCACCCGTATATAGAGTATTTCTACCACATATTGCCTGGTGCACTAACAAGTAGCCTATCCGTCTTGGATAGGGTGTAAAAAATCATTTCTTACATAAAAGCCTCGGCACTGGATGACAGCTTCCAGCTCCTGACGATCGCCATAATGTTGCATCCATGTGATTGTTTTACAAGTACATTCACAGAATATACTTCGATAACATACTGCACTTGTACCTCTCTTGACGAAAATACACTTGACACATCTATCAGCAAACTCACACCCCATTTGCTGTAGAGGCTCCGAGATGCTGGAATTTCTTTTACTCTGATCATGTCTTCTATCGATCCGCATGTCTTAGATATTCCCTTTCTGTCCCTTCATCACGGTATCCTATTAAGCTTTAGTTGTAATACGCTTTGTTGGCAGTGAACAAAGTAACACACTAATATAATAACAATAATTTTACATTATACGTGACAGATTTTAATCAATTCCATTGGCAAAAATAGAAATGTGCAACAAGCCATGTAAAAAGACGGGTTTTAAACTATTGCATCTATATACGGTCTGAATGTGTGTCCAAGAGGACTTTCAAGTTGAATATAGTAAGCATCGTCATAATCTCCTCCGGCCTTCTGTTCCAGTGAATGCTGCCTTTCATCTGCTGTGACGAAAGTGACGATGGTACATCTGCGATTAACTGCGGATAGCGCAGATATGTTTTGGGGTTGAAAACCTCTCTAAATCTATGTATACATACCAGTTGGGGATGGTGTGTATCGGAATAAGGTCCACTTGTATTTTCACGGCACACACGAGGACAAATTTCGTTTTTGAAGTCGTTATTTGTAGATCAGCATAATGAGTCCCGTCGCATCATGTCTATCAACCGTTGATCACGATCCAGGTGTACACAATTTTTTTTCAATGAAAGGGATTTGTTGCCTCGATATCATACTCAAGAATGGGTCATACCTGGGTTATATATAAGGAACGGAAAGCGTTTGCTGTTAGGCTTAGAAGGGATCCACATATCAGGTAAAAAATGCATCAGTCTTCTCTTGTCATCTAGATAAAATCGCGTGTTGGTTTTAATGAATTGTCAATAATTTTACTAAGGTTGCATTAGCGACGATACTGAGTTGTTAAGGTGGAAAACTCATGATTACAGGGACAATAAGCAGAGAGCCAATAGGAAGAGGACTGCATTTTGTAAAGTCAGTGGTAACTCCGAGCGTTTACAGCAGGACCAGATTCTGTAGATGTTATCTCGTAATTGATCATAATGTGCTTCTTAGCAATACCAACTTTACACTGTCCGCAATTTTAAAGCAATTCACCTAACAAGTCAGTGACATACAGGAGAAACAGAACAGCACTCGGGACATATCTTTGAGGCACTACACATATTTCGCATCCATTTCTATTCTTGTTATTCATTACATCTTCCCTATTATATAAATGGCTCAAACTCTGTTTTGCTAACCTGTTCCTGGTTATAGCATGAATCTGGATTCAGTGGAGGAGACCCTAATTTTAGAACTTTTGGTAGTACGGAGTTACCCGTTAGTTACCAGTACTTCAAGGTCCACTCTGACGCGAAGTGATATTTGTTGTTAAAGTCTACAATACTTTGTTCTAGTACGATACTCCCTTAGTTACCAGTTCTCCAATATCCATTCTGACTACGAGTGAGATTATCTGTCAAGGCACCATCTATAGGTTAACTATGATATGTCTTGGTAATGATCAGCAACTGTATCTGGTGTTTAGACTTCTAAAATGGAGTTTTGAAAAGTGTGGAGTCACCTGTAAGCTGTCAGTATTCCACTCTGACTCGGAGTCGTAGTACCTTTCAGAATTCAATTAATGAGTTAATTGTAATATTGTGTGAGTGCGGAAAGAATTGTGAATTTTATTAATGATTCCATAAGTGTTGTTCTTTTATTTTATTGGTGGGGCCATCCTGTAGTTGGAGAAACCACAGTTATGACGCTAATCAATAAATAGACTTAAATTCATTTCACTTGTTTTTTGTTTACAAAGTTTTATGCAAAATGGACACTATAATCTGGCCTTAATATCATCAGTAACTGCATCCTGTGGTTATACATGAAATCGCGAGCTTTGAGGTATGTGCAGTAAACTTATTTCCCTTTACTACAATGATAACTTTGATCCGGAGATCCTGCCAATATTCCATGCACAAGCGAACTATAACCTGCCCATACTATACTCAGAAAATATATATGGTAGTGAAACCCCAAGTTCTATAGATTTCGGGAGTATAAAGTCACCTGTAAATAGTCAGTACGCCAAGTTCCACTGTTACTCTAAGATAGTATCTCTCAGTATCTCGTCCGAAACCTGAAGGGAAACCGATGATTTAGGAGCGTTGGAAAGTATGGAGTGATGGGTCAGTTTCAACCACTTCAAAATCAACTCTGACCCATATATTGCTTGAATAAAACATATGACTAGACACAAACTAATCTAATTCAGTTGAAAACCTTTCCAAACGTGACTGAATCCGGCAATAACTTATCCAAAAGGGGTTGAAATGGTGTAAAACACAATAACCAAACCGTGAAAATCTTAAGATAAGGCGTATTCTGTCGCTTTACTTAAAAAGATGATGCGACAGGAAGTATATATCAACTCTTCGAAATCCCTACCAGAAGAATAATTATGTAAAAACCTCCTCAACTCTAAACCCCTGTTCCACTAACTTTCCCAGCTGCCCCCTCTAAATATACTCCACATTATAACAATAAACACAACAGTAGGATAACAAGTTCCTAGGCCCTTTCGGATTTTGAGAAGTGGGTGAATAGTCATATTTCCCGCTTGTCTACGACGCTACCCAAAATTCTATACACTATCCTACATGTTTGTGAGTTAATAGCCTACCTCTCTTACTTCAAACCGTCTCCCCTGGTAGTCATATACCGATGGACCTTGGACCATCAACCCTCTCTTGTTTCACATACTAAATAAACGAAGCGATTACTGTTGGCCCCTATACACTTATTTTATTGTTATTGTTAGTTCGCCTTTCTCTTCGACTGTACTTTCGCTTTTTTTTAATAATTGAAATTTCTTACGCCAACAAATTTACACTGTCTGTCGTTTTAGGTGGTGGGGAGGGTGGAGTAGAATACTTTCATTTCTATCTTTTATAATGTTTCTTTTTTTATTCCTTTTCTTTTTTTCTTCTTTGTTTCTTTCTCACGTTCTTCCTTTTCTTTTTTTGTCATTTCTAATTTTTGTGTCCCTATGGATTTTAGTCGTTTTTTAAATCATTTGTTCCCTATTTTCTGCCCTCCCCTCTCATAATCCTCCTACTTTTTCCACCATTTCTTCTTTTTTCTACTCTTTCTTCTTACTTCATTTGCTTTCTTTCTTTCGTTCGTTCCTTTTTCTTAGTTTTCCAGACTTTTTTCATTCCCCGGGTTTCTTTAAAATCATAATATTTTCCTTCTTTTCTATTACTTTATATTTTTCTGCGTCATCGTCTTCTCTTTCTTCTTTTAGTCTTTCTTCTAAATTCTCCGGATTTTTGCTTTTTCTTTCTCAATTTTCTTCATTCTTATAATTTTTATTCACTTTCCTCTTCATCTTCTTTTTGCTCTGTCATCGTTTTTTCTCAATTTTCCTGGATTTTTCTTTTCTCCGTGTTCATCATAATCATATTTTTTTCTTCTTCTTTTTCTTCTTTATTCTTCTTCTTCTTCAGCTTTTTCTTCTTTGTCTTCTTCTTTATGTTTTTCTTTTCCATTTGATTTTGCTTTTATTTCGTTGGTTCTCTATTCCTCAGCTTTCTAGCATTTTCCTCTCTTTCTTTTTTTCTCTCCTATTTTTTTCTTACATTCTTGTTGTCTTTCTTTTTCTCCTCTGAAAAATTGCCTTTATTTATCTCTTCTCATGTTTTTTATTCTTGTTATACTATTTATCATTGTTATTTTTTGTCATTCTCTTTACTTCTTCTTCTTCTTCTTCTTCTTCTTCTTCTTCTTCTACTTTTTCTTCTTCTCTTTCTTCTTCTTCTTCTTTTCCATTTTTTATTCCCCTATTTATTACTTCTTCAGTTTTACGATCGGTTTAAGTTCTTCTAGCGTTTCACTTACAAAACAACGGCAATAAAACCGACCCCCATCCACCGTCAGTGCCCGAATTTACGCACAATTACTCACGAACACACACGTTATTCTCATAGACACACGCACCGAATACATATTCGAAAACAAATTAATGTCCCATATATACTTACATGCTTCGATTATATATATGTTTACGTGGATATATATATATATATATATATATATATATACATATATATATATATATGCGTGTGTGTGTATGTGTTTATATGTACCTATGTATTTGTGCATGCCAACGTGTGTATGGTTTATATTACCAGACACATTCTCACTTCTCACACATTGAGATATATATATATATATATATATATATATATATATATATATATATATATATATATATATATATATCAGATCTCCTCCGATTTATCCAAGAAATATACTCGCTTATCGAAATTCAGATTCTGTTTGCTTCTGTTTTCTCCAACCACGTCCTTAACGGCCGGACTCTGATTACAATATTTCCTTGAATACTCCACCCTCCACATCTAATGTCATTCCAGTTTGGGTTTTTGATTTGAATGCGGAATTGGTATGAGACCACAATTGGAAATAGATAATATTTATTTCCTGTGAAGCTGGTTCTCTCTTACTTACACACTAGTGAAATTAATACTTTTCCTCCTCCCTCATAACTCGTATATAGTAATACACTTATATGCCCAGTGCTGTTAGTATAGCCCCAACTAAACTCATTTTTGACACCCATTATTTCCTGATTATTCCTGTCTCTTTCTCCAACAATAGTTTTTTATACGCTGTTTTTCTCCCCCCGCCCCCCCCCCCAATTATATTTGTCCATATCTTCCCCTATACTCTTCCCCTACCTTCTTACTCTACAATCCTCTTGTAAGATGTTTTCCTAAAAAAAAATTGTACAAAACCCGTGATACTATTTAACCTTTATTTTTTAATTTCATTATATTTCTGTTTCTATTTTTATGTTCTTCTTAATTTTTATTTCTATTTTAATTTCAATTATTTCATTTCTTTATTTTTATTTTGTATTTTTCATTTTTAATTTCATTTTTAATTTTAATTTTTATTTTGTATTTCATTATTTTATTTTTATTTATTTTTCATATTTTTTTATTTTTTCATTTTATATTTGTTTATCTTATTCTTTTTTATTATTTTATTTCTTTTTTATTTCAATTTTCTTTTCACTATAATATAACTATACAAAAGTCAACATACACTAATATTTACCTCAACCAAATACTCTTTCGTATCCTTCATTCACCTTTCAAGATATCTATGAAAAGAATAGCTTAAGTCTTCTCATTTATAATTTTAAAAAATGCTCCCGAGGATGACCAAGAAGGTTGAAAGCGCTAGAGAAATGGCCGAATTACGAAAAATCGGTGAAATACTATATAAAGTACCACCCGGAATTCGAAGGATTGTTTGATGATTCGAAAACCTCAACAAAAAAGCTATACAGAGACAAACATGTTGTGTTGTTTTACAAAGCATGCTTTGTATATATATATTGATAAATGAAAGAAGTGAGCAAAAATGTATAAATGTATGAAATACACACTTATTTCATCTTCAGTTGTTCAATGCAAGGTGTACTCAATAAAAGCATGTTTATTTTTCTCTTTCCTTAAGCCAGACTTTTCCAAGAATGGTATCTTTTAATCAGAGGAAATTACATAGATAGATAAGTTGGCGGGGAATAGGCCAAACATATAATTTGAAACATTTGAGAAAGTTATAAAACGTAGATGCAAGTGTTTGAGAAAGTTGTCAAAATGCAAAAGTGGTTATATGTGTTAAAACAAGATTATAACGTTAACCTATCCAGGAAAAAAAACAATGGCAAATAGAGACAAAATAGAACGACTTTTGCTTTCGTTCTTTTCATAAGTTAATTTCATGAATTCAAATTGGGACCGTTTTATTTCTCAATAAACGTGTGCCTTGTTTGCACGTACGGTCTAGGCTCTTTCTACACAGCCGCGTCCTGCTCAATCACGCTCGCTTTTGTGCTCAATCACATTTTCTGAATTGACTTTAGGGGAACATCCGAAAATAAGGATATCCGTCAGCCAGAAACAGACTTTCCATTTTGTCCCTTGTTATAATTATATAGGCAATTAGCTGTTTTCCCTAAATAGGACAGCAATTTCTTTTTGATTTCCATCATTAATTCGTACCTTTCATTTTTCGTAACTTAAATGTCAAAGCGTTACTGCATACTACTAGTGTTTAAGCGGCATTACATATAGAAAGTAAATTAGGATTTTTACAGAAAATAGACATATCTTTTAATAGTAAATCACCTTACTTAAATGAATGAATGGGAATTCCTTTTTCTCATTAATCTTAACGATAATAAGTGTGAACAAATCTTTAGAAAATGGTAAACTATATATATATATATATATATATATATATATATATATATATTATCGTACATAAAAAGAATCTAATATACACATTATATTTATAAAGATTTATTATTATTATTATTATTATTATTATTATTATTATTATTTATATCATTGTCTACATATATTAGTTTTTCCTGCTTTATGCAACCATCAGTGTAGGAGATTAATTACGGCCAGTTGAAAGATTCGAGCCCAATTACAGAGTCATATTTGACTGATGTTCTAATCCTCGACCGACATTAATCAACACAGAGGAAGGTAATTTAAAGTCTATAGAACTCACATCAGCGGACAATTACAGCAAGCTTAGTCAGAGAGTGTTCAACTTGCCGAGGAAGGAATGCCGCTTTAAGTCTTCGTATAACTGCTTGTTTACAAACTCTACTAGAGGCCCACCTTATTATTAAGGGAGGGATAACAATATTTTTCATGAGTATGTATTATTATTACTTACAGACACTAGTGTTTCATGCTGATAAGGTTGCAAGTTGTTATCCATACAGGCAACGGAATTTTCTCTTTTCGTTATATTTTTAATCACTGTCTCGACTCGACGAGCAAACTTCCGGGTTTCCGTACGTAATTTATTGAGCATAAATCAGATTAGTTTTTTCGGTCATCATCGGCGTTTTCGATCTTCGCGATCGCCGTAACGACTTGTTTTTTTCTGCTATGTTGTTGTAGTTCAACATGTTTTTTTTAATTATTTTACCCGAGCGTTTTGGCGGAAAAGACAAAAGTTGTAGTTGGATCTGCTGTTTATTAATGTTTTGGTGTATTTATTGTTTTGCATACCTTGTTGTTGTTATTTTTATGTATTTATTTGTTTATTTATTTTATTTCCCATTGTTTTTGTGCTTGTATATTTATTCATTTTTTAAAATTGAATTATGAAAGAAGTTTAATACGTTAGTGCCGATGTTAAAGCCAATTTTATCAATGTTAAGTTGTATTTTGTATAAACATTTGTTTCTAAGATGCTTTAATGACATGTACAATTATTTTTGTGTATAATTGTAGTGTTAGTTGCTTGTATTTTTCTGGTCGCGGCTGACTGTTCTTTTTTGTTTTGTAAAATAACGTGGCGTTGAATTGCACTGGTGACGGATAGATGGCATGTAACACGTCGGGAGTGGGCTATTATTTTGTGGGCAGTGTAGGTACTATATTGTCCTGTTTGGATATTTGTAAGACATAGCTTTAATGGGGATGTGGGCATATAGAGCGTAATGACCAACGAGAACAGACGTAACTTGGGAAATCTTTATTCAGGACACAATGTCGGTACAGTATTAGTGTAACTATTTATAGTGGTTAGTATAAGCAGGAGAGTTCTCCCAAGGGGAGATAAGTCAGAGTAAGGAAAGTTACTCGTAATTATTCATTACATATAGTATGTTTGTTTGGCTTAAAGTTAAGTTAATAGTGTTATTTTTTTTACTATTATTAGGTTAGACATCTTAATTTTTTTATAGTAGATTGTTAGTTTAATTTTCTTATGTTACATTATGAACTCAATATTTTAGCCTTACGACTTGAATCACAATCACCGTCCAACAGTAATAGTAGTAATTAGTACGAAAGAAAACCTTTCAAATTGGAAAGTATAGCTAAAAGAATGCAAGACGTATCAACCCGCGTAGAGTGAAGAGAGACCCACAGAAACAAAACATCTCTGTATTTTAAATAGAGCGAAATATTGTTTTCCAAGTTAATTTTAGATAAGAGGGTTATCCTAATTGTTATTTGATCCCTCACTTTTCCTAAACACTTGAAATGGTTTCGCCCGGAAGTTGTTTACTCGCTAACGTTCGCGTGACAGGTGTACTTATTTACTTATAAACACACATTGAAATTTATTATATATATATATATATATATATATATATATATATATATATATATATATATATATATATATATATATATATATATATATATATATATATATATGCTCCAGTGCTGGTCTAATATCTGCGCTAGAATAAGTAATTATTCCTTCAATGTCAAATGCTATGAACCTTTCTGTTATCAGACCTCATTCATCCACAGTCTGTGTGTGTATGTGTATGTGATAATGTACATGTGTTAATAATCTTATATTAAATAAACACATCATATAGACAGACACGGATTTAAGCAGTCACACGTGTGTGTATTTATGTATTATTTCCTCACTAAGGCAACCCGAAAAGAAAATGGTGTATCAGTTACAAGAGTTCAATTTCATTTGAGAGGAAGTTTACTTCACGTAGCTAGAAAATAATGCCCGGCTGAAAATATACAAACGAATATAAGTAAGGACTCAGTGAGTTATCAGGGTAACACACAATTTCATCTATGTTGGTTAAACGCATTAATTTTACGGAGAAATAAATAAATAACAAATCAATAAGAATGTATATTCACGTGTTGTAATGAAAGTAGAAGAATATCCGGCCCACGACAGGTACAATTAATTCCCCAAACAGGACAGTTTTTACCACTTTAATAACTCCTTACAAGAATTACAATCAAGTTAACAGATACTTAATCTTATATCTAGAATGTGTATGGATATTTTCACTAACATTCATAACATTATATTAATTATAGAAAATGCTTAAAATTGAAGGCTTAAAGGTATTAAGAAGAAAGTGACTAACATTTCAAGCTGAAGATCTGTTAAGAAGAAATTAAAATTTAAGAAATATTGCTTTATCAATATCTTAAAATTATTAATCAAATTTAATGCATATTAGAGGTTCTATTCAAATTATGCCCCTAAATCGCTTTATAATACTGACATTTGTGGAATATGTATTGATGTCGAATTACTTATTGTTAAAATTTCATGAAAAATGGTGGTGTCTGAATTGTCATACAGAACATGGGTCCCGTTTTAACATCATTTGCATAGCACTAGATTAAACTAAATATAACCAACATTACGACTCCTTACGCTTATAAGCTGTGTTCCAAATTCATAATGATCGGTTAATTATTTCGGAGTGAATAATTTTTTTTTTCAATAACTAATATAAGTTAGCAAAACATTTATACGGAACAAAACTTAGATTTAGTATACGGAACGTTAATGTTTTTGTCTTTTAAGGGAAGTGGGGTCTGATAAACTCTGCTGGGAAGCCATGAAATTAAATACTGTCTTGTTTTTAAATTCCCGAAACAGTTTATCATGGTAAACTACTGATGCTCCCTTAATTAATATTAGAAGCAAACTAATATAATAACTGTAAAAATTAAATTGACTTACATGAGTGATTTTCCACTGAACGACTTGGGACTTAAGTGTTATTTTTATTTTTTTATATAGTTTTAATGGTTGAGAAACTTCCGAGACTATATATATATATATATATATATATATATATATATATATATATATATATATATATATATATATATATATATATACCCCTAACTTAATATCAAAATCAAAAGATAAAAAATACCTCTTCCACGATGGGTATTATTTTAGATAATGAGAAAATGAATTTAACGAACATATTTTTTTGTTTACATTTCCATGACTAACACCTTACCAAAGATTTCAAAAGGATCAGTGTTAATGAAGTTGTCAGTTGGATGGTAAAACATAATAAGAGATGGTTTGAAATAATGGGTGGGTTTGGCAGAATTTGATTACTAAAAAGTTTACATTTGAATTAAAAGGACCATGTTGTAGTCAGTCTACTCACATACGCTATCTACATCTACGTGACAATATTCCTTATTTAGGGTGAATAAAAGTTTTTAAAAAAACATCTATTAATGATCAATTCAGTTTACTATTATATTTCAGACTATTGTACTATATTTACATTCTCAACCATGGTGATGTGGCGTACTATCTGTTCTGTTGTAATTATACCATCCTCCCAAGCAGTATCTCTCCTTTTGTTGAGAGGTGGAATACTGTAGTCTCTGTTCTGATCTAATGAGACCACCATACCAGGGTTTACGTCCATTTTAAGAGTGTAGTGTAATATATGTTCGTTCATCATGATACCATCTGTCTAGGCATTACCATTACCTTCTTGTTTGCTAGCGTATCTGTTTTGTTGTCAGAATATCATAATCCCCGGTATTACCTCCTTATCCGAGATAGGGTAGTGCATGATGATACCA
The DNA here is from genome assembly GCA_963556195.1 of Sepiola atlantica. Classification (NCBI taxonomy): domain Eukaryota; kingdom Metazoa; phylum Mollusca; class Cephalopoda; order Sepiida; family Sepiolidae; genus Sepiola; species Sepiola atlantica. The sequence goes on along the minus strand of OY744526.1, from coordinate 109,092,625 downwards.
TTCTCTCAGGCAATACCTCTACCTTTGAGGGGAAGTTTAGTATACGTTCGTTCGTCATAATACCATCTTCTAAGTCTGGACAAAAGAATGCGATCAGAGGGTGCATCTATTTAAAATAAAGTAATACTAGTTGTCTCTTATATGACTTACGACTATAGTTTTCTAACCAAAGACTGGGTATGCGAATCTGCATCAGTAGGCATTTAGTTCTGATGCGTGTTTTCGGAATATATATGCTCGTTGCTGTCTAGATACTGTTTCATAACATAGTCATCCATAGAGAATATCGGAGGAATGTTGACTCTTACATCCACATCAACTACCACTGTCATTCAGGCACACCGGGAAATCTTCTTCGTAGTCAGTAACGTAAGGACATCCTCCCAAACATTTCCACTTTCTTTTGAAAGGAGGTTAGGTCAATTGCTTCAAGACACGTAATTTAGTTTCGTTCATATCAAACATAAACCTCCGTCCAGTCTTTACGTCAACGACATTAAATACCCCTTCCCCCTCTGCAAAAACCCACTCGCTTCTACGTTAATACTTTGTTGCGATGAATGCTCTGTCATAATTATGAAACAATACAAACGTTTAAATTATATTGTTAAATTAAATTCCTACAGAACACTACAATTAATATTTATAGCCAACGGAAAAAAAATGAGTATAAATATTTATATGAAGTTACAATGTGGGAGCATAAGTGTTTAGGGTCCTCGATTTTGCACGGTTACCGATAATTTTATATAAATAACTTCAAGCGATTTATATGTAAGGTTATAGTGATAAATTGTTGCACATCGTATACATAAAATTACCGGACTGGCCTTTTATTTACAAATAAACAAACCAATCTCACAAAATTTTAATATTTTTCGAAATAAAGTGGGTACTCTATTATGTTGTGTGTCGGTTACGAGATGTATTTGACTTACTCACCCGAAATTAATGAGTTATTAAACGAGCCACCTGTTTTCCAATATATATATATATATATATATATATATATATATATATATATATATATACACGTGCTGACCTCAAGCAGGCGGGACTAGGACCACTACGTACAGCGAAACAACTTCATTGCCTACGACAACTTGCGCATGACAAGGCCAGATGGCCTGGGACTAGCACGGATGACTGATTGCGGCTACGGGATGTCATTTGACTACCGTAGCCGCAGAACACAGTTTTTAATAATAAATAAATATATATATATATATATATATATATATATATATATATATATATATATATATTATAGATCAGTGGTGGTGTATGAAGCATTAAAAACGATGTTGTTTTTTTTAATTGTGTTTATTTTGATATTTTGACCATTCTCTGGTCTTTGTCAAAAAAAATATATATTTATTAATTATTATTAAGTTTCCATGAGGTTTAGCCCTTTCGAGAGATGAGTTTATTTCTTATGTCCCTTGTGGGAAAGCAGTACATAGTCTCCGAGATCCATGAAAGTAAAATATACCCGGTATATAGTTATACAATCGGAAGGGAATCGGTTTTCATCAGAGGGGTAGTTTGACAAGTCATAAGTTTATATCCGTCGAGGTTTCTGAAGACAATATATTATCAATCGATAAGCAGCCAATAAACACCGTAATAGAGTATAATAGATATATACATTTCTAGGTTGCAATATGAAAGAGTCTATTGTAGACTTGCGCCAGCATCTGTCATCGTTGCAAATTCGAAGATCTAAGCCGTGGGCGAGAAGACGCACCCGTCTTCAAGATGTCTACCGATGGAGTTTGGTGTGGGTAAACTCGTTAGCTATGTGCCTAAGTGCATTTAGCATGCGTCATTCCTATATTAATTCTGCATCTATATGAATAAAATGTGGTGTCTGTCATTAGGTTTTCCTGCATGTCTGATCATTCGTTATAGACAGAACATCTACTGACTAAATCTATATAAAATTGAATGTCTGTATGTGTGTGTGTGAGTGTGTGCTCTATAGAAAAAATGTTAGAGAATATAGATACAATAAAAAAGTGTATTCTTATGTAAAATTCACAGAGTAAGTTGATGGGCGTATTCCCGAATCTATAAACCTACACCTTAAGGGTCCATGGGGCAGATTTACTCAGCGGGGGGAGGGCTCTTTTACAGTTATTTTTCATTATATTTTATAGTAATTTGAAATTGCTGAGTCATATTGTAATTAAATAAACGTAATAATTTAAAACAACTTCTAATTTTATTTAACGTTTCTTAGCGTCAAATCTATTTACATTGATGGGGGTTAAGAAACTACGCCAAGGTCCGCCACTAGCGGCAACTGCCTGCCAATCTGTATGTACACAAATACATGTACATTTTATAATATCTTATATAAGAAAAGTATTCGGCGTTATCCGGCAAATTATACCTGAAGTACATAAAACAATTCATGTTTTTTAATGAAATCTATTTGTTAGGGGATAGCTAAGGAAGAACGATAACTCACGTTTAAAACACACACTTTAGGTTTTTAAAACAAGGTTAGAGAATATACATAACGTATAAGAGTGTATTCTCATCTAAAATTCACAGAGTAAGATGATGAGAGTATTCGCGAATCTATCACCCCAACTCTTAGTGGTCTATGGAGCAGATTTTATCAGGGGGGGTCGTTTTCAGTTATGTTTCATTCTATTTTATAGTAATTAGAAAATGCTGAGTCATATGTTGCTTTAATTACGTAATACTTTGAGATAACTTTTAATTTTACTTAACATTTCTTAGCGTCAATTCTATTCACATGGAGGCGAGTAAGAAACTATGCGAATGTCCGCCACTAGCCGCCACTGCCCGCCACTCTGTATGTACACAAATACATGTACATTTTATAATATCTTACATAAGAAAAGTATTCGACGTTGTCCGGCAAATTATACCTAAAGTAAATAAAACAATTTATTGGTTTCAAGTAAATTTATTTGTTAGAGGATAGCTAAGGAAGAACGATAACTCACGTTTTAAAACAAAATCGCAGTTTGTTTAAAAAAGGTTAGAGAATATAGATAAAATATAAAAGTGTATTCTTATGTAAAATTCACAGAGTAAGATGATGGGAGTAGTGACGAATCTCTACACCCACCACTTAGAGGTCTATGGGGCAGATTTAAATATGGGGGTCGGTTTCAGTTATTTTTCATTCTATTTTATAGTAATTAGAAAATGCTGAGTCATATTTTGCTTTAATTACGTAATACGTTGAGATAACTTTTAATTTTACTTAACGTTTCTTAGCATAAATTCTATTTACATGGAGGGGGTAATAAAAGGTCCGCCACTAGCCGCCACTGCCGGCACTATGTACGTACACACATACATGTACATGTACATTTTATAATAACTTATATAAGAAAAATATTCGGCGATTTCCGGCAAAGTATACTTCAAGTACATAAAACAATTAATGTTTTTTAATGAAATTTATTTGTTAGAGGATAGCTAAGGAAAAACGATAACTCACGTTTAAAAACACAATTTAGGTTAGTTTAAAAAGGGTTAGAGAATATAGATAATCTATTAAAGTGTATTCTTATGTAAAATTCACAGAGTAAGATTATTTATTTTCATTATATTCTGAAATAGGGGGGGGGGGAAGAACATAGTTATAGACTGAGCTATTTGTTCTACTCGGCATTGTTCGAGATCAATAATAATTATTAACATTATTTTTCTTATTACTTTGCTTTTACCGATACTTTTGGCAATTCTGTGAAGACCTCCTTACTAACATTACTGTATTAAACGATGAAGGGAGAAATATAAAGAGACAGTTAGGGGGAGAGAGAGAGGGGATAGAAGTTTTAACATCAAAATGTTACACATATAATATAACTTCTACTTTTTTTATGTCCCGAGGCAATAAATATATAATAACACTATTACATTTAAAGACGATAGTTCAGGGGGGAAATTAATTACATTGCTATAAGTTTTTAACATATTTAAACAAGAGAAGAATCATATGGGAAAAGGGGAAATAGAGGGTTAAAGGAGGGAGGGAAATAATGCGGACCAGGGAAAGAGAGAAAAAAGAGAGATTGAAGTTTTTATATAAAGATATTAAACACACTCTTTAATTTCTACTACTTAGTTTTTTCTAGCCCTGCTAGTGTCAAATAAACTCGGTATTCTTGTAAGCTATGATCTAAGAATATTTATAGGCTTCATGAAGTTGATATAATGTATAAAAAGGTAACCAGTAAGGGCATAAGTACTCTCTCATAAATTTGGGTCACTAATAGAAAAGACTTATATATATATATATATATATATATATATATATATATATATATATATATATATATATATATATATATATATATATATATTAAATTCCCGAAACAGTTTTTCATGGTAAACAACTGATGATCCCTTAAAATAGTGTTAGAAACTAACTAATTTAATAACTGTAAAAAATAAATTGACTTACATGAGTGATTTTCCACTGGAAGACTTGAGACTATAAATTTTTTTTTTTTTTTTTATATAATTTAAAAAAATTTTTTTTATATAGTTTTAATGGTTGAGAAACTTCCGAGACTATATATATATATATATATATATATATATATATATATATATATATATATATATATATATATATATGCCCTATTTATTTGAAACACCCATGGTTAGGTTCTGACGGCCTTGACATTGACAAAAGGATTTCTTCTACTACTCAACGTTGTTTTCCAGCAACCATGCTGAGAGTAGTTTACACGACTCGAACCCTTTTCTGTTCTTTTCGTAAGGATGTTTTGCCAGTCATTCAAAAGAATTCTGTTGTTTATAAATTCATGTGTCAGTGTGGAGCTGACTACGTTGGCAAGACATCTCAAAGATTAGAATTTAGAATATGTCAACACATACCACGTGATATTCTCTTACACAAGGTTTCGAGATCATCCGGGAACTTTCAGGCACAGGAATCAGTCATCGGTAATCACCTCGTTAGCACAAATAGTTGTTCTGCCAACTATTCCGATGGGTGGTTTTCTGTTTTACACAGCGCCAGGTCGAACTATAATCTCAATATTATTGAGGCATTAGTTATTAACAATTCTCGACCTAGCCTGTGTAGACAAAATATTTTGAAGCATCAGTTGGAGATCTTTAATGATTCAAAGCCACCATAACGTTGAGAGATTTACCTTTTTTTTCCTCTCAATCGTTTTCTCCAACTGAAACAATTGTTTCCCCTCATATCTCATTCGATTTTCTTAGTTTTTAATTTATCATTCTGACGTTATCTCTTAGAGGGTTAGACGATAAGGCCTTAAGGAAGATTTTAGCAATGTTTTCCCCACCCGCCTGTTTCATTGATTAAAAAAATGTTTCCTTTGAATATTATACTACGATTTTGTTGTACGCGAAATATATATATATATATATATATATATATATATATATATATATATATATATATATATATATATATATATATATATATAAAGAATGTGTATAGGCTTATATATTTCATGCATAGGGTAACTCCAACACTATATAACCGATCGTTGTTAATTCTGTAAGAGAGCAGCTATGCTTAAATGT
>OY744526.1:109064551-109084551 GCA_963556195.1 Sepiola atlantica | reverse complement strand
ACTATGAAAAAAAGAAGAAAAAAAGGCAAATATTGTCTGTCCCATGAAGAAGGTTTATAAAACCGAAAATTTGGATATAAAAAAAAAATGATTTAATAAATATTTTATTTCAAAATCTCGCGTTATGTTAACTGATTCTCACATTTCAAAGTTATCATTATAACGGCGTTTCTAAAACTGTAGTAAAATTTAAATTTCATTATCATATATATATATATATTCGTTAATTGAAAGATAAGTGCACGCAATAACGTGAATAAACGAGAAAATACAAACTTTCATACGGAGATATAAATAGCAAACAATCTTTTCGCATTGGGAAACGGAGACAGCGTTTCCATTCTTTCAAGATGTCCACGTGATCGAAACATTTCTCGCACTCTTCCCGCTTTCGACAGCAGCTTGGTAACGAAGTCATTTTTTATAATTCTCTTTTCGCCTAAACAGTCGCATCCTGTACGCCCGGTGTGTCAAAACTACCACCGCAGAATGACGAATTGCCCGCTGCGACGAATTATGCCAGCCTTGAAACCCTGTCTCCAATCGGTTGACAAAATTCAACACTTCAGATGTAATAACGACAACTCTTTTTCAGCCTGGGGTTCGTTTAGTTTGAGAAAAAAGAAATAAGTAAATGAATAAACAAAAACAAAAACAAAAAAATAAAAAAGGAGACACGCGCTTCTTGGGCTATTGTGAATGTTGGGCTTTTGTTTGCGAAAAGAATTCATGTCGATATTTCGATTTCCAGCTTGGATATATTCACTGTGATTCACTGTGGTTCGTCTATGATATGATTTATGAATGTTGAGTAACTTCCCTTCACGCAGCATTTTGTCGTTTTATTAGTTACTAGCAAATATATGCTCCATCCGGTCGCATATTATCGCTAGCTTGGGAGGAGTGTATCATGGTTAACGAACATATGTTATATTGATCCCCAAAGGAGAAGGTAATGTCTGGGAGGGCGGTCTTTTGGCAACAGAACTGATACTACAATATACACTTTGATTAAAAGATAATACAATAGATTTCTGACTAAATCAGTTTATTTTCATTTATTTAAAAATGCCTACTCCTAAAACCCTCATTTTTATGATTCCTTTATTTTTTAGCTGCAATCAAATGTACAATCAGCATCGTAGCGGTTTTACTAATTCTGAATGTTTTCATGTGAATAACCTGCATTTACAATTCATGAAAATGAATTTTTTTTAAATGTGATTCTTCTTTATTTAATTGCTTTAATTAATATTATTAATAATTATAATATATTACTATCGACAAAACTAGTCCATATATATAAGAAATAGTACAATATAAATAACAGATTTATATTGCAGAATATTATTTTATTAGAAAATGTTCATAAAATAAGTATGCAAATTAAGAATACATATAAGTGTTTGTGAGTGTGTGCAGGTTTCTATAAATACGATATTTGAAACTCTTGTGTCGCATCATAGAATTACATATGTATAAGACTTCCGGAGTGTTATATAGTTAGGATAGGTGGAAACATTTTCATATTTATTCATGTATTCACTTATAAGAATATGACGTAGAATTATAAACGGATTTTCTCATTTTATGAGATGCTGTCGTAATCTGACAGAACACCTATTTTTAACCCCCAGGCGGAATTGTCAACATTGAATTGTCAACAGGCTATTAATTCGACGAAAAAGGAAACTTTGTTTCATTAACAGTTACGTGCATCAACTTTAAGGACGAACCAGAACGAAAGTAAATTCTTAGAAAATTGTTTTCTGCTCAATTAGAAAAAAATAGCAAAAGACAATACGAGTTTTACATAAATCTACTCATGGTTTGTTCGTTTGTATATTTACAACGCTAGTTCAACTAAACAAACCCACCTTACTGGAGAGCCATCAGTGACACACTCAACCGGCGGGCAGCTCAACCAAGCATGACGATCAACATAATTATCGAAACAGCAAACTCAACTCAATTTCTATCAACAGCAGCCAGCCTAGAGATTCTCGTCAACTGATTGACCTAAAGTAAAAAACTTACTTTACTGCGGTAAGGACGGTGAAAACGTGGTAGTGTAAGAGTAGTTCAGTCTCAACTGAGGTTCCTGATAGGGCCACCAGACTGGACATGTTTATCACCAAGCTGTATTAGAGCAAAAGCTCGGCTTACAGTGCTCTGATGAGAATCCAGGAGGCGTCAGCATCAATATATGTCGTCTTCTCGTTGGCTCTTCCTCTTGCGTGAAGCAATCAAGAACGTACCATACTCGGAACCGCAGATCAATGGAATGAAAGTAGAAACATTATTTCTGCGCCATTCTTTTGTGTGTTCTAAACCAAACTTTCTCCGACTTCCCATGTAACGTCTGAGTCATGCTGCTCTAGGTGTCGGAGGTGAAAACCTGTAATATTGCAAGTTAATTAATAGGTGCTACTAATACGGGGCAGTGGCTCTGGGCTATGCATGACAAACTCGCTCAATAAAAATGAAAACTAACAATTAGTAGCAAAGTTTAACGGACGCTAACCTCGTAAGTATAACTTAATGCGAATTTCTACGACTAAAAACTGTTTTCTTCACAAACTAATAATCCAGCTTGAAGTATGCAACAAAGGGGACATCAGAGAATTTATTAGTTAAGTCGATTAAGGTGTAAATGCAATAGCAAAAAAAAAACATAAAAATAACCTTACATGAGAGTTAAAAGATGTTCCAATTTCCAAGAATTATTAGAAAAAAATTTTTTTAAAAATTAATTAGACATTACGAAAATTTTAAATTATTTTTTAAGAAGGTTAAAAAATTGGTCTTCAAAATAATATTGTCGATAATAAGACTCTCACATGTTGTGATAGTATTATAAAAATACAAAAAATATTATGAATAATTACCAATTACTAACTTGGTATTAAGTATGTTTAACACCATATCAAACTGATTGAGAACATATAATGTATACTTACTTTTTTTAGTTTTTAAAAGTGTTTATAAATAAAACACTTTTTAAAACAATAGAATGTATATATAAAGGTGCTTGCATGTCGTATTTTAATGTATCTTATAAACTATTGGGATTTCCCCACATGCTATCGCCTCGTAATTGAATTCCTATTCACTATTTGAAATCGTTGAAACGAAACTAATCGATTGAAAGAATACAAAACTAAATGATAAGAAAATAATACTAAGCGATAAGAAAACGAAATAAAATAAATTACTAATACTACTAATGCTATTTATACCATCACTACTACTTCTACTATAAATATAACTACTACTACTAATCATAAAATAGTTTGTCTTTAGTAAAATTGAAAGAAAGTTTTTAATTTCTTTATTATTATTTGTATTTATTAAAATATACGGCTCATTATATAGAATTTAACTGATTATTTGTTTCTATTCTTTTTCTATTTTTACTAGATATCATTTAGATTAACGATTCGCTTCTTTGCTTGTAAAAATTAAATTTGCTTACGTTATTATTGAAGCCATGATCGGGGAAGGTGTTGGAAAAATTAAAAAAAGTGAAAAGATTAAAAGACAAATAACGAAATAGAACAAACAAAAAGGAAGCGAACAAAGCATATGAAGAAAATATGTTAAAAAGTGGCAAAACACAGTGAAATGGAGAACAAAACTGAATTACCCGAAGAATGCAAGAAATCAAAAATGAAAACGAAAAAGTTACAAACAAGCCAACAATTTCGAAAAAAGTTTTCAATAGTTATTATTTTAATTTTTCACATACAATTTAAATAATAATTGAGAAAAACAAGGCTTGGTACACTGCTTATATTAAATTAAGTTAACTGCAGACAGAGGTAAACCATCTTCTAACAAATTACGATATATATTTCTTTTATAAATGCGTAAAATTATCGAATATCTCATAGCCTGCCTTGTAAGCCGGTCGATGACTTGGAAAAACCAATCAGAAAGAAGAACAAATGTAATCCTAATTTCCGCAAATACCTTGACATTTTTCTAAACTACACATAGCAAGAACCCACCCACCCTATATCTTTGGCCATAATATATATCTCAAATTATGCAGCCCACAACGGGCATTAAGATACATGCACTAACATGCGCATTACACTCGTCTCTTTTTCTATTTAATATTAGTATTGTGCCTCTGTCTTTACTTATACGGCATTTATCAGCCAATACTTATGATTGGTATCATTTGGATTATTCGAACTTATAATCTCCTATTGTTTGTTATATTCACAACGTTTAGGGAGTTGTAACCTCCGACTTTCTTCAAGAGTACATTTTCGGATGTGTGTTGTACTGATGTTCACCGCTGATCAAAGCCTAGGGCTCACTCGAGGATACGGGTTAAAAGGATTGTTGGTTAACCAGTGATCGCCACCACAAAAAGATTGGAAACTTGAATGGGTAGGAGATTACTTAAGACAACTTCATTTCCCGAGAGAACCGCTCAAAAAGTATTTGTTTGCATTAGACTTAAAGACGACCATGCTGTAGTCAGTTGGAAATATTTATAGCGAACTTGGGATCATGTACGAAATTTTGGCTGAAACGTTGTGAATATAACAATCAATAACAGAATAGTAGTCTGCCGTCTAAAAATAATAACAATTATCAATTCGCACCTAAACGATTCTGAAACATAATAATTAGAATGTTTTTTTATATTTTAATTTTCTGCTAGCCTTTTACGCTGAGGTGTGTTGAAATTCGAATTTACAAATGATCTCAATATAAGACAATGATTCTACTTGGAGATTACTGTTCGGCTTTTCTCTTCTTTGCCAAGGTTGGCACTGTTACTAAAGCCAGCCAAGGTCTGTTCCATCCAAGTGTTAAGCCCACTGAAGCTTCGTATTCGTCCCGCAGCGCAATATAGAGGTTTGTCTTTTTGTCAATTTGTTTATTTGTGGATCTTGTCGAGGTGTTTCTATGTGTTTAATAAAATAAAAAGATCCATGACTAGATATTGTTTCCTTTTCTCTCTTTTAGTGTGGTCAAGTAATTCGTGCAAGAAAAAAATTACTATCGATCAAAAGATTATCATATATGCATTAACATATCTAATGAATCAAAGTATAACCAATCTAAAAGACTAACATCGTGATCTACCTATATAAACATCAATGTTTGTTTGTGTGCTATGGAATTCGATATCTTAACTATTAGAAGATCTAAATATATTCCAATAAGCGTTAATTTGTTGAATGTATCGCGACACCATTAACATTTTTCTCTTATTCTATCAAAGGTCACTAGGAGTAATTACTGGTTAGGTTAATACAATTACACAAAGAATATTAAAGTTGAGAATGTACTTTTAAGATTTAAATAATTATTTTTATTTTTATTTTTTAAATTGAAAATAATTAAATTAATACGAAATTATCCAGCATTCGTTGAATCTTTTTTCACTTTTTGAGTTGCAGGTTTCTTTTCAAGTAACAAATTCGAATTTATTTATTCATCAAGTAATGTTTAACTCGCGCATGAACTCAACCGCTCTGGCAGTTCTTTTAATTACTTATTTCAAAAGTTCTTTTCAGGCAAACATAGTAAATATCATCCTATTTGGATTATTTTTTCCTAAAAACCTTTCGACCATCAATATATGTATACACGTGAAACATTAAGTGAATATCTCTAGTATCTTTAGAAACGTAAATAAATGGAATAAAGTTCTATTAATGCTTAAACCGATAAGGCACAGACAGAAGACAATCGAGATGTTAACACAAACGTTGTCGGAACATTGCATACAGGTACGTGACAGTCTATTTTTTAATTCCCTACATAGGGTTAAACTTCAGTTTTCTTAAAGTAGCCGAAACCATTATTTTTTTGAAAAAGGGAGGCGTCTCCCGAAATATCATATAATGCCCAATCACCTGGACACGTTTATTATGTAAGTTTGAAAATTAAAAAATAGGTACGTGCAATTGTTTATTTTTGTTCCTTCCAGCTTCTGATAAATCCGGCTCCTTGAATTGAGTTCAGCCTTCTTAATATATATATATATATATATATATATATATATATATATATATATATATATATATATATATATATATATATATAAAATTAATGATGAGAATAACAATTGGAAAAATTACAATGTTTATAAAATAATAAAATAGTTCAAAGAATAACTAAACTATCTAAAAATACTTTATTTATATATTCCTTGTTTGAAACCTTTGATGATTTAATAAATATTGTACGTTTTCCAATTTTGTTTCTCATAACTCATTTCCTTATATTTATGCTCTATATTGTATACTGAGCATTGACTTTTCAATATATGATATCATTTTAATATAACATTTGTTTTTATTTTTATTATATGTTTTAATATTCAAGTTTTTAAAATAATGATTAATTTTGACAAAACAATGATCTATTTTGAAAAAAAGCCGACATTGTTTATTTGTCTTTCTAAATTTCTAAATTAATTTAAATGTCAACGATGCTTCAAAAATGGGACTACGTTTTGATTATTTTAACAAGCGTGTGATCTGGCATACCGACATTGAAACCAAACCGTGAACAACATCGAACGGGCTTCTATTACTAATAACGAATATGCCACGTGTAAGAAGTAAAACAGAAAAAAATGTATATTACTTATGACCTGTTACCTGTTGGGTCGCAACCACTATAACTCTTGTTTCGACTTGGATATCATTAAAAAATGCATGCACTCTCATATATCTGTTAAATAAACTTTCTTGAAGAGCTAGAAATAATGATCCTTTTTATTTCTATATTAGCATTATTATGGATCATAAAGAAATAAAGCTACTTATTATTTTTATTTCTAATTTCCGTACGGGTTTACAGTGTGAACGAACGCAATATGTAAACTAACTGGATCGGGAAAGTCACTAAAGTCTCTAAATGTTCACAGATCTATTAAAAAAGATAAGAAAGTAGTCGAATTAACATAGAGTAAGAGGGTACAAGGGAAATATATGAATTAGATAGATGAGAAAAGGGACGGGTTACTAGTACAGTTAATTATAAATTACGGTTTATTAAAACAAATAAAAACAGGTTTTCAAAGATATCTGAATCTTAACACTAAGGTGTATATTAGCATGTATTTCGTATATAAATATATAAGCAAATGTCCTAAGGAAACAAACGTTGATTAATTCACCTTTGGTATTATAATATATTTATACATATATCAATTTTATAAACATAGCTATGGGTACTGATTTATATATTTGTATGTAGACGTTTTACTTTTTAAGTCATTAACGATTATTATGAATTTTTAAACAATTGTAATGAGTCATCATGTTAGCTAAATTTAGGTGAATTTATCTGTATGTAAAAAGTGTAATTAGGGGCGGAAGCCCTTCCTGAAAATTTAGATACGTGAAAATTAAATACTAATTAATACACATTACCTAAATGTAAGTTTCTTTCGAGTATGTTACAGGGTTTATAAGAGAGGATACTCTGAGTACTACATCTCATTTGAGCATTCACATATTTCAGATTTGCATTGAATTTGATCCATCGTGATTAGCCATTAATTAAATAAGATTACATGACATTCAGTTGCTTCGTAAGCTAAGTTTTACATTTTCGAAAGTTTATAGAATCACACTCATGTGATATATTTTGATAACAATCTAAATAGTATTCTAAACATAAAGTTTAATATCATTATATGTTGATTTTGATCTTCGAAACGGGACATAAAAGTGGTGCAAAAATGTTTATGTTCGAGGAATTATTTTTACCCGTACTGGAACGAGTATACCTCTAGTATATATATATATATATATATATATATATATATATATATATATATACATTATTTCAAAACAAAAGTCGTATTTATTCTTTGCCGAAGCCTCCATTAATATCTAATTAATCACTTGATCTTTCCCGCGTTCCTTTTTATTTTCCAGTTTTTACAGATTCCCGCAAACCGCACATCCTTGCACGCTGAGTCTGATGTCGGCGTCACGTGGACTCGTGTTACCGTTACCGCCTGCCGATTAAATAACGGATCGATCAATCGTGATTATTCGATTGGTAATCAGTATTCAAACGTCTTATAGCTTGTGTTTTTTTTTTCATTCTGTTTTTCTTACAATGACGTTAGTGTACTCAACAGAGAGAAAGAGAGAGAGAGATAGAGAAAAAAAAGAGAGAGAGAGAGAGAGGGGATACTCACATGATGAAGGAAGATCTACCATAGAAAGACAAGTTTCGATTCAGAACTTATCTAGACACGAGCAGTAACAATCGAGGCTTTGTAGATGTTTAGAGTTCGCAAACATTGGAAATCACGTTTGCCTCCCAGCTCTATGAACGGCTCTTCACAATGCTTACGTCGTGCACACATCCATTTTGCGCAGGTAAAACTAGCATAGTATATGGCATGATATCGGCGTTTATTGCTAGATAAAACACGTGTATACCAATATTATTTTATCTATTTCGATATTCGATTATATACTTGCCATAGATACATTTATACTTATAACATATTAGCGTAATACTCGTCCCAGGATGAGTAAATTAGTTCCCTGAGCAGGAGAGTTTTGCGTCAGTTTCATGTTCCCTTACGAATATTAAAATAAGTTATACTGATCCTAAACCATATGTTTAGAATTCTTATAATTTTGACCAACATCTATCACGTAATTTTGATTCTAGAAAACGTCTAGAAGTTCCGACTTAAGCTTAAAGGGTCTTTAATGAATCTCGCTTAATTTGTGTCTCATGATTACGAATCAAATTTAATGCAAATCTGATATATTTTGATGTTCAAATGGAAGGCTGTGCCTATATGATGCTTCGTAAAAACACTTTTAAATACTACAAAGAAACTGGGATTTGGCTAATATTCATTAATGTATGTCTAATATTTATTATTACATTTTGACTAAAATTGGACGTATCTGAATTTTCACGAAGGGCTTCGAATCCCTTTTACTCTTTTTGCATAAAACAAAATATATTAAAATATAGGCCACATTCGACCCATTTTCGCGTAGCAGCTGTGTTGTAAAATGCATAATTATCGATTAATTAGTTTAATATTCAATCTTGTACACACACACATACAAATATCTAAACATATATAGGTTTATATCGATAGCGATATACCGTAATAAGTAACGCCGGAGACAATTACCTAACAACATAAAAAAATAAGAAATACATAAAAATATCTGTTATTTGTTATATGGTAACATACGATGGAGGTTTATGAGTACTCTTAGAGCAAACACAATGTTCCCGTGATTTCGGGCAGGTCTCGGAATCGCCAGAGATGCGACGAAACTATTAACAAAGAACCCAGTCATTTTTGGAAAAAATAAATCGCGTTCAATAAGTAAAAAAATGGAGTTCTATAATCACTGTCAGCTCGTTGAATCTCCCGAAGGACTAATTGAGTTTTTAGAAATTAATGTAAAAAAAAACATTGAAATAAAAACCTAAAAATAAATGTGCATAACAAATACACAAACATATGTTTAAAGTTTGCGGCGCACAAACAAAAATATTTTTATTTAAAAACATTTGAGTAACAATGGTTCCTTTGACAGAAAACAAACAAAAATACACATGTACTTAACACCACTGTTATAGTGGTTTATCTATAGTTTGTTCGTTCTTTATTTTTATATATGTATTTTAGTTTAGTATTCTTCGTCGTAATTTATCGGCTGACAGTCTTCAATTTAGCGTTTGGCAATTTTCGTCTCGTCAACTCTCGGACGCTTCCGTAACCTGTCGGAACGTTGACGACGCGAAGTCACGAAACATGGTGCGTCATCTATAAGAGCACCGGTTTATGTTAAACGACTAATAAATGTGTACAACTACCGCCCTCTTCTTTCAAAACCATCTAAGCACGTTAGCTTCTTCATGATCTTGACTAATTTATCAGTTGTTATGGCATTCTATTTCGAGTTCAAATCCGATTGGACATATAGCGTCCATGCACTAATTGCCCTGGCAAATGCTTGAACCAAAATGTTCCTTCAGTTATAGGTGTTCTTCTAACTTGTGTTCCTCTAGGCTTATACAGTATATTGTTTGCAATATGAATTGTTTAAGTTAAATAAACCTCTAAAGGGTTTCTATACGATTAAGCAGAAATGCCACGTATAAAGTTTGTTAAGTTAATTTTTATTTTCATATGTACTTAATAGTTGAGTAATTATCTCATGGTCAGCCCTGTATTTAACATATACATCCATCCATCCATCCATCCATATATATATATATATATATATATATATATATATATATATATATATATATATATATACATATATATATATATATATATATATATATATATATATATATACACACATATATATATATATATATATTTATATATATATATATATATATATATATATATATATATATATATATATATATATATATATATATATTGTTCCACTTTGATTCAGTCGAAGTTATCAGAAATCAAGGGACCCCCTTTCTGGGGCTAACCCTTGATCTCCATCTGAGATACATAGATATTCGAGCGTTCAAGTAAAGTTCTTCTCTACCTCTCAAGCACAAAGCCAGCAAAGAAGTTAAGAACATCAATTTTCCTCCCATAAATAAACCAGTATGTTATAGTATATCTTATTTTGACCTTTGGGTCCTACCGAATTCCAGGACAATAATTCAACTAGTGTGGTGGAGTAACCAGCTTAGAGAAGGTGTACTATTTATCGTGTATACTAGTGTGGGGAAGCTATAGAGAGGAGATCTTATTTGGGATTGGAATACCCTGATATTTTTAATATTTGGTAGGGGTTTCCCTGTAGGGAGACGTATCCTGCTGGCAGGTTGTTCTGACACACCTGTATACAGAGAGACCTTAGACACTCGAAGACAGTGTCAGGTAGGCATTGATGTTATATCATATATATATATATATATATATATATATATATATATATATATATATATATATATATATATATATACATATGTGGGTGTCTGTTTGTGTATACCTACCGTCCAAAATGACTGAAAATGAATTAAGCCTCGCCAGTGTTGTAACTCATATTCATTTAAAAGCATAACATTACGCCAGTAATTTTATTTTTCATATTTCAATTACTATTATATATTCTAGTGAACTAAAAATGTAAAACAAAATAGCGTTGACTTTTGATTTATAGTCGAATCTTTAATTTCAAATTATTTTTTGGCGACGAGGCTTGTCTGACTTGTTTCCTGCCGCTACCGGTAAGTTTGACTGATCTTGTAAAACTGACGAATAGCGAAGGGGAGACTCGGGTTTTAATTTTTAATCACGGAGTCATTTTGTTTTAATAAACTCTGGTTACGTCACTAGGTTTTCTCATTTCACGGTCTTTAATTAAACACACACACATATTTATATTCAGGAGAGAAAGTTTAAATTACCTAGAAGAAATCACCATCGAGTGTGTTCGGTCTTTCTGTACAAAAGTTTGTCAAGATAACCTGACATGAGTATACTTTACCTTACGTGTAAAACCTGACCAAATATTCAAAATAACATAGTATTCGAACCTCGAATAATACCCCTTCGACAGAGCTATGCACTGGCTCATACGAGCAATGGTTAACCTTCTGAAAGTGACGTTGCCTCAAGTAACTTGATTTAACTGGATACTTCAGCAGACAAGATTAAGTCTTGTCTTGGAATCCGGTAAGAGGTTAAGGCCACTTTAAATATATACTACAACATAGTTAACTTGTCAATTTTGGAGAGACAAATTCATGTCCTCAATTACTTTACTAACCCAACGTTTGACCGATCAAAAAAAAACTTTAATCAAATATTCGAATATCTATGTATCGCATATAGATATCAAGTGTACGCCTCATGGAGGGGCCGTTGATTTATGAGAATTTGGACTGAATTAAAATGAAACAAAAAGTTATATATATATATATATATATATATATATAATCCAGATAAAACATCTACAGGGTAGTAATCCAAAGAATTTCAACCGGGTTAATAAAAAGTGCTCGATATCAAATAGAGCTTTTATATATGATTATTTCTATTTACACAAACATGCACAAACTCTGCGACACTGGCATGTCGATGTTATCGATCAACAGCTATTGTAAACTGAGATCTTATCAGGCAGAGTTAGAATCCGATCTTAACCTTAGATCATATATATATATATATATATATATATATATATATATATATAGAGAGAGAGAGAGATAATAATAATGATAATAATACTATATTTAAATTTAATATCATCATTTCTAGTCAATGCTCTATATACTAGACAGAGCAGTAGTATAAGATCATTAATGATGAGAAAAAAATTCCATAACCTACAATATTAATTAAATTATCAAAACTAGATACAAAACATTTTCTCTTTTCCCTGGATATTAAAAGATATGCTCGTGTCATCAGAGAAAAAGTTCGAACGATAAAACAGTAAAGTTTATATAACTGTTCAGATAAACCTAGTTCCTTTTCACCGTTAGACTTCTCTGAACTCGATCTTACTGCTCTCAATCCTATAACGTATTCTTCATCATCATAATTGTTTCGTTTTACCCCGCTACACTTTGTCTAATTGTTTTAATTAGTCTTGTTTAATCTTCATATCAATAATATCTGCTTTATCAGTACTGCTTCTTCTACTTTTTAATAAATAACTATTTTCTTTTTTTTTCTCCGTTCTTCTTATTTAAACATTTTTCTTCCGACTCCTTTATTTTTTATTTTTATTTTTCACTTCTTCGTCTTCTCTTTCGTTTTCAATTCTTTACTCTCTTCTTTTTTTCGTTATTTGCTGTTCTTCTTCGTCATATTCTGTTCTTCTACTTCATAATTCATTATCTTGCTATATCATTTGTTCTTCATCCTTCCAGTTATATATTATGATAAATCATCTTCTCTTCTTCTTTATCAATTATTGCTCCCCCGATTTATAAAAGGCATGTTTTGAGGCATGTCCGTCCATCCGTCCGTCCGTCCGTCCGTCCGTCCGTCCGTCCGTCCGTCCGTCCGGATTTTTCTCCGCAACCATCAATTGAATTTCTCTGAAATTTTGCATGAAGTTGTAACTTTGGTCAGGTTAGAAAGTGACATTCTCCGATTTTTGTAAAAAAATCTGGTTAGCCCTTCAAGGGGTCTAAAACGCCCCGAAATGGCAAAAAAATGACATTTTTTTGCCTCATAACTTTTCATCCATCCATTCAATTTCTCTGAAACTTGGTCAAAATGTGGAAGCAATTGTTCCTAATAGAAAATAAGTATAGCTGAACAAATCTGGTTCGCGACCCAGGAGGTCAAAAGCCCCCAAAATGGCAAAACATGGCCCTTTTTTACCATAACGTTTGATCCATCCATTCATTTCTTCTGGAACTTGTCAAAAATGTAGAGGCAATTGTTCTGGATATAAAATGAGCATCCTTGATTTCTGTAAAAAATCTGGTTCGCGCCCCCAGCGGGTCAAAGGGGGGTCAAAAATGCCCCAAAATGCCCAAGTTTATTGCATTTTACACTCGCCACATTGAGTCATATAAAGAGGGGGACCACGCACGCGCGGCTTGTTATTTTTTGTACTCACTAGGACTTCTCACCCAATATATCGTCAGTTATTGCTAAATGAAAACGGGGCTAACACAAATACCTGGATATGCCAATTCAATTATTTACCTAATTGAAACCACTTAATACTTAGTACGAAAAAAAGCATCTAGTCGCAGAGCAGGTTGTTGTCTACGTAACCAAATGCTATAACATGAACACTTCTTACGCTATAGTAAGATTTAAATCCAAAACATGCACTTAAGCATGTATTTTGTAGTCACAGATTATAGTGAGGTGTCTTACTAGGAGTTTTAAGATCTTGATACCGCTCAGTGATCTTAATTCCAGACGAATAATACATATTTTAATACATTGCCACAATTGCTGATGGTCACTTCCGAAATATGAACTGGACATTGTATTACTGGTCATGTATAAATGGTTTTATAAGATACATTCCTATCTTGTCAATATGTTGATTTTGCGAATTAAAAGGAAATGCTAAAACATTTTAAGAATATATATGTATATATATATATATATATATATATATATATAAATATATATATATATATACATATTTTCTTCTTCTGATTATTATTATTATAATTATTATTATTATTATTATTATTATTATTATTATTATTATTATTATTATTATTATTATTATACTTGCTATTATTATTCATCTCTTCATCTTTTCCCTTCCTCATACTCTTTTTCTCATACGTTTTATTTGTTGTTGTCCTCTTTTTTCTTTTCTGTGTTCTTCTTCGTTTTCTACGTCTTCTTTCATTGAGATCTTGAAAAGCAATGACAGTAATGTAAATATCCGGTCGGAATAGAGTCAGAAATTATATTTCCGAAAACAATGGCATCTTTAAATTGGCAATAACCCTGTCGTTTTTATCCTGAGGGCATCTGCATCAGCGAAATGGAATTCTCTAGAAAATGAAATCAATCTCAGAACACAACTGAATTAGGAAGGTAGGTAAAGTATCAATAAAATATATACATCTATATATATATATATATATATATATATATACATATTATATATATATATATATATATATATACATATACATATATATATATATATATATATATTCATATTTATATATACATATATGTGCATTTATACATATACATTTATAAATATACATTTATATATGTACGTTTATATAAATATATATTTATATATATATTTATGTATATATTTATATATATATATATTTATTCATATATATTTATATATATATTTATATATACATATATGTTTATATATATACCTTTTTATTTATATATATATTTATATTTATTTATATCTATATATGTTTATTTATATATTTATATATATATATATATATTTATATATATATGTATATTTATATATATTTATGTACATATTTATATATATATATATATGTTTATTTATATATATGTTTATTTATATATATTTATATATACATTTATATATATTTATTTATATTTATTTATATATGTTATATATATTTATATAATTTATATAGATATATATTTATATATATTTATATTTATATTTATATTTATTCGTATATTTTTATGTATATATTTATATAATTCATATATATATTTATATATATATATCTATATATATATTTATATTTTTATATATTTATATATATATATTTATATATATATTTGTAATCATATATATATATATATGCATATATATACACATATATATACATAGATATATACACATATATATATATATATATATATATATATATATATATATATATATATATATATATATATATATATGCCCATTAAAAAGACAATACGGAATATTCACTTCTCGGATTACAATAATAGACACAAGCGTAATTTATCAAAAGAAAATTAAACGAATTGATAGAATCAAATTCTATATGAAAATAAATAGAAATGAATAAGTAAATATAATTGTATACATAAATTCCCAACGTGCCATTACTTGAAGTGTTTTGTATATGTGAATATATAAAAGTCGATTGCGACAGAGCATTGGGGAAAATAAGAAAACTTTCATCATGTCTACGTGTGGGAGTCACTTAGTAAAATGGGATCTGAAGAGGAGCTAACTACATTTTCATACCTGAAACATATTAAATCAATTTGTGAAATACATTTTCCAATAAAGAGATTTAAATTTGTTAATACGATGCATATAAAGATATCGTACACGCATTTGACATCAGATGGACAAACTGGTCGCAATACGCGCTATGAATTCTATTACATTTGTTTTCAGAATAAAAAAAAAGTGTATTACAATAATATCTTTACATATACAATAACCAGTAAGACAACCCTATACTGTCACAGGCAGTTTTAATTACGTGTGGTACATCGGAGTATGGATTTCAGTGTTCAGACTGACTTCCCCGTCTTGGCTGCGATGCTCACAAGGTTTCGCCCGTTCTGCCCTCCGGCCTTCATCAGGTGCCCTGTATCGAACTCGGGAACCATCTGTCTGAAAAGTATACGACATAATGAAGTTCCGGTGGCGAGACCACTGTTCACGAGATCTATATTGAAAACGGTCTTGTTTGAGAAAAGTCTACTGCGTGATAAACATCTAGTGGCTAACACATTCAACACGGTGTCAAGTTACAAGATTAACAAGATAAACAAAGATAAGCCATTTATTACAGTGTAGATGAGAAAAGTATACCACGTGACGAAGTTCCAGTTGTTATTACGTTTATTTTCAGTGACGATCATTTCCTCCGGTGTTTCTATTTTTATTATTCCTTAATGGCATGGCGTCCTGTTACGAGACCATTAATTCTGCGTAACTCTATAACATCGAGGGAAACGCCACTCCGAGTTATAGTGGCCCTGTAAATAATGTCAAGTAAATGTTGATTAAACTTTCTCCAAAGCTCCAAAAGTATAGCCGCACTCCTGCAAGTAGCTTCATATCATTCTCATGACACCGAGCCTGCTAAAGACAATGCAGTAATATATAGAAAGGTAAACATATAGAAAACATTATAATCTTAGACATCATGTTACAACGATATGAAGACAACAACATTTGTACACATTTAGAAATGAAATAAGAATGCCTAATGAAGAATATTGCAAGATATTTCGTGCAAACGTGTTTTGATGTATTTTATTAAACGATATGATATTTACATACAACACGAATGATTTTATTGAAGAATCCTATCTACATGGCTTGTGTTATTTTAGATAACAATGCTTTTGTCTGTTAGAAAAAAAAACTTGCTATTCTTCGATTCTGAAGAAACGAACTTGAATGTATGAATCTCGAACTGTCCTTTTTACAGTTTGACTACTTAATATAAACAGTAAAGTTTACAGTGTGGCTACATTTGTCAAAGGTCAGATGAAAATCTGCGATGAAAACAAAAATATATATGACATTAACATTGAAACTAAATTCACTCTTTACAATATGGAAACAGATAAAAAATAAAGACAACACACACACACACACCCACACACACACACATATATATATATATATATATATATATATATATATATATATATATATATATATATATACTGTGTTTGTCATGTTTAAAGTACTCGGTATTTTTGTAGAGTTTACATGTATTCATTTATTTGTTAGACAATTTTTACATTATATTTTTTTCTTGTTTCAGAGACATTTACTCTGTATATATGAATGCATATACACACACACACATATATATATATATATATATATATATATATATATATATATATATATATATATATAGAAAGAGAGAGATAGTTTATGTGTGATACACATAACTGCGTGCAGGCATATGCATATGTGTATATACATGCACACACGCATAAATGTATATGAATATACATATAGATTTATGCATGAATGTATGTACTCAAATAATTACTCACAAACTCATAGACACGTGCATTTTTATTTACGTCTGTATTTATGTGTTGGGTGACTTAGAATATGAACGAATTATATACTTATATAAACATATGGCCATATGAGCATATACATTTATATGTATGCCATTACAAATGGAATTAATACATATCTATATATATATATATGTTTGTGTACTTATATATATATATATATATATACCATTCAAATTGTATATATCTATTTACTATAAGATATATACAAACACACACACAAATACACACAATTATGTATATATATAATTATGTAGCCATATATATATATATATATATATATATATATATAAATAAATACATATATATATATGTGTGTGTGTGTGTAGTTTTCTTAATTCCATTGTTTCATGCTGCGAAACACCTGTTCTTCTCGGCGCCGCACCCCAGCGGGGAAGCGCCATTTTCTGGCACATTTTGCCCCTCCTTCGTTCTCGTTACAATGGATCCGTTGTAGAGATTGTCATCAGGAAAATATGTCGCACTAATATTATGTGAGGAGGGGATGGCGACAAATTCTGGCGTTGCACGAGTGAGTTTTAAAGATTCCTACGTTTCTCGGTCGAGATTTA
Organism: Sepiola atlantica; assembly: GCA_963556195.1. Classification (NCBI taxonomy): domain Eukaryota; kingdom Metazoa; phylum Mollusca; class Cephalopoda; order Sepiida; family Sepiolidae; genus Sepiola; species Sepiola atlantica. The sequence continues at coordinate 109,066,485 of OY744526.1, read as the reverse complement.
AAGATTACGAAATGAATATTCCTCTATCACATCAGATTTAATTTTTTCCAACGTTTATTCGGCGTCACTGCTTTTTTCTTGTATAATACATTGTCCTTCTTTTTGCTTACCCATTAAAATGGAATGATAAATATACTATGAGTTGCAAGATTAAAAACCTGATGACTGCATGTAAACACATTTTTAAGAAGTTTAAGACATATGAACCCATCATGTTTACCCAATATTTCGATGTACTTGCATGCCATTTTTCTTTAAATTATCATCATGAGGGGGTCTTACAAATAAAGACGAAACGTTGATAAATATATAAAAACATATCTCTTGTTTTTTCCTTTTTCATTTCCCATATATATATATATATATATATATATATATATATATATATATATATATATATATATATATATATATATATATATCGGGCTTAATGTTGTTTCTATTTGATTAAACTTTTTTTTCTTTCTTTTTTAAATTTTCTTTTTTCTTTTATTTTTTACCCCCTTTCCCTCGCTATAATTCTCATAGCATTTTTTTTATATTTCTTATACATTACCTCGATATTTGGCTCTGTTGAGCGAGGTACGAAACCGGTCAGCTGCCCTTTCATCTTTTTAATTTCTTAAATTCATTATGAATACTAAATATTGTCTCTTCAATGCCATTTTAAAGTTTTGTACGACAAACAAAAATTTAAATATATATATATATATATATATATATATGATTAAATGATTAAATACATTTTCATTTATTGATATAGATTCACGGGTCTGTATACTGGTTTCTCAAACTTTCCTAAATAATGGAATAATCGTGGTCTTCACTGAATAATCTTTTTTCTAAGTGAAAAATCCAAATATATATATATATATATATATATATATATATATATATATATATTGTAAGAATAAACTACATTTCAAAAAGAAATTCGAGTATGAGAGCTCAATGTAATGAACAGAATAAGAATAAACTAAGATAAAGTAACATAATCACCGGTGCAATAATTTATTTCGATCCTCCGGCCTTTTCAAGCATCCAAACGAGAAAGGTACATGTGTTTTTAAAGACATGTAATCGTTTTTTGATACTGTAAATGGCCGGAGGGTCGAACTAAATTACTGCACCGGTGATTACGTGATTCCGTGTTACTTTATTATATATATATATGTATTTAGACAATTAAATAAGGCACTTACTCGCCATCCTAACGCTTTTAAGTCATATCAAATTAATCAAAATAAATTGATAGTGCAAATCCATAACTATCTAAATAAAAATAATGTAGAATATGTATGAACCTATATATATATAACACATATACTAATTATATGAATAAAAATAAAAAGTAAAAATACATGTATATACAGCGTGTTTCAAAAGTCTTGGAAACATAACGATTTTTAATAACTCAAAAACTATTAGGAGTTGAAAAATGAAATTGGTACCGTTGGAAAGGTTAAAGTTTCAAGTTTTGTGGGGAATCTTCAAAGTTGCTCAATATGAGCACCATTCGTCACACGGCAGACATCTAGTCGATAGTCCATTTCCTGCCAAACGCGTTCCATCATCTTGACGTCAATGGTTCCCACAACTGCCGTTACTCGAGCCTTTAGTTCGTCAATATCTCTTGGAAGGGGCGGCACATAGACTTGTTGCTTGACAAAGCCCCAAAGGAAAAAGTCACACGGGGTAAGATCTGGAGACCTAGGAGGCCAGGGCATGAGAACGTCATCACCCCGCCGAGATCTCCCAATCCATCTACCAGGCAGCCTTGTGTTAAGAAACTGCCTTACTCTAAGACTCCAGTGTGGTGGTGCACCATCTTGTTGAAAAATGAAGTCATCAGATTCTGCTTGTTCCAACTGAGCCATTAACCAGTCTTCCAGCATGTTGAGATAGGATTCACCAGTGATAGTTGCCTCTTCAAA
>OY744526.1:109019551-109057051 GCA_963556195.1 Sepiola atlantica | reverse complement strand
AATTACATGTTTTATGCTGTATGCTACTTAAATTGTTTGTATCATTTTCATTTAGTATTTTTCTATTGTGACCGTTGATTTTTTTTTCAAAATTATTAGTGCAACTATAACTAAGTTTAATTGTGGTTTTAATAAATATTTTATGCAGTGGGTTATAATTTTGGAAATGCTTATTTAATAAGTTAAGAAACATATATCCAATCTTTGATTTAACTAGTTGGTAAAACTGAGGTGTATACCAAACAATTTTTCGTTTTCTATTTGCCCTACTTTTATTTATTTCTCCTATTATCTTGATATTCGATAGTCGTGTAAATATAACCACTATTACTTAAAGCATTATTGTAATCACTAATATTGTTATTGAAAATTTCTTCATTAGAAGAATTATTGCAAATTCTATGTCCTATAGATCACGTGATGTATTTAATAACGCTTCGTGGATGGTTTGATTTTGGATGTACGTATATTGGATCATAGTTATCCTTCATATATTGTTTGTATTCGCTTTGGTTAAGATTAAGGGTAATATCTAAACAGTTTGTAATGTTGATACCTGCAGTTATTTCCACTTTGAGTCCTAACTGTTTCATAGTTCTGAAAATATATTTCTTAGTCATTTCAATTTAGGACCATCACTATTTCGATAACTGCAAAACCATCGTCTCTATATAATCCTATATTCCTAACACTAACATACCTGTCTCAATAAGCTTGTATAATATAAATTATCTAATCAGATCAGACATTTTAGCCCAATTCAATGCACCCATTGCAACATCAAAGGAATCAGGGGAGCTTTTTTCACACACACACACACACACATATATATATATATATATATATATATATATATATTTATGTATACATATATATATGTATACATATATATGTATGTATATATATATGTATATATACATATATATATATGTGTATATATGTATGTATATCTATATGTAAATATGTATATATATAAGTGAATGTATAAATGTATTTATATATATATATAAATAATATATATATATATATATATATATATTATACGTCTTCCAAGCTCTTGCGGACATGCCATGGATCAGGTCATTGTATTCCAGTTTTCGGTCACATCACAAAGTTGAAGCTTACCCACGCCAATCCCTTTAGAATTATGTCTTACTTTTTCTTCTTTTTATTTTTTGCTATAAACTATCCCTCTCCCCCTCTTTATCTACCTGACACTTTGGTAAGTGTGCTACTACCTAGCAAGTAACAACCGCTCTTCTTTTGAAAAAGACTTTCGATTAACGGACTTAATATACATCATGCTCTTAACTTTGATTTGGTTTGCATATGCACTTCTGAGATTATTTATATTTCTAACGTTTTTTTTCTAACTTATTCTACAATGATAGTGCATTGACACACACATAATCTACCACTATTAGTAATAATCTGGCGTACCTCTTCGAAAATACTATCAAGTTAAAATCATATCGGGACTATCTGTGGCCATTAACGGTCAAATAATGTAAAAAACTGTGAATTAATTTACCCATAACTGTAGGGAAAGTAACAACGTGTGTTAAACCACCTTGTAAAACATTCTAAACAAGAACTTACATTTCAACCAGTACTGCAAATAATTTTTCTGTCTTCTTGGTACTTAAAATGGTACGGAATTTCCATCAATAGAGTTTTTGATCAAAGGCATTCCCATCTTTAAAACATATTGCAACGGAATGATTTCCCTGTAAACTACGAAGTATTAGTCTTCAAATCCCATGTAATAAAGTACGTGTCGAAGTGTCCGCTTAAGTAATCAAATGTTGGCGATTTGATTCATCGATTTCAAGCGCCTCATAATATTGTTCATCAGTCAACTGACGATTTCATTTACACTTATTCCATGGTTGCTTTTGGTCTTGGTAAAGGTTAGCTCATTGGTATGTTTATATTTTTGTATGTACACGATCCCCTGTTAAAATACGGAATCGATAAACATACAACTGCAAAGCGGAAGTGGTCTGAATGCGGGCAATATATGTTTTAATTTAGTTTCATGAAAATACGTAAACAGGTGGTGGAAGCCTTTCTGAAAATTTAGATACCTCCGATGTTTGTAAAATTGTAACAAAAGTTATTAAACATCAATTGCTAAATATTCTCGAAATTGCCGTTTTTTAGGATATTTAAAACGTTAAAAGGGGGTGAATATGCACAAAACACTCTATTCAGAAAAGCTTAATATATCAGATTGGCATTAAATTTAATCCATAGTCATTAGACACCAATTAACCAAGATTGCCTGAATTTCAATTTCTTCTTAAAACCCAGTAAATTAAAGCCCTTAAATTAGAGACATTTTCTAGAATCAAACATATCTAATAGATGTGTAACAAGATTGGGATACACACTCTAAACATAAGGTTTATTACTATTATATCTGTGTTTTAATCTTCGGAAACAGATATAAAAGTAGTGCAACACTATTATATTCGGGGAATTAATTTTACTCGTCCTCGGGCGGTTATACTTCTAGTATATTTAAAATTTAGTTTATACGTTTATGTATTCGTATGAATATAATTTATTCCTGAACTAATTAACCGATCATTATTTACTTGGAACACAGCTGCTCCGTCTAAAGTGTAATAAGGTTTAATTTATATGACTTAATTCAGCTTCATGAGAAGGGGATACCATGGGAGTTTAAAACTACGTGATAATCAAGATGCCCCCGATCTTGATAAACGTTTAACAATTATTATTAAACAGAAATTAATGAATATTCCCAAAATGTCAGTTTCTTTCAGATTATTTTACAGGGTTTCAAGAGTGCTAAACATCGGCGCAAGTCCCCATTTTAAAATTCAAATACTAAAGAGTTGCAATAAATTTGATCTATAATCATTAGGTAGCAATTAAGCAAGATTGAGTGAATTTCAATTTCTCCTCCAACGTATTTGAGTTTTAGCATAAGTTTTAGATATGTTCTTGACTCAAACCCAGGTTATGGATTTTGATCAACATTAAAATAAGGATTTTAAGCATACAGATTTGTATGAGTATACCTTGATTGTAACAACTACTTTTTTTACATTTTTAGTTTTTAACGACTAGTGATTTACGACTTTAAAAGCAATGTCAGTAATGAGATATTGCATGCGAACGGGATTGCCTGCAATGCGCATACACTATTCAAAACGATATTGTCTAACGGGTAAGACTTTGTTAATGTTACTTAAAGATTTAGCGGCTCGTTTCTTCATTTATATTTTTACTTCTGGGATGTCTTGTTTAATACAAATAACTTCAATTATTTGTATTTTTTATTTTGGTATCGTGATGAATCAAATCGAAAAGACTCGCGAAAAAAGAAGGTAAAAAATGGAACAAAAAAACACGGTAATGATATACACACATTTGTCCGAGACACTTAAATGCCTATTCAAAAAATTGGAAACAGTTTTTTAAATCTCACCAAATAGATTAACTCGGTGTTATATGATAACATTTACCTGAATAAAAAAAAACATACTGCCTAAATGTACACATTATGTATATTATAGATGTACATATATCAATGACAGGCAACAACGTTATATTAAGGTTGGTGCAAATGTGTATTTTGAACTAGTTTCTGTTGTAGTATATTCTAATTACTTGTTAAATGTTGAGTCATATACATTTAAAAGACTCTTAAAACAGCAAGTTTTGTTTGGAATAACATAGTGGACTATAGTATCAGTTAAACAGAGTTAAATGAAAATTAGAACTATGCATTTATACTTTAATATCATTAAGAACATTTCGGAGCCGCGTCTGCAGCTTTGTGTGAAATAACATGTGTTTCAGTTATTAATTACAATTGATTGTGTTACATAGAGTTCGTGTTTCGATATTACATGTATCGAAAACTGCGTACGTGCCACAACGGATGGTGGTCAATGTACGCATCATAATCTCTCGGATTAGTGCCTATAAGAAACCCTCTTGCAGAGTAGGACTTATTAGAAAACCCCCACAGATTAGTGCTTATTAGAACACACCGAATTCGTGCTTATTGGAAAACATCTCGTGGATTATTGTTTATTAGAAAACCTCTCGTGGATTAGTGCTTATTAGAAAATTTTCCGGCGATTAGTGCCAATTAGAAAATCGCCAGGGGATGAGCGCTTATTTCACCCCCCCCCCCTCCGGAGATTAGTTCTTATTAGAAAACCGCGAATTAGTGCTTATTAGAAAACCTCTCGTGGATTATTGTTTATTAGAAAAGCTACCGGAGATTAGTGCTTCTTAGAAACCATCGCGGAGATTAGTTCTTATTAGAAAACCTCCCGGCGATGAATGCCAATTAGAAAACCTCCAGGGGATGAGTGCCTATTACAAACCCCCTGAGATTAGTGCTTATAAGAAAACCTTCCGCGAATTAGTGCTCATTAGAAAACCTCTTGTGGATTATTGTTTATTAGAAAACTTCTCGTGTATTAGCGCTTATTAGAACATTTCCGGCGTATTAGTGATAATTAGTAAACGTCTCAGAGATTAGTTCTTATTAGTAAACCTCGCGGCGATTAGTGATAATTAGAAAACCTCCCGGGGATGAGTGCTTATTACACCCCCCCCCCCCGAGATTAGTGCTTATTAGAAAACCTCCCGCGGATTAATACTTTTAGAAAAACTCCCAATGTTTATCGTTTTAAGACTGTCGTTATTTATCGAATAAGTAGCCCCCCCCTCTCATCGCCTGACTGGGAGCTGAATTTATAAAGCCACAAAACCATGCGAAAATCCATACAAATGTTCGCACTTATAAGGATAGACGTATCGTCCATTGATTTGTTTTGAGTTTGTATTTCCGCCAGTTTCACCTTTGAAATATAAAATAGAAAACAGAAAAAAAGCAAATCAACAGAAAACAAAGTTAAAAGCCTAGAAACTTGCCCGAAGATGTAGTTTAAGAAGATTATGATAATACGTTGACTTTTATATCGAAGCGTACACATTTTTTTCTTTGGATCTGGCTTCATGTTGTACATCACGTACTTCAAATAACATTTACCGAAGTGAAAGTTTGGAAAGGTAGACAAAGACACGTTTTTCTTTTCCAAATCCGTATGCATACACTCGAGGAAGAAGACACAAAAACAAATTCTAAAGAAAAGTCATGCTTTAAATTTCAAACCATTATTGTAAATATTTCCAAAAAATATTGTATATACTGTTCTTTAAAAATTAATATTTAAAAAAATATTTTCAACGTAGATCCATAGTCGTAATATAAGGTTACCAGTGAGACCTGGTGGGAATTCCACGGTGCGTCTGACATCAATCTTTATGGTTCACTGGTAAAATATTATTCTTTTTTAGATCAAGTATGACCCATAAATTAGTAATTATTCTCCACATTTTAGTTTTTAATATATTGTTTACTGTTTCTAAGGAATTAAGATTCATGAATAGTCTCCACTTAAATGTCTAGTCTTAAATTACTAGCGGGACATTATGGAAATTCCACCGTACTTTCCATATCAATCTGTATAATTTTCTGTTAAAATAATATTTACTTTGAAATAATAAATATCTATTAATATTATTAATAAGAAACTATTCTTTCTTATATATGACATAATCACGTTGTCACACGGTTTCTTGTTATATCACTGACGTTAGGCAAAATGTAGCCTGGTCAGTACCAGATGGCTGACCATTTGTAAATACCAGACGCTGGACATAGAAGGACGTAGACCTCTCCATGCAAGAAGTGGCAACACCTAATGTCGTCATTCTCCCTAATCGGGATATAAATGCGAATGGGGACCGCTTGTGAATTTCAGACTCCTATGTAACTTATTCCTTCGGAGGAATCCGGTTCAACCCGCCCAGGGTGAATGCTGTACCAGGGTGCAAAGTGCTATTTCTTCATCCGTAAATATAATTGTTATATGTTTATTCATCCTTTTATCTTAAATAGTAGAATTTAATTCTTTTAAAACAATTAATATTATCTGTCTGCTACTGTAAAAATAATTGTCAGCTTAATATTTTTGAAATCAAAAAAGCTTTTTGAAATGTATTTAGTTGACATTTTGCAGTTTATTGTCAACGGGGCGACATAATTGGATTTGGACAGAATTAATTTAACATTTAATAAAGTCGGATTTGTTTACTTTATCAACATCGGATTAATCACCAATCAACGGCTTTGCTGTGTGTGAAATGTGATAAATGTACGTACGAACATGACATACCATTACGTATTTTTATGTAGATTGACCTGCAGTTCACCACATATCGACAGTTCAGGTAATTGAGTGTTAATAACGAATCAGTTTTTTACACGTCTATCGTAGACAATTCATTAGAAACAAAGAAGTATTTTATCAACAGCTTGGAATATTGTATAATAAAAGAGAAACAGACGAAGTTTCACGAGTGATCTCACCGCGATAATTGGCAGACAAGGTTGAATCTCTTTCCCAAGCAGACAGCGTCTAATACAGACTTGTATCAAAGGCTCGATTAATCCCCACACCCGACCTGGACAGATAAGACGGCTACACATATGAAACACCAATTTGGCCCCCGGCTTGCACTTAGAAATGCCCTGGCCTGTGTTCCTGTTTATTTGCCTCTCCACGAGGACAAAGTAAGATTTAAGGTCGATTTTTTATGTAGGGGAAAATCACGCTCCCCAAACAAAAAAGTTTCAGTTTAGAATGACTTCTTCACTGACCGATGACAGAATAGACTAAGGGTAACGTCATAACATACACTACACTTCGTTCTTAGTAAAAAAGGCCCCAGGTCTGTGTTTTAATAGAAAGTTATGAACTGCTAATTGTTGATGTGATATTTTTGCGACCACGTTTGCTGGTGGACAAAACAGAACAAAATTAAAGACGTTGACGATCATACATAGAGGAGAGAAGCGATGCCAGATGAAATGGTTGTCGAATTAGAAATTATCTTTCAGTTTTGATATAGGTATATTTGGAAGTTGTATTTGTTTTATGCGTCTATTCATTGAGAAAGATTCTTATAAAAGTCGAAGGTCTAGAATTCCAGCTTGTATACTCTAATTGTTATTATTGTTTATATATATATATATATATATATATATATATATATATATATATATATATATATATATATATATAATACTCGAATATTACCCGTCCCAGTACGCATAAAATTAATATCCTGAACTGAACAGTTTTGCACTACTTTAATGTTCCCGTACGAAGAGTAAATTCGAGATACCATTCCACTAAACCTAATCTCTAGAATCATTCTTCCACGGACCGCTCAGCTACGGAGGGGGATCCCTCTGCATGGGGTTTCTGTCGGCGAGTTCACGGGGTCGTAGACAGAAACCCTATGCAGAAGAGCCCCCACCTCCGAAAACAGAGCCATCTGTAAGCCGTGGGTGGCAGTCAATGATGTCTGAAGACGAGACCATGGTGGCTGATCGGTATGTGGCCTAGTCAGTTCGGTCCTTACTAGACGAGAGGTCAAAGTATCTATAAGCCCATCCTGAACCGTATTATTCAATCTGATTCTTCAGAGAATCAAACCTAATTTCTTCTTTTTTGTCTTGTTCTTTTTCTCCCCAAATTGACACTAGAAAGCGGTGGCTGAGGGTCAATAACGTTGAGAACAAAGATCAATGTATTCTGGGAGCAATATATACTGAGACCAATGTATTCTACGAATATAAATAATTGACTTACATATATAATTATATTTTACAGTTGTATTCAAACAACACAAAACTAGTCGTATGGGTCTTAAAGGATTGGCTGAGTTGTTTCCAGTTTGGGATTAGTTATTCTCAAACTATCATGTTTCCAGCAATTGGCTGCTACTACTGTTTTGCGCCGGCGTTTATTTTAATGTGATTTCATGGTTGTAATACCTGGTTGTAAAAGCTATGGTGGGCATACGCACGTAGTACTTCTTGTTATTTGGGGTTTCCTTGGCAAATGTTGTTGTTTGGTGAACAATGCTTTTGGTTTGACAGTTATTTTGTCGTGGACAAAGTGCACGATTTCTATAGTTGCATATGCTCTCCTCGTTATTAAATGTCTTATTTATATTTGGCTGATTGCTATTATAGTTTGGTTTGTTACTATTTTTATTGGTTAGATGTGGGTTGATTTTGTGTTATTTTTATTGTTGCCATATTGACTGATTATCGGGTGATGTAAACATATATATTTCTCTGCCGTTTTAAATGTTAATAATACTTATTGTTGCCCTGTTGCTTATATTAAATTTCGGTATTATTATACTCGCTATTTTTGAAAGGTGTGTTGTAAAGTTTTCTTGATTTCTTAATAAAATGTTCGTTGCTATAGGACAAGGAATATGTTTTATGATTGAAAGAAGGTGATTATACTTTGGGTTAACGTATGTAAGCTTGGCGTAATTCTTTTAATTTTGCTCGGATGTATTTTTATTTAAGTTTAAAGAGAGTTATTTGCATGTTAGTTAGCTAGAACGTCTAGTCTAAAACCTAATGTTTTTATTATCATATGTATACTTTTCTTGAAGTGTTACCTTTGAACTTGTTGGAATCGTTTTTTATAGCCAATCCTTAATTTCTATATAGGCCGATATCTTGATGATCGAATATATTTGTGATAGAATGTAAAATGAAATATCCCACAAGATGCGATGCCTCTGCCAAATCAAAAGAAGTTTGTAATTTTGTGTTTATCCATTGTTGATTAAAACTGATTTTCTACATCTTATAATATGAATTATTATCCTTGTATATGTCGGTAAACTGTAGGGCGATGTTAAAAAGTCTCCAAATATAAATGGATAGAAATCCACAATGTCGAATTGTAGGAAATTACACTTTATTTTATTTTCGATGTTATTAAAACAAGTGATTTCCTCGGCAATATTAACAGAAGGGTTTAATTATAGGAATTTGTTATTGACTTGTCTATTCTAGAAGAAACTATGTTACTAATTCTTTCAATTTCAGGTGTGGCCGGATCAATTTAGAGAGTGCTAACGCTATTCTTACCATTAGTTGTGTGTTCATTTAATGATATATATATATATATATATATATATATATATATGATTCCTTAGCTCTTAACTTACTAACTTTGTCGCTAAGTTATAGTCTATCGGGTATTTGTTAACTTTCAGCATTTATTCTATATATGAAACTGTATTCATATGTATGTACTATTTTATAATGTTTTCTGTGATGAATTCCTTATACATTTTTTATTTATTTCATAAAAGTTTCTAGTTCAATCTGTTTTGTTACATTATAAGAACCCCTATATATTTGCACAGGTATACTTCAACTAGTATGAATTGTAAATTAGATGAGATTGATAAATTGAGTGCGAGTTAACTGACATAGATGTTGGTTAATAATCATTCTCCATGAAATAATAGAATATACAAGTTGAGCTGAGATGAAAGAAAATCGCGGGTCAGCAGAGAGACTATGAATACGGTGACGCGATTGGTTGAAGGACCAAGGAACTATGCCGCTACACCTGCAGCGATAGTTTTTTTTAGATGTTTTTATTAATTATTCAGTTTGATGACAAGTTTCTGCTTCTTAAATTATTTCACTGGTGTTAGCTTTTAGTACAAAAACCTGATGGTTTCTCAAGATACCTCTGTATATGTTTTTTCAAAGGTGCTGACGTAGTGGCGTTGTGGAATAATAAAAGAATAATGAACAATAACATATTTCAAAAAAGTATTGAACACGATCATACGCCTAATGATTGTTGGTTCTGAATTCTTTGAACAATGTTCAAATTATATATATATATATGTCTGATAGGTTTCGTGAACAGAGGAGTTGGCCTACGTTGCAATAACTCCAACAAACAATACAATACTGACATTTATAATGAACTATTTCGTTAATAAAAAATCGGAACACGTTACTTATATTAGTATATTATTTAATTTTTAATTTTAAGACGTAATCCCATTGAAGTACAATTTATGTTACATTAATCAAGTATAAAATGAGCCTCGAAATTATCTATGTGCTTTTTCATGCTTTTTTTCCCTTCGATATATATATATATATATATATATATATATATATATATATATATATGTATATATATATATATACAGTTATTTATTTTAAAACTATACATTTCATATTTCAAATCATCGTTTCATTGACATGGATATAGCTTTTCTACTAAGAAAAGGCTTCTGTAACTCATGTAAAATATTGAGCCACTCACAACAGTTTGCCAGTTTTAAATCGCCCGTTGAATTCTTCGATAAAGGCCGTTTTTGGCGAAAGTACGAGTTTATGTGGACTATCTATATGGGTCTTAATTGTAATTTAGTATTATTTAAAAATATCTTACTTGTTGATTACAGATGTTGTACGTTTCTTTGTTTCTATGGTGTATATTTATTTACGGGTGATACGGTGTAGTGTAATTTATTTATACATCTCGATATAGTCACAATCTGGTATGGCTGACTGATATTAATTTACTAAGTTTGGTTGTATTACTGTTATTACAGATGTATGTGGTATATTTATATTAATTCTGGAGGTGCTTATATTTTAGTTTAAAGAAGGTATTACATTGTGGTATATTAGTCAAGGGAGGGCGTAATGTCTAACGGGGTGTTCCTTATTAGGGAAAAATACTGTTTTAACAAAACAAACGCGTTGGCCGTTTTAGGCTTGCTATCCGCGTCCTATACATGTTGGTACTTGTACGAGATAATGTTGCGTTCTTTGTATGATAAAGGATTCTGTTAACTATGCGCCTGTCAGGGGTTCTGTGTATCGGTTAGATTAAAAACCTGGTCATATATATATATATATATATATATATATATATATATATATATAGTTATTTTGTTAAAGCGTATTCGATAAATACATTTTTAGATATTTAACTAGAAATATGGTTTAATGTATTAAAAAACCAAAAATACTTAGAATATAGTGAATTACACATATATTTATGTTTATGTTTAATATCTGTGGTGATACAGTGGGTCGTAATCTTGCGCATAAATAATTAATTCCTATAATGAGTTAGGTCTAATGAAAAGTATCCTAGTCTAGGTGGGTATGTTTTCTATTTTTCTTATGATCTGTGGTTGTATAGACTTATATACGGATAAAGGATGAGGGTTTCAGTGAGTTATGTGTTTTCGCTATTAATCAATTTGGCTGGTAGAAAGTTGCTTATGTGGGGGCATACCTTTAAGTACCTCAGTTTTAATATTCATACAGTTCATAAAAGGAATATTAAGTGCCTGTAGGTGTCTGGGGTTTTATATTGTTCAGGGAATGCAATTTTGGATGTAGTGCTATGAGGTATTTGTTTATCGATAGTCCTTTATTTACTTTCATAACCTGTACTAGACTGTTTTAGCTACAATATTATCGTTTCTAGGTAGATCATGCAGCTTTTAACCGGATATTTAAAAGTGTTATTGTCGGCGTAGAATCTATGTTTGAAATGCACTGGAATCATTCTTACGCTTGAGCACTTTGTTAATTTCTTTGCAACATACTCTGTCAACCTATATATTGTTTATGTAATTTTATAAATGCTCTACTTGGTATTGAGCACCTTTGAATAACTTCGTTTCATGTTTACTTTATTAACACATTTGAACTTGATCTATTAATATATATATATATATATATATATGTATATATATACATATATATATATATATATATATATATATATATATATATATATATATATATATATATATATATATATATATATATATGCAATATACACTATGTACACCCATACAAATCCATAAGCAAATTCTTTAATTTTGGTCTTACATTTTTTTTTTTGGAATAAACCCTACATAAGATCACACATGATTTGTTTCATATTAATAGTATGTGTGATGTGACAACTGTGTATTTGAAACATTACTTCGTTAAAAAAAACTTAACTCTACACGACATACTGAGAAATATAATATTGGTCCTAATTGTTTTTGAGACTTCTGTTATTCATTTATCATGAACAAATATTTATTAATATATAAAATATAGGTACTCAGCGCTTTACATCTAGTTACATGAAAAATAAACGTGGATTACCTAAACTCTTTCAACTTTATAAGCGTTAAGATAAGCCCCATTTATTAAACACACGCACACGCTTATTTACCCCCACATATATATATATATATATATATATATATATATATATATATATATATATATATATATATAGTTTGAAAAGTTACACATTGAAAACGTTGCTGGAATAGCAATAATAAGGAGAATGTTCTTTTAGAATATTTTGAAAACCTGGACAACGCAATTTATTTGTTTTTCAAAATAAATTATTTATTTACTTTAAATACCTTTTTTTTTAAACTTGAGTACTTTCGATGAACACAATCTATGTCAGAAGTATAAGCATATGTTTTTTCTTCTCTTCCCTCTTTCGTACAATCCTACTCGACTGAGACATATTTATCGTAGTCCAGTTGACATTCGTCTTGATGTTATAGACGATAAATGTTGATAAGCCGTTGTGTGTAACATGCGGTTACGTGAATATATATATATATATATATATATATATATATATATAAATCGAAAATATACGCCTTTATCAATGCAAGAAATTAAAATTAATTAAATGAACGACCTATCTTTCTAATATATATATATTTATATCTATATATATATTTATTTATTTATACATATATATATATATATATATATATATATATATATATATATATATATATATATATGTATATATATATATATACATATACTAATTTTTGCATGTAATATTCTTTCTTTTATAAATCTAATCTATTCTATGCAGCCTATATCCGACTGACCTATTCTTATATTTTGAGGATATATACCTATCTTTCTTCGCCGATAGACGACATTATTGTGTATGTAGGCGTTAACACATACTTTATCTGTTCCGTTCATTTGAAGTGGAAAATGACGAACATACATTCGAGAAAGCTGCAAAAAGAAAGCACATATTTTCCTTCCAGGCGAAAAGAAAAGAAATGTCTTCTTTCTCATCCGCAAAAAATGCTTGATGTATTCATTTATTCATAGAGTTTGGAATTAATAATTCCAAAAATCTGTCCAGATACGCATATGATAATCAATATACGTACACAATTCGCGCCTATACACACACACAAACTCACACATCCACACACACACACACACACACCCTACACATACACTCACCCACCCACATATATATATATATATATATTTATATATATATATATATATATATATATATATATATATATATATATATATATATATATATGAGAATAGCAAAGTGCATGTCGATAATAAATATAATCATATTTAGGTAAACTATGGTCATACTTGCTGGCTAGCCCAGCTCGCTATCGCTTCGCAAAGTTCGCTACCTGAGATACTTTAGATATTATTTTTTTAAATAATAAACACTTTATTCATAACTTAGTTGTAAACACGAAACAAGATGTTTCTAATGTATTCATATAGTTAGATAAACATTAATATTCTGGTTATTCTGATACACGTTTATATTTTAAATGAACCTCTAAAAAAAGAAAGATTACACAACTTTAATTTTTTCACTGTCGATTCAGAAATAGATCGCAGCTAGGCGAAAATGAAATAAGTTCAAGTAAGGAAAGAAACATCTGAACACAAACGCTAGATATTTGTTCAGGAAATTAAACAATATTGCGAAACAGAATGATTGAATTCATTAATAATAACAAATAATAGTTTATTAATTAATATATTGGCTTTACAAGCGTCTGTCTTTCGTCATTATTCGTGGAAACGCCTTAAATCTGCTCTTGGCTTGCCAAACCAGCCGATCATTCAGAGAAAACTAGAGACTGTGACAGTATTGTATATAAGGAATCGGGATTTCTTGATATTGAACGAAACAATGTCCAAGTGAAGAATAAAGGATTTATTCATTATTCATTGAATTATTAATCTTATAGTTTACTTTTTCACCGAATAGATCAGTGTAATATATTTGTTTCTTATTTTTTATTTGTGATTGAATAACACATCTTATTATGATAGAAAATTTAATGTAATAATAAAATGAGCTTTTCACAAAATCAATATGCAAATTACCTGACTTGCAACTGATACCGCATGTGCATAAGCTGTATATAAAAATGATGGTACGTTTATTGAGTATTGTTAAATTAACTTGAAATTAGACGTATTAACTTCACGGTTAGTGCGCATTTATTTATTTAGATTTGAATGCTTTTCTAAAAGATAAGTTCCGTGTAAAAATCACTCCTGACACCTGTCACTTTTACACTCAAGCATGAGACATTCTGTTGCTTTACTCTTTTCTCTGGTCTTTTCGTTGTTCTCTTTTGTTTTCTCTTCTAAAGCATTGATCGCATATGTACATTCAAACATAAGAACGCGGTTTTCTTCACTTTTCTGTCATTCCTTTTCGTCTGCCTATTTAATATGTCTATGTTATTTGTGTAAATTTGAAAATAAATCTTTTACATTCATTTCTGGTGAAGTGTTTTGGTAATAAAGACGAAATAAATGTAAAATGTCATCACATACATTGATTTTACAAAATGCCTTTCTCTATCTCTCTTTATATTTCCCTCTTTCTATACGCTAACACACATTTAATTACACGTGTTCATATTTATTACGTGTAATCAAATGTGTTACTATGTATTTCTTGTAATGAAATTATCCGTTCTTACTTCAATAGATATTAATTCCAGATAATTTATAAACATAAAATAAAAAAGCAGCTTCTAAGGACAATATTATTATTTTCCAACTAAGAGCTTCAATTTAGCTAACGTATCTTATATCATCCAGACAATGAATGTTTTGAAGCATATGTTGAATCTTCTTAGGCAATGATTCATCAGAAAAAAAATAGAAAAACATATCCCATAGAATCGAACACTTACTTGATCTTCCTTTTATCTTTATGTATTATCATTGTCAGTTCAGGCTTTATCCCATCCAAAAAATGGACGGACAATGATAATACATAACTCACGAATCACACCTTAGAACCAATCAACTCCATAGCATAAAATACAATAAAAAAAATGAAAAACAAATTAAAGGATTTCAAATTTTTTTAAACAAATAAAATAGCCACACTTCCCAAGATCTTTCCAAGATTATACTAAATTTTTATATACAATATGACACTCCAGGATATATTGCACACCCAACTACATCACCCCTACTAATCCCAATACAACTTAACATAATCTACCACAGATACCACTTTATTCAGTAGGTACCCCATTCATTTTTAACATTTCTAAAATGGTAAATATGTGAATCACCTTAAATAACCACGTCGAAATATAGCTAGCAAACCCCACAGGATTCAAAGAAATAGTAGAGATTTAAGACATAACAACGCCCGCTTTACACTGCCCTATAATAGATGCATACACCTTATTAGATAAAGCCAACATAATTTAGTAAATACATGAACCCAACACGAATGCATATGCCAATTGTAGTTAACACAGAAGACATCCGTTGAATGACCCCTTCAACTGACAAAATATATCCTCCGTCAACGTTCAGCCATTACATAACAATTAACTAACTCAAATACCCCATATATATATATATATATATATATATATATATATATATATATATATATATATATATATTATAAAACAAGCATATAAAATAAACACTAAACTATAAATAATATACTAACAAAAAATAATAAATAAATACATATACTATTTTAACCAATTCACCAAGAGCCGAATTAATAAATTATGCCACTCAAATTATTTTTAAATATAAATACATTTGGAAGTAGAAAAACAGACACGACCATCATAAATAATTCAACCAAATTTAATATAACTTAATTTCAATTAAGACCCACATATTTTTAACACGTCCCGTACTTACTATCAGATACCATCACCCTTTGTTTTCGTTTTTTTCGGGACGACCTTTAATATACTAAAATTACAATTAATAGATAAATAAAATAAACAGCAAACAAAATAAGACCTTTATAACACAAAACTATAAATAAAATAAATAATGTATACGATACATAACTTAACGCCCGATATCACCTTCAACACCTGACTTCAGTATTACAACTTTTTGAATGACGAATTACAACACCCTTTTGTTTTTTGACTTTTCAAGACACCGAAAATTCACCTACGACCTATAAACGCCCCTTCAAATACAACACTTTTAATAACACTACAACACTACCAATGAATGAATAAATAAACACTTAGTAGAATAAAATAAAAACCATCGTAAAACACAAAACTTTAAATAATAAATAAAATAACCCTCAATTAAATCCACACTAATATTTTCTCAAGAGGGACTTTTTAGGAATGAACCGTTTTTAGTCAATATCACGCCATTTCACATCGTGTTTTTGCATCATTCAGTAGGTAAACGATTGCACTGGGTTGATACGTCTTTAAATGTAAAAAGTCAGCCCATCTGGATGAAATCGCGGTACGATTCTGAAGGATGTAATATATAGTGCTTGAATAAATTATTTATATTAGCTCTCACTCTTCTGCGATCGAACACTTATTGATTCTTTTTCAATATAACTTGACACAAGATATATATATATAGTCATAGAAATATAATTATATATATATATATAGTTATAAAATATATGTATATATAGTTATAGAAATATAACTATATATAGTAATAGAAATATATATATATATATAGTTATAGAAATATATATAGTTATATATATATATAGTTATAGAAATATATATATAGTTATATATATAGTTATAGAAGTATATATATATATATACATAAATATATATGTTATAGAAATATATAGTTATAGAACTCTATACATATGTGTGTGTAGTTATAGATATGTAATGTGGGCGCCTTGATTATCCAGTATAATTTAAATTCGCATATATAGAATTATAATATTGAAATTGTGTACAGATCAGATATCATCATATTATTTTAGATGTTCATTTCATATATCTCATATGTTTGAAAAAGATAACTGCGGTCTTACCCCAATCTTACCTCACCCTCTTCCCTCCAATACAAACACAACGCGACTTGCCCAAATGAACTGAAATGACTGCCATCTCTCCACGTGAATTTTTCTTGTTTGCACTGCCTGACACACGGAAGTTTGTAACTGCACGCAGGATCCCTTTCGGGATGGTGCATGAGAGCTTTGCCAAGTGCAGTCATAATTTTCTTTGTTCTGCGACGAGAAAGTGTTTGCTGGTGAAGTATGCTACCACTGTATATAAAACCTTTTTGATCCCCACACTGTATGGCTAGTATCTAACAGAAAGACGGAGTAGACATGTTTACACGTTAAATCAACTCAGCATTTATATAATACGTCAAGTAATTATACGATTCTCGTTTGCTTGTTTGCACATTGAATATTCACACTGGCAGGAATTACACTAGAAGTTCTGTGAAGAAGGCAATATAGCGGAGAATAGTATTGGCAGAAACAGTGTAAGAATAAACTACTAAAACAACAGTGGGAACATAAATGTATATCATAAATAAATTATAAACTGTGGGTGTACTCAATATGCTTGTACAGAGTAGGTTCACGCAAATTAATGGCAACCGCTTCGAGAACATTAAGATGATTTCCCGAACGATCACTATACAAGTAAGAATACACCTAATCGGAATAACTTCTAGTGCACAGTTGAAATTCCAATGTCCGACTCATATCCTTGTAAACGCTAGGATGTCGGTCACTGTCTATGCTTACGTGTCAAGATAGGGACGCGTAGTGAAATGATGTCTTCGAATCGTTGAATAGTACACTCGACGTTGTCAGCCTCGCACTACCCACTTAAATGATACACAACTAGATTTTAATAGATGGTGGGGATAACATCTTTACGAAAATAGGGGAAAGTAGTTCGAGTCCAAATAACCGTTCACACGTTGGTTACAAAATAACAGCGAGAAACGTCTGAAACAATTTTAAGTGATCATCTTTTTTACTGGTGGTTCCACATTTCACATAAACCGGCCATTTGTCAGGGTCAAAATATATTCCCCATTTACAAGCATGGATTTTGTCTCTAATACATATTTAAATGGTGTATAAGTAGTCACCATTGAAAGGGAGAATTTCTCTTGTTCTTCTAAGTTCTGCATGTATTTACAAAATTGAGTAGCTCGACAACACTCGATGTACCAATAAGATTGAGTTTTCTGATTTTGACCGGAACATAAATCCCAACCCTTATACTTGTCTGTATATGTGGATTTCCTGTATACACTGGTTGAAATAAACTAATGTGTTCTTTTGACCAAAGGTCTAAGAATGCTAACAAGTTATTAATCTCTCCCACCCTATTGTGAACTTCGGTGCAAGGTGAAGTAGATTTAAGTGCCGAAGAAAATCATAATCCTCTATTTGGTAGTGAATGGTGGCAAAAGTATTGCCCACCTAGCTTAAGAACCACAATGGCTAGGCACATGCTGAAACAAAAGATGTTCCTGAAATCCGAGAAAATATGAGCCAATACTGGGCCCAAAGGACTGGCCATTCTTTCACCATTAATTTGGTGAGAGATATTTTGTTGAAAATAAACTCAACCGACTTAGTAGCCAAGTCGATAAAAGCATACACAATTATCCAAAAATAGCGGCTGAGCTACGATACTTGATTATGGCTACCGGCACAAATAACGATAGATCATCGAGGGGCACATTGGTGAATTGTGGTTAGCAAAGTTACCCCAGTCAGGAATGGATCCAGAAAGTGTGGTTTGAGTTGTCCCCTTTTGCAAATTGGCTGTTTGGAGAATTTGAAAGCTAGATAGCTCTGGTTGACAGTCAATTTGCATAAGTGGGGCAAAAAGTAGTATACAAACTGTACTCTTAATTGAGCTCCTGGAGAGCGGTAGGGAAAGCAGAGTGAGGCTGAAAGAGGAGACTGAAGTACAAAGAATTTTTCTGAACTATTGCTTACCGATTAGACGTTGAAAAAGATTAACCACTGTGGTTTGCCACCAGATGTATTTTTATATATTTGTCTTCACGGATTGACCACAAGCTATTTCCGGCAGTAACTATGGCAGGAAAGAGGATCAGCAGTGAAATGCTGAAGACGTTCTCTGGAGAGGGGGATGTTGTAGTCTGGCTGAGCAAGGTTAAACTTGTCGCTTAGTTGCAGAACATCGCGGATGTAGCCAGCTTGATACCGTTGTATCTTGATGGTGATGCTCTGGCCCTATATCTGGAGATGCGGGAGGAGGATCGGCTGTCTGCAGACACCAGTGAAGAGAAGTTGAAGGAAGCCTTTACTGAAGGATCATTTGTGGCATATGGCAAACTAAGCCGTATGGTGTGGACCGGAGATTATGTCGATGTTTTCGCCAACAACATCTGGAGGTTGGCGGGACATGCAGGATTCAATGGAGGAGGCCGTCGACATATCGTTAAGATCGCCTTCATAAATGGCTTCCAAGATCATATTTCCATAGCTCTGCAGCAACTGCCTGGTGTAAATACCATAGAGGTGGCGGAGTTTATTACACAGGCTAGGGTGCTGGCCCGGCAAAAAGAGCGTGAGCAAGGAAGCGTAGCTGTCGTTCAACGAAGCAAACTGCAGCAGGAGATTGTGAAGGACGAAGAGTCGAGAGGGCTGTGGCAGAGACGCAGGTTCGCTGGCAGATTCTACCGATGCCAAGGCCCGCACATGGCGAGGGTGTGCAGGGAGCCGAAGCCGGATGTTACGTGTTACCGCTGTGGGAAAGTCGGCCACATCAGCAGATTCTGTCCCCAGGGAAACGGACAGGGGGAAGCCACTGCGCCGGTAGCTACCCCACTTATTCGATGAAGGCGCTTCAGGGTACTTCGCCACAAGTAGAGGTGATCTTAAATGGGCGAAGTGCAAAGGCCCTTGTCGACACGGGCTGTACTTCAACACTTGTCACAAAAACATGGTTTACACATGCAGTGGGACCAGCATCATTACGGCAGTTTACGGCAGAGAGGTGAAGTGCAATGGCACAAGTGTCGTTCGGTTGATAGTATGTGTGATGTCGCTTACAATCCAGGCGATTGTTATTAACAAAATTGTCACGAGCGTCGATGTGGTGCTAGGGATGGGCTCAATTGCTCGATTAGGGGGCGTCACAGTACATATGACCACCGTGAGATTTGGAGGACATCAAGGGGCTGCAGGTGTGCGATCCGAAAAAGGTGACAGAGGAACAGGAACGTGTGTCAGACAAAAGTTGCATGATAGAGGACCAAGATTTCTCTGCACACTTTGATGGTAGGAAATGGACAGTTAAGTGGGTATGGAAGGGAGAACCTCCCGTACTGAACAACAGAGTGGAATGCTACGAGCATACGTTGCGAGGAGGCGTAAAAATTGAATTTGAGAAGGAGGTAGACCGTTGGATCTCAGAAGGGATTTTAAGACCATGGAAGGAGAAGGTGTAAGGCGTGCTGCCGTTAATCGCGGTTGTTCAGCCCACAAAGCAAAAGGTTCGGCCAGTACTGGACTTCAGGAAACTGAACGTATGCGTTGCGTGTCACATGGGAGGCGATGTGATGGACGTGTGCGGAGAGACCATGCGAGAGTGGAGGCAGATGCATAAGGCTGCGGCGATTGTGTATTTAAAATATGCATACCTACATATCCACATTTCGCAGGAATTCTGGAAGTACCAGCTGGTCGGATACAAAGGCCAAACATACTGCCTAACTAGGTTAGGGTTTGGCCTGAATTCTGCACCAAAGATCATGGCGGCGATCCTAAAAACGGTGCTAAGCAAGGAGGATGCAGTCAGAAGAGCCACCAGTTCCTACATTGATGACATCATGGTGGATGAGACGGTAGCAACTGCAAAGGACGTAGTAGAGCACCTCAACGGCTTTTGGCTGATCACAAAACGCCCAGAATCGTTGGAGGGGGAGCGGCGTTAGGGCTCCAACTAAGGAAGGACAAAATAGGAAGGTTAGTGTTCCGGAGGGGAAATGAAATCCCGGAGGTGTCTGAAAAAATGAGAAGGCGGGAACTCTTCTCGATATGCGGAAGACTGGTGGGTCATTACCCGATTGCAGGATGGCTACGGACTGCATGTAGTTACATCAAAAGGCGAGCTAGTGGAGCGAAGTGGGAGGATGGAGTTGATAAAGAGACTGTGGACATTATGAGAGAGATTATTGAAGAGGTGAAGAGGGAGGATCCAGTGAGAGGTGTTTGGCACGTACCGAATAGTGCAGAAGGTGTTGTGTGGTGTGATGCAAGCAGTATAGTAGTGGGGGTCACCTTGGAGATAGGTGGTCTTATTGCAGAAGATGCTGCTTGGTTGCGGAAGAAGGACGACGTGGCTCACATAAATGTGGCGGAACTGGATGCGGTTATGAAGGGCATCAACTTAGCCTTGAAATGAGGGCTACGGAAGGTTGCGGTGAGGACCGAAGCTACAGGAGAAAGGAGGGTGAAGACGAAAGGCGTCGCCGAGATGCTCGTGAAGCGTCGATTGATGACGTTAAGGGAGCTGATTAGGGAATTTGATGTTCAACTCAGGATCAGTATCGTTCCCTCAGCGAAGAACAGAGCAGATGTGATGACAAGGGTGAGGAAGACCTGGCTAAAGGCACTGAATGAGGCGGCTGCTGCAATATGTGGCTTGGCTGAATACACTCCGAAGGATTTGCATGACATGCACCATTTCGGAGTGGATAGAACCTTGGTCTTGGCCAGGAAGGTGGACCCCAGAATCACAAAGGAGGCCGTCAGGACAGTGGTGTAGAGATGCCACCAGTGACAATCAGTCGACCCTGCGCCAAGTAGACACGAAGGTGGTGAGGTTCAGGTGGCAGAGAACTGGAGCAGGTTGGCGATAGACGTGACGTACTATCGACAGAGGCCGTACCTGTCAATGGTCGACTGTGGACCTGGAAGAGTGACCATTTCGAGGGAGATCAAGGCGGAAAACGCAGGTGAGATCGCGAAGGTCCTGGAAGAGGTGTTTTTGGAGAGGGTCCAGTGACGGAAGTGCAAATGGACAATAGAACTGCCTTTCGCTCAGCAGCCCTGAAGAATGTATTTCAGGGCTGCATATAGACCAGGCGGAAACGGAATTGTGGAGCGGCATCACAGGACCATCAAGGCTGTAGCTGAAAGGGTCCAGATTTCACCACCAGAAGCTGTTTTCTGGTATAATATGGCTCCAAAGTCAGGGCAAAAAGTGGAGTCAGTGCCGCAGAGGGCAGTCTTCAAGTACGAGTGGCGGCATCCCCGAACTGCGCCCGTAGCCACGGAGGAAGGGGAGAAGCAAGCGTCTGTGCGAGTGGGAGAGGAAGTGTGGATCAAACCGCCTGACGCTCGCTGTACCACACGCTGGGGGAGGGGCATTGTGACAAGTGTCCAGTCCCCGAACAATGTATCCATCAACGGCATCCCTTGACACTTCCTTGATGTGCGGCTGACAGTGGTGTTATCAGAGGAAGAAGACAGCGACGTCGAGCCAAGTCGCGACGTTCACGAAGAGGCACCGCCGAGATCGCAGCGAGAGAGACGCCCGCCACGTTGGTCGAGCGACTACGTGATGGGCTGACTAGTGATGATCGTGTAGATAAAGGGGGCGTGTGGTTAGCAAATTTACCCCAGCCAGGAATGGATCCAGAAAGTGTGGTTTGAGTTGTCCCCCTCTGCAAATTGGCTGTTTGGAGAATTTGAAAGCTAGATGGCTCTGGTTGACAGTCAATTTGCATAAGTGGGGCAAAAAGTAGTATATAAACTGTACTCTTTTCATTGAGCTCCTGGAGAGCGGTAGGGAGAGCAGAGTGAGGCTGAAAGAGGAGACTGAAGTACAAATAATTTTTCTGAACTATTGCTTACCGATTAGACGTTGAAAAAGATTAACCACTGTGGTTTGCCGCCAGATTTTTTTTTATATATGTGTCCTCACGGATTGACCACATGAATTGACTGGATATATTGAAAGAACAGGGGTGTTCAGTGTTCGTAGAACACCTATACTGATGAATAAATACTGACAAAACGAAGGTCAGAATTGACCAACATATCCACAGCTTGATACGTACGCACAGACAGCGTCGACCATTAGAGACCATTGGAGACCATTTATTCGATTGCCAATTGTGCACTAGAGGGTGTTCCGATTAGCCGTTTTCTGTCGTGCACAGGTCTCGTTCGAGAAATAATCTTATGATTTTCGAAGCTGTATATATATATATATATATATATATATATATATATATATATATATATATATATATATATATATATACGTATACATATTTGTATATATATATGTGTATATATGTATATATATATACATATACACATTTATATATATATATGTATATATATGTATATATATACATATACGTATACATATTTATATATATACATATATAAGTATATATATATGTATATATATGTGTATATATGCATATATATATGTATATATATGTGTATATATATATTTATATATATATATATATATATATGTATATATATATGTGTGTATATATGTATATATATATATATATATATACATACATGCAGCTATATACATATATTTATATATAGAATTTATATATATATATATATATATATATATATATATATATATATATATATATATCCATATAAGTAATTTCATAGATAATACAAGGACCAATATTTCATTTTTATCTTAGATCCTATCGTGATTAGGGAACGCTTGATATTATTGATAGAGCATTTTAATTCTGCTTGCTATGTAGCTATGTTGACAGAAAGATGACTCAATCTATATACTGATTTTCTTCGAACTCTTGGATTTAAATTTTGTACGAGTCATTCACACCAATGTTAACATATCTTTTGCATTGAAGTTAATTGTAATCAATCTTCAAATTGACCACATATTTTGTCATGAACTTAATTGTATGCATATACTTTCACTGTTTGACTTCTTTCTAATATTTTGCTTTGTTGAATGTTTGCATGTGCTCATTGTTTTTGTACAAAATGTTAACACTTTCCTTGAAATATTTTTTCTGTAAACAGATGGTAAAACTTATTTTACTTACAATTTACACATTTTCAATGTTATGCTAACAGGTAGTTTATTATTTTGCTGTTTTTCTTCTCTGATCAGAATAGTTTATCTTTGGAAATCTATGGAGCAAATAATAAAAGTGTATATTTTATTTTTTGTTTGTTTTAACACTTGATGATTTATCAAGCATTGGACATTATCTTATTCTATTTTCATCATTTCATTTATATATATATATATATATATATATATATATATATATATATATATATATATATATATATATATATATATGACATATTTGCGACCTGTTCACTCATAACCATTACACCTATTTTACTACAAGAATTTATAAACTGTGCCATGTCTTTTAAAAGATTGTCCTTATATAACATAACATAAAAAAGTCTCTATATTTCCAGAGTATCTATATATTAATACGCTAAGGTGTACGTACGTGTGCCACGCTCCTAAAGAAATTCAATAAATAAATAAATAAACAACAAATAAATTAGACGGAGAGACTTGGAAACGAATATTGTGCAGATGAACAGGAGGGGGATCAGTAACAGCGATTTTAATAGTGCTCTGGATGCCTCCTTGATTTTCAAAGTACTCGGCGTTGTCTGGGAGAAACGTGCTCAATGTCCTAGATCGAGCTACTGTAGTGATAGGTTTGTATAATATTTTAACAGCATCTACGTTTCTTTTTGGACTATTGTGCAGATAAAAAAGGAGGAATCGGTAAAGTGATGTTAGTAGTGCTCTGGAGTCTTCCTTGATTTTCTGAGTACTCGGCGTTGTCCGGGAGAAAAGTGCTCACTATCCTTGATAGAGCTACTGTAGTGATAGGTTTGTATAATATTTTAACAGCATCTACGCTTCTCTTCAGACTATTGTGCCCATGAAAATGAGGGAAAATCAATAACAGTGATTTTAGTAGTGCTCTTGAGTCCTCGTTAATTTTCTAAGTACTCGGCGTTGTCCGGGAGATAAGTTCTCAATATCCTAGATAGAGCTGTTGTAGTTATAGATTTGTATAATATTTTAACAGTATCTACACTTCCTTTCGGACTATTGTGCAGATGAAAAGGAGGAGGAATCAGTAAGAGTGATTTTAGCAGTAGTGATTTTAGTAGTAGTTATTGATTTTCTAAGTACTCGGCGTTGTCCGGGAGAAAAGTGCTCAATATCCTAGATAGAGCTGATGTAGTTATAGGTTCGTATAATATTTTAACAGCATGTACGCTTTTTTTCGGACTATTGTGCAGAAGAAAACCAGGAGGAATCAGTAAGAGTGATTTTAGTAGTGCTCTGGATGTGCCTCCTTGATTTTCTTAGTACTCAGCGTTGTCCGGGAGAAAAGTGCTCAATGTCCTAGATAGAGCTACTGTGCAGATGAAAAAGAGGGGGATCAGTAAGGGGGTGCTTCTGGTGCTTCTACAATATAAGACTCGGAGGCTTCTGCAGAATAGGAAACATGAGTGCTTCAGCAGTATAAAGGCCAGGGGTGCTTCTACAGTATAGGCCCCAGCACCGGGGATGTTTCTACACTACAGAACCCAGAGACTTCTGCAGAATAGGGGCCATGGGTTGTTCTGCAGTATAGGGACCAAGGGTGCTTCTACAGTAAAGGACCCAGCACCGGGGGTGCTTATACAATATAGGACCCGGAGGCTTCTGCAGTATAGGGGCCATGGGTGCTTCTGCAGTATAGAGACCAGTGGCGCTTCTACAGTATAGGACCCAGCACCGGGGTGCTTCTACAATATAAGACCCGGAGACTTCTGCAGAATATGGACCATGGGTGATTCTGCACTATACACGCCAGGGGTGCTTCTACAGTATAGGACCCACCAAGGGGTGTCTTCTACATTATAGGTCCCAGACGTTTCTGCAGTAATGTGGCAATGGGTGCTTCTGCAGTATACGGACCGGGAGTACTTCTGGTGCTTCTACAGTATATGACCCAACACCGGGGATGCTCCTACAATATAGGACCCAGTGGCGTCTGCAGTATAGGGACCGAGCGGTGCTTCTGCAGTATAGGGACAATGGGTGCTTCTGCAGAATATGGACCATTGGTGCTTCTGCACTATAGGGAGTGAGGGTGCTTCTACAGTATATGACCCAGCACCGGGGGTTCTTCTACAATATAGGACCCGGAGGCTTCTGCTGTATAGGCACCAGGAGCGCTTCTACAGTATAGGGACCGGTGGTTCTTCTGCAGTATATGAGCCGATGGTGCTTCTGCAGTATACGGACGAGGGGTGATTCTACAGTACATGCACCGGGGTGCTTCTACAGTATAGGACCTGGAGGCTTCTGCAGTATTGTTCTTTTATATAACCGAGGCGCCTCGGAATATTTTTTTCTTTCTTAAACTAAAAATAGTTCTATATATGGGGGAGTGTAAAACAAAAATGGGGGGTTCAAAATATATTTTTCTTGTTTTACTTTTTAATAAAAAATATTCCTATGTATGGGGGAGACTAAAAAAAATTGGGGGGCAAACAATTTATTTATTTTTCTTTTTATTTAATAATATTTCTATGTATGTTGGAGGATGAAAAAATGTTAGGGGGTCCGGGGGTAAATTTTTTCTTTTAAACTCAAAATATTTCTATGTATGGGGGGAGGGTAACAAAATTGGTGTGGGGGGGGGGTCAACATTTTTTTTTTTAATTAATAATATTTCTATGTATGGGGAGGATGAAAAAAAATTGTTTTGTGGGGTTGGATAACAATATTTTTTTCTTTTTAATTAAAAATATTTCTATATATGTGGAAGGTAAAAAAAATTATTGGGTCGGGTCAAAACATTTGTTTATTTTTTCTTATTTCCTTTTCATTAAAATACTTCTATGTATGGTGGAGGATACAAAAAAAAGTCAACAAAATTGCTTTTTTTCGTTTTTTAACTACAAATATTTCCATTTATGATAGTGACAATACATGAATGAACACTATTTTATTTTTCTGACACGACAGGGGCGCATTAATACGAGTTCTTAGGTATGCGAACTGGGCTGGAGATAGGTACATATATAGTATGTGCACCCTTGCAGAGATAAGTAAGTATATAGTATGCACACCGGGGCGGCGATAGGTAGGAATATAGTATGCGCACCAGGGCGACGATAAGTAGGAATATAGTATGTGCACAGGGGCAGTGATCGGTATGTATATAACACGCGCACCAGGGCGGCAATAGGTACGTATTTAGCATTTGCACTGGGGCGGCGATAGGTACGTATTTAGCATTTGAACCTGGACGGCGATAGGTTCGTATTTAGCACGCGCATAGGGCGGCGATAGGTACGTATGTAGCATTCGCACCGGGTCGGTGATAGATACGTATATAGCATGCGTTCTGGGGCGGCGATCAGTATGTGTATAGCACGCGCGCCGGGGCGGCGATAGGTATGTATTTAGCATTCGCACCAGGGCGGCGATATGTAGATATTTAGTATTCGCACTGGGGCGGCGATAGGTACTTATGTGGTATGTACACCGGAACAGCAATAGGTACGTATTTAGCATTCGTACCGGGGTGGCGATTGGTACGTATTTAGCATTCACACCAGGCGGCGATAGGTACGTATTTAGCATTCGAACGTGGTGGCGATAGGTACATATATAGTATCTGCACCGGGGCGGTGATACATACGTATATAGTATGTGCACCGCGAAGCGATAGGGACGTATATAGTATGAACACCGGGACGGAGATAAGTACCTATATAGTATGTACACCAGGGTGGAGATATGTACCTATATAGAAGGCGCAGACAGAGGTGGTACTTTCAAAGAAATATGTCATAGTTTTGCCTTGGGCAACATAAGAGGAATGGTGGGGGAAGAAACAGCTTTCGCAAAAGACAAAATGAGAAAGTACCAGTGAAATTGGGCGACCAGGGAAGAGAAAAGAAAAAAGAATAAGAGACGGCTATAGAGAGAGGGAGATGAATAGAAGTTTAAAGATGTTACAAACGCGAATTTTTTTTCAATTATATGTTTTTA
The DNA here is from genome assembly GCA_963556195.1 of Sepiola atlantica. Classification (NCBI taxonomy): domain Eukaryota; kingdom Metazoa; phylum Mollusca; class Cephalopoda; order Sepiida; family Sepiolidae; genus Sepiola; species Sepiola atlantica. The sequence continues at coordinate 109,028,962 of OY744526.1, read as the reverse complement.
TGACTCCGAGCTAACGAATTAAAGTTGTTAAATAGATCAAAATGACCTTTATTAAACCATTAATTGACCCCGCTCGCTACTGTCGCTTCAGCATGGAAGGAGGAGGATACGACGTTGATGCACTTTTTCTTCAGTTAAACATTTGCACGACGAGAGAAAGAGATATATATAGAGAGAACTGTGAAATACTTTTTCAATGCAACATTATCAAAAATAAAGGTAACTTCTATAAATGTCTGTGCTTCAAATACATAAATACAATATCTGTTCTTGAAATATATTTAGAATATTTACGAATAAAACCCCTTACGAGCTGGGCCAACGCGAACGCTGGCAGACGATAACTTCAAACGTTAACACCATTTATTTTCTTTCTTATGGTTCGAGAGACAGCCAGTTTTATTTTTATTAACTCACATTAAGCAATGTTTTTTTTCAGTGAAACACAGAGAGCGCGTACCAAAGAAAGAGAGAGTGTTCGTAAGAGAGTGATAGACAGAGAGACTAAACGTACTTGAAAAGTGAAAACGCAAGAAAAACAAATAAATAAATCGCAAAAAGTGAAAAAAATATGTAACAAAAACGAAAGAGACGAAAGTAACAAGTACAGTTTCGATTTCTTTAGGTAAGCCTGCCAATTTTTACGGTATATCAACCCTTTTTAGTAGAGTGGCCATCGTACACGCGTTATTTGAATGCAAATTATTATTTTTAAAAATTATTTCACTCTTATCGAGGGGACGTTGCTTATAATAAAGCAAGCGTAACTTACTAACAAATAGAGGGTGCTTTGTTACAGTGGGACACGCGCTAACTTTGATCCCGTCGTTAGGGTTGGGGTCAGTGGGGGGTTAGGGTTAGCTATAAAGTTCAGAGTCATTGGGGTTAGGGTTAAAGTTAGGGTCAAGGTTAAAGTTAGCCCGAGTCCCAATGTAACAAAGTACCAAATAGAGACGTGAAAATAAGACAATGACAATGATAGTGTGTAGTTAAGATCTGAGAAATTAATTTTTTTTTATTTCAAATATTTATCTAGTTATTTTGTCAAATTCGTCAATCAAAAATGGCGTTCGCGTATTTTAGCTGAGTTGGTCGCTTATTTCAGACTTTATAAAATGCTAAAGTGTCCGATTACAGTAGAGGATCTCTTTACATCAGCGACAAACCCGAGGTGAAGGGGAGGGCGCCACTCTTTTCCCAGGATTGCTTCATTCTTCTAGATCCTGACTTTATAATACTGAGAGTTTTAGCAAAGTGTTTTTTAGTGTTTGCTATGACTCAACCGAGGATAGAACTCTGGTATCCCGTTCCATTAGCGGAAACGCTTACCAAATGGACCGATTTCAGGCTTACGATATATATATATATATATATATATATATATATATATATATATATATATATATATTATACATGTGTCATTAAAGACAACATAGTTTTCTTTCTTTCTGGTTAACTTCTCGACTCGGCGAGCGATTCGTCGGGTTTTCGGTGTCAATTGTTGGATTATGGCGCCTAATGTTGCATCTTGGGCCATTTCTCTAGCGCTTTCGATCTTCGCGAACGTCTTCAGGAGGATATGCGTTATTGTTAGTAAAGAGCCGTATTGATGGTTTAATTTTTGGTTATGTCTAATAATTTGCATATATATATATATATATATATATATCTTTTTTCTTTTATTTGCTTACTTATTAATTAATTTATTTATTAATTTGGTTTTATATATTTTAATTATTTATTTATTTTTTTTATTTCATGTTATTTATTTATTGATTTAAAAAAAATGTTTTTTAATCTATTATTATTTTTATTATTTCTTCTTCTTCTTCTTCTTCTTCTTCTTATTATTATTATTATTATTATTATTGTATATTAACGCCTATTCTCAATACACGCAATAACGCGATACGCAATAACGCATATCCTCCTGAAGACGGTCGCGAAGACCGAAAGCGCTAGAGAAATTGCCTAAGGTACAACATTAGGCGCCATAATCAACTAATTGACACTGGAAACTCGACTAATCGCTCGCCGAGTCGTGAAGTTAACCATAAAGATCGCAAAGAAAGAAAAGTCCGTGGTCTTCTATGACACATGTTAAATAAACGACTTGCTGCCGAAATATATATATATATATATATATATATATATATATATATATTTTTTATTTATTATGATTATTATTATTTATATATTAATATGATAGAGTGTGTGTTATTTATTTTTTGTGTCACGAGCTGGCACTCCTATTTAAGAAGATTTAGTATTTACTTTTACACCTGACAAAGGGGAGGTAGGGAGAGGGGATGGAGGGGGCGAGTTAGAGGGGAGAGGGGATGGAGGGGGCGAGTTAGAGGGGAGTCGCGACAAATGGTGACTGCTAAAGAGGCAGTGTTTGCCTCGCCGAGCCAGTAATATAAATAAATGTATATATACTTCCATCCCGTCACGCAAAAATGTTGGTGAGTAAAATGTGCATATTTCTAACAACCGGATAATATTATTAACAGTAAATTATACAGATTGATGTAGAAAACACTGTGGATTTTCCACAGGGTCCCGCTTGTTATTATAATCATCCTTATTAGATGTGTTCTTCGTTTTGCTTATAAAGCAGTTAAGAAGCTTCATATTTAGCCATCTTATTTACATATATATATATATATATATATATATATATATATATATATATATACATATATATATAGAGAGAGAACTCTCTCTCTCTCCCTCTCTCTCTCTCTCTCTCTCTCTCGCTGTATATATATATATATATATATATATATATATATATATATACACTTTGGTATGTGTACAGAGACACGTATGTAAATAATATGTTTATGGCAATGAAGTGCGATAGAAATGTATCTATATCCAAGAGAGTGATGGGTAAATTGTTTAACTAATTATAAATAAATTATAATTAAAACTATTGACACTGAACTCATTTTCAAACATAACTGTTCGAAATATGTTATGATGTACTTTGTGTTATTACATTATATAGGTTAATAGCCCTAGGTAAATAAACGTGGATGTATTCATATTTAGTATAATAATGGACATATTATCAGGAAGAGTCGGCGTTGCCCGGGAATGAATGAATATATATTTTTTACACCATGCCCATCACACCAATAATGCTAATTCCAATTTTAATTTTAACATTTTATAATATTTCACTTCACGGTTGAGACCAAGGATGTACTTATTTAAGACAAGGATTCACAAAGATTCAGGACTGCACTCTATGATTGCCCTTCATTCCATATTTTTGTCTTGTATCTCAATAATTACTTCTCCACCTGCTTTAATCAGTTCAGATGTAATTCTATCTCGTCTTATGGATATTCCTGTTTTCATTGATTTAACCGCCTCTGCTTTTTTCTGCTTGGGTTCTTACATGTTCTCCTCTTTCTTATTGTACTATGGTATGGATTTCGTTGACAGTATCAACTTGGTGAGGAAACTCGATCTGAAGTCTTCCTTCAAATGTGTACATTGTCTTGAGACCTAGAGAATAACATATTTTTTTGCAATCTTAACTTGAACTTGATTTAATGTACTAAACTAAATAAAGATCGACTTCCTTAAAATGAGCTATGTATGGACTGTATAAACGAAGATATGTTTGGACTGTGATACAGCGCCACGGAGTTTCCTTAATTTTGAAGATCTTATATGAAGTGCGCCAATACCAAAATCATAACAAAAACTGGCATAAACTTACATATTGAGTTACATACTACGACACGTAGCAAATCAACAATCTACTTTACATACGAATGTCTAGCTTATCCAAATGTCATGTACCCGCCAATCCATGGCTGATTCACAAAGCTACTCAGCATGTAATTTGTTATCGAACAGAATAATTCGGATAAATTGCAACATACCCTCCTAAAGAAAAACGAGAAATGAATATACAATATTTTTCCGAAACATGCAAAGGTTGAAAGAATATAGAAATACACTGCATTTGGTGAACTATGTTTATATTCACTATCGTGTAACCAAAAAATATGCTAAATGAACACTTGAATGTACGGAATCGCCACATCTCCAATATTTGACTTTTAGAAGTTATTTTTTCAGTGAAAATATTATGTTGTAAACTTATCATAATCAAAACAAGTTATTTAAAGCAGCTGACCTCATGGCTTCCCAGCCATTTCTTCTACCAATGAAGTTATCATTCCGACAGTGAGTCGAGTTTGTTATTCACACTTCCTTATAAGAACAATCCAACTATTGTGCAGCGATTTAAGCGTCAGGCTCTTCTTTTCAAATATTCAGTCGGCGTAATTCTCTATTTGTGAAGATGCGCTGTCATCGAATATTTTCAATTAGATACTCTGTATTCATGAGATGAGATAACGCATTGTTATTAGCCATTGCCTTTGTATATTTATGAGAATATACAGGATTGTTTGTGTCCATTATCATTCATGGGTCATTCTTAGCCTCTGTTCGCTGTTGAATACAGTCTGATCAATGTCGGAACATACTCACTCGGATACACGGCCAACCGACTACTCAACCCTCTCGCTTACGCATAAACTCGTGACGGAGTCAGACATGCATAAAAAATACACATAACTTGTAATGACATACGCATGCGAACAGGTAACTGGTAAAGATATACGCACGCGGACGCTCACATATTTATACGGAGATACATTATTCGCCCGTATAGAGCATAATTAATCGCAGTGAAACGGCGTGTTAAGTGATATCCTGTAAACCTATACTAATAGGGGTGAATTTCTCTGCGTGCCCCGAATGTCATCTCGCCATATATGCTAAGCCTCTCTCCTGGAGGTCTGCCTCGACGGATGACACTTATTCAGATTTATGACAACATTGGAAACATTTAATTACATGTTTCGGACGGTTGTGAATGTCTACTTCTTACGGCATATCACCATAATGAATCTCATTTCTAAATATAGAACATTTTTATTATCTCTCCTCCAACTGGGCCTACATTGGTCGGACTATATATCTATATGTACACCACAAGTAGTTTCCTTAGATAGAGTAATATATTTTTTGGGGAGAGTTGCCTATTTGATTTTCATATTAAATATTTCAATAATGTAAATCATTCTATGAATGGTATGGATTAATTAAACAATAATGGTATATTCATTTACAATGACATTTATAGGATGATGATGATGGTGAAGCTGATATGAATGTTGAGTGTTGACTGGGACTGCTAAGTGACGTTGAGTGTTGACCTGGTGTGCCAAGTTACATTGAGTGTTGACCTGGTGTGTTAAGTTACGTGGAGAGGTGATCTGGAGGTCTAAGTAACGTGGAGTGGTGCCCTGGAGTGTTCAGTGACGTAGAGTTGTGACCTGAAGTGCTAGGTTGAATAATGTTTGTTCCATACAACCACTTTTACTATGGATGGTGACAAACTTCACATGGCCACGCTTGTAAGACTTGTATTCTAGGAAGGACTGGGTTGAAATAAATGTTAGCAAATTAATAAAGACTGCCAAAACAGTCGTGTTACCTATCCTCCTTTTTTCAGGGGAGGTCTAAATCACAATACAAAAAATACGTGGACGTTTAAAAATACCTCGTGTATCTTACGTTCAACTTAGCAATCCTCCTTGACTGCAGCAGTCATACCACGATCGTCTCAACCGATTAACTCTCACTTAATTAAAATAGTGTTGTGAAGTTGTCTCACAGTAAATAATAAATAAAGGAAGTCAAGTCGAGGGTTGGTTTAACAAGTGTATTAACAAAGTAAGAAACTGACTAGCTCTTGGCTAGACAGTTACAAGACTGTGCTTTATCTTCGGTGTCTCTGGTGACTCGCACTATTTATAGTGACAACCGGTGTAGTTTCTCCTGTGTAAGAACAACCGGTGTAACAAATAGCAAAATGATTGTTCAATAAATAAAACAAATTAATATATACATTTTTCGGTTATTTTCTGCTAAATCCCCAATACACATATTTAACAACTAATTATAAACATTTTCTGAACAGGGCTTGCTCTTTCACCCATAAGTGAATGCAATAGATCCAAATTGATTTGAACTAGTATTGGCAGGGTTCAAAATTTGCGTCGGTATCGAACCGCTTGTTATTAGGTGGCTGCACTGTTTACAACGTTTCCGCCGTTGTCTTCTTTATATGAATCATGTCGTAGTCAGAAACCAAACGGGAATTTTGAACTGAACCCTTTAATAAACTGGGATACCTTTCTCTCCTACTGCGGTCTATTGTTTTTATGTCGTGATATCGTTGATTTATTACATTTACTAACCAGTGATTGAACTTATAAACGTTTCTTATCTACTGTAGTTATTGGGCACGTAGAATATATTATCATAGCTAAGTTTACTGAGACAACGTGTGTTACATTGCGTATTTTTCTATTTTAATTTAATAAAATACAAGCTAAAATGTTCATAGGGCAAGTGAAATGTAACGAGCAGAAAGCGACTAATATTGGATTTTTCTTTTTTTTTGTATAGCTATGTTGGATTTTCAAAAGATACTTTGGTGTGAGCTCGAAAAATTGTTCATAACAGTAACAGCGAAAAAAATAACACCCATACTAGATGTTTAACACTCACGGTGTAAAAAATCTGTGGAAAGAAATTCGCTAACATCAGAAAACATGAAAAGTATGTTTTTATCGCGGTCGATTTTATGTCATTCCCTATCACGAGATTTTAAACATAAATCGTTCGACAGCGAAAACAAAACAACAAATTGTCTTTCGATTCTTTTTCGCTTTTTTTGTTTAATCAGGAAAAAAGTATCTTAATTTGAAGAAATTTACGTGTTTCTTTGCGCTAGGAGTTTATTATGGGAAAGTTACAACCATATAAAATACACGAACAAGTCGGTAGCTTATTTTAAGGAGCAAAAATAATTGAATTTAAGAGTGTCATCTTGGATACATCTAAAACTAACAAGAACAACAACTTCGACTAGAAGAGAAATTTCAAGAAAAAAAAATTGCAGCAAATGAAAACATTTAAGGAAAGATTATTTCATACACTAGACAAGTAAACCAATTATACGAATTATCGAATAGGGTTCATACTGGTGAAGATGAAAGTACATTTTTAGAAAACGCTATTTTAAGCGCTATCGCTAATTTACTTACAATCCTAAAAACGAAATTACGTTTGCTAAGTATGTTAGACAAGACCATAATCTTTATGATAGGGAATGCGCGAATTAGAGCGGTTATAAAAAGGTTTGTTTACGATTAAGAAAGTTTGATAATGTTACACAGACGAAATTAGTCAATTGTATATTGCAACAAAACAACAGCGACCTTGCATTTGGTGAAACGTTACGATTATTTACTAAATTGTTTATTTCTTGTTAGGTCATTTGGCTCAACTATACTGGAGACTTTCTTTTACATTCTAGATTGACAGAATAACAAAGCGGTCTGATTGTTGCTTCAATTATTTGATATTTATTTGTTTATTATTTTGTTTATTTTTTGTTTATTTTTATTTATATCTTTTTGTATATTTTTTCGTTCATTTTTTAGTTGTATTTTACATTCTAGATTGACAGATCAACAGAGCGGTCTGGTTGTTCGCGTACAGTTGCTTCCATTATTTTATATTTATTTGTTTATTTTTTGGTTTATTTTTTGTTCATTCGTTTTTTAATTCTTTTAATTTATATATTTTTGCATATTTTTTGTTTATTTTTTTGTTGTGTTTTACAGTCTAGATTGACAGATTAACAGAGCGGTCTGGGTGTTCGCTTACAGTTGCTCCCATTATTGTATATTTTGTTGTTTATTATTTGTTAATTTTTGTTGTTCATTTTTTGTTAATTCTTTTTTTTTTACTTTTATTCTTATTTTTTGTATATTTCTGTTCATTTTTTGTTGTATTTTACATTCTAGATTGGCAGATTAACAGAGCGGTCTGGTATTTCGCTTACAGTTGCTTCCATTATATATTATTTTGTTTATTTTTTGTTTATTTTTTGTTTATTTTTTGGTTTATTTTTTTGTTAATTCTTTTGAAATTTTTTAGTTTATTTTTATTAATATTTTTATTAATAGTTTTTGTTTATTTTTTGCTGTATTTTAATTCTAGATTGACAGATCAGCGAAGTTGTATGCTTGTTCGCTTACAGTTGCTTCCATTATTTTATATATTTTGTTTATTTTTAGTTTATGTTTTTGCTTATTTTTTTGTAAATTACTTTGTTTATTTTTTTGTTTATTTTTATTTATATCTTTTTGTATATTTCTTCGTTAATTTTTTTGTTGTATTTTGCATTCTAGATTGGCAGATTAACAGAGCGGTCTTGTTGTTCGCTTACAGTTGATTCCATTATTTTATATTTTGTTGTTTATTTATTGTTTATTTTTTTGGTTATTTTCTGTAAATTCTTTTGTTTTTTTCATTTGTTTATGTTTATTTATATTTTGTTATATATATTTTGTTTATTTTTTTGTTGTATTTTACATTCTAGATTGGCAGATTAACAGAGCGGTCTGGTTGTTCGCTTACAGTTGCCTCCATTATTTTATATTTGTTGTTTATCGTTTGTTTATTTTTTTGTTTATTTCTTGTTAATTCTTTTGTTTATTTTTTTGTTTATTTTTATTTATATCTTTTTGTATATTTTTTCGTTTATTTTTTAGTTGTATTTTGCATTCTAGATTGGCAGATTTACAGAGCGGTCTGGTTGTTCGCTTACAGTTGCTTCGTTTATTTTATATTTTTTGTTTATTTTTTTGTTTATTTTTTTGTTTATTTTTTGGTTTATTTTTATTTATATTTTTTTGTATATATTTTATTTATTTTTATGTTGTATTTTACATTCTAGATTGGCAGATTAACAGAGCGGTCTGGTTGTTCGCTTACAGTTGCCTCCATTATTTGATATTTTTTGTTTATTTTTTGTTTATTTTTTGTTTATTTCTTGTTAATTCTTTTGTTTATCTTTTTGTTTATTTTTATTTATATATTTTTTTAAAATTTTTTCGTTTATTTTTTAGTTGTATTTTGCATTCTAGATTGACAGATTTATAGAGCGGCCTGGTTGTTCGCTTACAGTTGCTTCCATTATTTTATATGTTTTTGTTTATTTTTTTGTTTATTTTTATTTATATTTTTTGTATATATTTTGTTTATTTTTATGTTGTATTTTACATTCTAGATTGGCAGATTAACAGAGCGGTCTAGTTGTTCGCTTACAGTTGCCTCCATTATTTCATATTATTTGTTTATTTTTTGTTTATTTTTTGTTTTATTTCTTGTGTATTATTTTGTTTATCTTTTTGTTTATTTTTATTTATATATATTTTTTAATTTTTTCGTTTATTTTTTAGTTGTATTTTGCATTCTTGATTGACAGATTTATAGAGCGGCCTGGTTGTTCGCTTACAG
>OY744526.1:109007051-109014551 GCA_963556195.1 Sepiola atlantica | reverse complement strand
ACTAATTTTAGCTTTGAGGGGTAAGGCAGATTTGTAATGGAGTAAAAGGTTCCTGCAGGCGGGTTTTGTATATAAGGTAGGGTGAAGAGATCCGTCGTCATTTATGCTAAGTTTAAAGTCTAGAAGTGAGAGATACCCTGAGGTGTGGGGATGTTCGATGGTGAATTTAATGTGGTGGTCAGTAGTATTAAAGGTGTTAAATATAGAAGTAGCTTCTTCTCGAGACGAAGTGAGAATCAGAATGTCGTCAATGTATCTCGAGAAGAATATATGGGAATGGCAGGTGCTAAGAGCTTGTTGTTCCAGTCTGTTCATGTAGGATATAGTGAGGAAAACTTAGAGACTGGAAACCATGGGTAAGCCAGATGCTTGTTTGTACGTGTCTTGCTGGAACCTGATATAAGTATTATCCCAAATGATGCGTAAGAGGTGATGTATGTCTGTCGGGGTAAGCCCAAAACAGTCAAAGTTATAAGAAAAGATGTGGTCAGTTATGAAGTTGATGGCGGGGTGTGCGGGAATCTAAGTGTAAACGGAGACAACGTCAAGGTTGAAGATGTAGTTGTTGAAGCGAAGTTGTTGGGGTTGGAGTAAGTGGATTATGTTTAGTACCTGGTCAGAGCTGCTGACATGTGCCAGTTAGGTGGGGAGTACAGTTCTGAGTAAATGGGACAGAAGCCAAAAGATCTTGTAAAGAGGTCCCTCAGTTCTTGACGGTTCATTTTCTAGTAACATATTAACGGCTAAAATTTATCAAATTTAAAATTAAAATTGAATTTAAAAAAAGGAAAGGAAAGAAAAAAATTTTTTTTTTTAAATTAAAAATAATAATAAATAATACAATGTATAAATAAACAAATAATTAATAAAATGACAATCTTTAAGCTGAATTATTACAAAATAACATTATGATAGGAATAATTAATATTTATATCCAATTAGCTTATCTTAACTTATTTTCTGCGAATCTACTACCAATTCTCTGCGGTATTTCGTCAACAGTTGTGTACATTTCGCCTTTTCGACCACTCGGTCATATTTTTGAACTTTTGATAATGAGAGGTTCCGCTCTAGAAAATTAAAGTTTACCTTTTCCGGAACTTTTTAAACTGCTTGACAGTAAACATTTTTCTATTTACTGTTCTGCTATTTAAACTGTTATAACGTGAAATATTAATAAATTGATTTGAGATTCCCTTCATAGTTTCTCTTCTCCTTTATTTTTGTTCGTATGTTCCACCTCCTGGTACCTGTATCACATTGCTCCTGCTTTCGATTACAAACTTACTTTTATATTTACCAGCAATGCTTCAAGAAAACTACAATGTCTTGTTATATATATGTATATATATATATATATATATATTTATATATGTATGTATATTTATATATATATATATATTTATATATATATATGTATATTTATATATATATATGTATATGTATATATATATATATATATTTTTATCTATATATATTTATATATATTTTACTCTCCATATATATATTTATATATACATATTTATATATATTTATATATACATATTAATATATATTTATATAATATATTGATATATATATATATATATAAATATATATATATATTTCTATTTATATATATTGATATATATATATATTTCTATATAAATATATATACATGTATATATTTCTATATATATATATTTCTATATATATTTCTATATATTTATATGTATGTATATTTCTAAATATATATAAATATACATATATTAATATATATATATATATTTCTATATATATCAATATATATATATATTAATATATAAATATATATATATAAATATATATAAATATGTATATATAAATATATATATAGAGAACAAATATATAAATATATATAGATAAATATATATATATAAATATATATATATAAATATATATGCATATATATATAAATATATATATAAATATATATACATATATATATATATATATACATATATATATATAAATATATATGCATATATATATAAATATATATATAAATATATATACATATATATATATAAATATATATATATATATATACATATAAATATATATACATATATATATATATGAATATATATATATAAATAAATATATATATATTTATACATCTAAATATATATACATATATATATATATAAATATCTATATATAAATACATATATATATATACATATAAATATATATACATATATATATATATATATGAATATATATGTATATATGAATATATATATATATATATATATATATATATATATATATATATATATATATAAGACATTGTAATTAGCTGAAGCATTGCTGGTAAATATAAATGTAAGTATGTAATCCAAGGTAGGAGCAATGTGATATAGGTACCGGGAGATTGAACAGATGAACAAAAATAAATGCGATGAGAAACTATGAATGGAATTTCAAATCAATTCATTCATATTTCACGTTTTAACAGTTTAAATAGCAGAACAGTAAATAGAAAAATGTTTTCTGTCAAGCAGTTTTAAAAGTTTCGGAAAAGGTAAACTTTAATGTTCGAGAGCGGAACCTCTCATTATCAAAAGTTCAAATATATGACTGAGTGGTCGAAAAGGCGAAATGTACACAATAGTTGCCGAAATACCACAGAGAATTTGTAGCAGATTCGCAGAAAATGAGTTTAGATAAGCTAATTGGATATGAATTATTTCTATCATAATTTAATTTCATAATTATTCAGCTTAAAGCTTGTCATCTAATTAATTATTTGTTTATTCATATACTTTATTATTTATTATTATTTTTAATTTTTGTTTAATTTTGTTTTGCTTTCCTTTTTCTTTTTTAAAATTCAATTTTAATTTTAAATTTGATAAATTTTAGCCGTTGATATGTTTTCTAGAAAATGAACCGTCAAGTACTGAGGGACCTCTTTACACGATCTCCTTTATTTATATTTATATATTAATATATATATATATATCAATTTACTCAAACCTCTACTACTATATTATATATATATATATATATATATATATATATATATATATATATATATATATATATATATATATATATATATATATACATATATATACATATATATATATATACGTGCCTGCGTTTTGTGTATATAATCGAATACAGGGTATCTTCTTTCTTTAAACGTATAATTTATTTCACATTTTATTTCTTCTCAAGTTTTGCTCGACTTTGCGTACAATTATCAGGGCCCAACACCACAAATCATGTTTTCTATGCGAAGATTTGTTTTCTTAACAAGCATGGGGTACAAATATTGGGTCATAATCGTGAGTAAACACGTCGCGCCTCGAAAAGCTATTAAGCATGTTTTTTGCGGAACAAATTCATTTTGCCAGCGAATTGCAATGTAAAAAACAACCTCGAAATACCTATAAAATATTGCATTTCAAAACATGCAAGAATCTTAAGAATATATAAATACGCATGGACGAATGTAGCCTTTAGACAAATGTTTTTCTACGTACGCCTGAATTAGTTCCGTTTTGGTAGAGTAGGTGTCTTTCTCGTCTATTAGGAAAATTCAAGTGCCGTTATGTATACTAGGAAATGCCTGCATAATTCGAGCGCAGATATTAATTCTATTACTAATAAATATGTTGTATATTTCTGAAGCCGAAACTGTACTATTAATTGTATTAATGTAATTTGATATTATTTTTTAATGCTAAGTTCATGGGGGATTGTGGAATATTTTTTTTAGTCATGTTACTATCCTCCCAGGCATTACCTCCTCCGTTTCTTTTTTTGGGAGGGTAAGTGTATTCTCTCCTCGTTTGTCAGGAGATGCGCCTCCTAGCCATTACCTCACCTTTTAAATGCGTAGTGTATTATGTATTTGTTCGTCATTATAATATCTTTCTATACGGTACCCCCTCCTATGTGGGTTAGGGTAGTTTCTGTTTTTTTATAAGAATATCGTGATAAGCATCACCTTCTCATTAAGAGGCTAGTATGTTCTATGTACGTTCCTCATGATACTATCCTTCCAGGGGTTACCTACTGTGTTATGAGGGCAGTGTAGACTACTCTCATTCGACACAATATCATCCACCCAGTCTTACTGGTGCTACCAGTAAAAGCTCTTTGAAGATACCGGCTTTCTGACTTAACATATACCAAACATTGATGTTATTGTTCTTTTATGTTCCCTTGTCTAAACTAAATCATTTTCTGCACAGCTATAAACAAAAACAGTTATTCCCTTTAAAATTCAACTAAACCAAACACCATGAATAAATAGTTGAAGACATAAAAAAAACTCGAAGCATACACACTATTATCAAAAAACCAGATTTGAAATAAAGTAACCGGAAATAGTTGATACGCCGTAAAATAAAAACAACCCAACTAAACACTATAAATGAATATTAAAACCCTATTTTAATATTTGATATATTAATGTGATAAAATATTAGATAAAATACTTTCATCTACGAGGTTTACATTAATATTCGAATGTTTAATTTTTACTGATTTATGTAAATATTTAAGTTGTTATATTTATTGAATGATATTTGCTAGCGAATTTTATAGGGACATTTTCTTTTAAATGCTTCGGTTGCTGGTGGAGCAGGTCTAATTATTGAAACCCTAACACCTGAATAGAAAACCATTTTTTGCATTCTGCGCCGGCTTCTTAATCCTCTCATAGTATGCATCGTTATTCAACTTCCCATCCAAGTAATTCTCATCATAATTTCCATTAGTAAATAATATTTTATCCGTGGTGGACAATTTTAGTATGAATACTTGTTTTAGATGTGTAGTCTAACTACGTATTACTACATATTACACCATATAACTCATCACTCAATAGGTCTAATGCTAAACTCATCACAAACAAAAACTTGTAGGCACAATTTGACTTTATTCGTTAACATGTAAAACTTGAAGCACAAACACTGTTCCCAAAATGACCGGATTCGGCATTAAATAACTCGACTAAATTTTGGTAATATTAACGAATGGTAGACATCAACCGGGTACAATGTTTGAAAGTGATGTTCTTTGTGATATACGGCAGAACCTTTTTGGGTTATTTAATGCCGAATACGATCATTTTGGTAAAACTTTTTGAGCTTCAAGTTTGATATATCTTCAAATATTTATTCATTCTGTTTGGTTTGATTGTTTTTATTTTACGGCATATCAACTTTTTCGGGTTGTTTAATGATGAATACGGTAATTTTTCTGAAAGTGTTTATGTTCAATTTCTTTATATATATTATCTAATATACATTCATGGTTTGGTTGTTTTGTAAAAGAAGATTTTTGTTCTTGGATTTCCAGAACATGATTGAGTTTTGCAAAGCGAAAGGAAAAAATAACATCAATGTTTGGTGTATTTTTGGTCAAGAAGCAAGCATCTTCAGACAACCTGATTGGAAAGAGTAAAATATGAACTGCTATAATAATAGAAATACAAGCGGAAAAACTCATGTAAGCAAGATGACCTGACGAGATAAGTGTCAAAAATAAAAGAAAACCATGACAAAATAAAAGATTTTTTTAATCCAGAACAGATCACCAGATGAAGATTAATATGGCGCACAATCCTAAAAATAGTTTTAAATCCTCTCATAAATGTATTCATCTCTCAAATGACAATAATTCCATCTAATCAATTCTTATCATCGACTGCTTGTTGAACTTGATGTGTAGTGATACATTAGTAAAATCAAAATAAAACATGTAGCTTGCCAGAAAGAGAAAATAAAAAAAAACATATGTACTCTCTTAACATAATATGTTATTAAATCCGAAAGACGAACCCGTAATAAGCTAATAAATAAGAAGATTAATATATATATATATATATATATATATATATATATATATATATATATATATATATATATATTTATATACATAGTTTTTCATGGTAAACAACTGATGATCCCTTAAATAATGTAAACACAACACTAATATAATAACTGTAAAAGTTAAATCGACTTACATGAGTGATTTTCCAGTGAACGACTTGGGAATGAAGGTTTTTTTTAATATAGTTTTCATGGTTGAGAAACTTCCAAGACTATATATATAGACATACATATATATATATATACATGTATATATATATATATACATGTATACGTATACACATATATATACATATATATGTATATATACATATATATGTATATACATATATATATATATATATACATATATATATATATATATATATATATATACACATATGTATATGTATATCCATTTATGTATTTATCTCTCTTATATATAAATATCTATATCTATCTATATCTATCTATCTCTCCCTCCCTCTCTCTCTCTCTCTCTCTCTCTCTCTCTCTCTCTCTCTATATATATATATATATATATATATATATATATAGGCACAGGAATAAACCACCGGTAATCACTTTGTTAGTACAAATAGTTATTCTGACAAGTGTTCCGATGGGGGGGGGGGGGGCTCGTTTTTACACAGTGCCAGGTCGAAGTACCATCTCAATATTATTGAGGCGTTAGTTATTAACAATTCCCAACCTAGCCTGTGTAGACAAAATATTTAGAAGCATCAGTTATAGATCATTAATGATTCAAATCCACCATAACGTTGGGAGATTTACTTTTATTCTTCTCTCAATCGTTTTCTCCAACTTAAACAATTTTCCCCTCATATCTCATTCGATTTTCTTAGTTTTTAATTTATCATTCTGACGTTTCCTCTTAGAGAGTCAAACGATAAGGCGTAAGGAAATTTGAGCAATTTTCTTCTTATTTTCACCCGCCCGTTTCATTGATTAAAAAATAATATTTTTCCTCTGAAATTTATCTTACGATTTTTTTGTACGCGAAATTTACTTTATATATATATATATATATATATATATATAAAGTATTCATAAATATTTATGTATATGTATATCTATCTATATATGGTTATATCTATATTTATATATAAAAATTGAATTCGACCCCAACCTAATAGATATGACCGTCTGACCATCGTGCACGTGCCAAACTATAGTAACGGTATAAAAACAACTTTTTTTGTCACGTAATATATATACATATATATATATATATATATATATATATATATATATATATATATATAAAGTATTCATAAATATTTATGTATATGTATATTTATCTATATATGGTTATATATATATTTATATATAAAAATGTATATATATTAATGTATATATATATATATAATATATGAATATTTCTGTATATGTATATCTATCTCTATATATAAACATGTATATATATTACTGTGTATATATATATAATTATATATATATATATATATTAAGAGAGAGAGAGAGAGAGTGAGAGAGAGAGATAAGAAATGAGAGATGCTGCAGATGCAGTGTTGTTTTGTTTGTTATAATACATCAGCCAGTAAAAACACCAGACATTAGTTGAGAACATTTCTAAGAATTGTCGAAAAATGATGCGACATCACCACAAAGA
>OY744526.1:108994551-109004551 GCA_963556195.1 Sepiola atlantica | reverse complement strand
TGGAGTTTGCATATTCGAAACGTGGCACCCTGGGTCACGGGTCGTCTACTAGACGAACCGTCAAGTACACTACTAATCTGAATCGAGATATGAAGCAACTATCCGGAAGAATAGGCTTTTTCATAAGATAATTCTGAAATATGTGGTGGTAGTTAATGTGCCGACATTTTTCAGATAAGTATATTGTTTTGTTTCAATGACCTTTTATTTTGAGTGGTAGGCTGGGTCATAAATTAAGCTGTTTCCTGTATGTAGATTGGGGAGAACGTGAGACTGATATTGTTTGTTTATATACCAAATTATTACGGTCAGTATGCAAACGCAGCTTGTAACGTAGTTTTATTGTAATACCAGACTTTTAAGTAAATGCCCTCAATTATAGGACACCCCTACTTATGAAGCCATAAATAGACTTCTTGCGTGACGTTTTCTCAGTGTGAAATCTCATTAAGTCGGCCTAAACAAAATAGAATGTGGAATAAACAAAATATTAAACTTAAAATCTGCTTAATCTCCCTAGAACACTGTCTCTTATTTAGCCTTTTATCTATCTACCATAAACAGTTGAAAGCAACCGAATTACATGGAACCCCTCGGTTTAGCAAAAGTTTCCTAAGCGTTCCGTAAGTCAGCTAAGTTGTTATTAAACAAATATCAATACAAAAGACAAATATAGAAATCGTCTCACCTCAATTGAGAATTGAATCCGTGTATTGATATTTCCTTCTCTCCAGGAGTTTACACTCGAGGTCAGATGCCGTTTTGAAAAGTCGGCGCGCTAGGAAAAGCGCATCTTGACCTATATAAATTCATGAGAAACCACGTCGGAATTCGTCAGTATGAACACATCAGGCGTTCAGCAATAAACTAACCCCCCTAAAAGAGAAGAAAAGGCCTGGGAAGATAGACCTACTAGGACAGAAGAGAACCATATCTCAGCCTGATTTTCGAGGACGTACACTTGACTTTTATGATATCAGTATGTGTTTATGTAAAGTTCGACCTTGGATTACGTATTTATTTCGCGAAATAAATAGTTTCACATTAAACAAGCACGTTGCATGTTTTACTTTATCAAATGACTGTAAAAGTAGCATTTTCGCAACGGATTCACAGGACAATTTGCTTTGATTTACCTGATGATTTTCAACATTGACAGTAAATACTAAACAAATCATACACTGATTCAACAATTATTGGTTTTAGTTCCGTTTACAGTTTCATTATAGTTACATGATATTTGTTATTTACATTTTTACGTTTGAATTTAGAACTCTTTTGTGGACGAATATCCCTGAGGAATCATATACACGAACAGTATGCCTTTTATTTAGCTTTGCCTATAACCTTTACCCTGAATGAGTTAGTATTCCCTTAACCAGTTGTTCAACAATATATACTATGATAATGATCTCTTGAACAACGATGAAAATGAAAGAAGCAACTTATTATATTTAATGCTATTTTGGGGCAGGATTTAACGGTATCGTACGAACTATTTCACTACGCACACCCACCCAATGTAACATCTTGCGTAGGAATACAACTGACATCAATGCGTGTATATTGTAGACCTAGAGTGTACCGACTGTTACTGTATATTTCTGTTAAATAAAAATTTATTATTATTATAACGACTTTTTAGGAATTAACTACACAACAATATAATATAATACACAAGTCATAGGGATTCCTTGGGACATGTAATTTGTTTTAAGGGTTACTCTAGGGTGGACGGATCGAGGAATGGTGACGTCGGGAGTTTTGTGAAGTTACACAAACATATTTCCGCATACAAAAGAATAACTCCCTTAAATAATTGTAAATATTTAATTAAGGAATGTAATTAAGATACATTATGTAAACAAAATGATTAATTATTCATGAGTTATACGCGTCCTGTGTAGAATCACTATGAAGTACTAATTGTACCGAATTGTCTTGTTACAGGTGGCACACTCCTCCATATAATAGCATCTAATCAGTAGCATGGTGTCTCTATCTATATACTACGCTGAGGCAATTTCATGTTCGTACGTACGTTATCACGCTCTACCTCATTTTCAAAAGATCAGATTGCGATGCCGTTGAAGATGCAATGTTAAAAGAAAATATTTTTTGAATTCCCTTTGATGTTGCTGTGTTTCGAACGTGCAGCCAAATTACAATACACTTCATGGCAATCAGGGAACGATCTGTTCTGTTCCAAGATTGTACAAAAAATATCGTCGGGTATGGGTTCGCGCTTGACCTCTATAGAATGAAAATATGTCACAAACTCAAGCAAGTGCTACATTAATAAGAGAAGTTAGATAATTATGTTTCAATTTTAACAAAGATGACACAGAAATATCGTGAGGTCTTTACTCTTGCGGAACGTTCATCGAATAAACATATATCACAAATTGCTACAAGAGTAGAACTCTCATGAGCACGACAGCAATCTACAATAGAAGGAAGAAACAACTGTTGAATTTACACGGGGCCAGGTAGTTCATATTAAATGGCGGTTCCTTATTTCATTATCCAAAGATTCAAGCTCGAACTGCAGTTACATCATTGCCATTCTTTATTCATCTAACAGAAAGTTACACACGAAGCTTTATATTACAGTATAACTATATATAGATGTATATATGCTGCCTTATTTATGAGTTCTATATCGATAAACATATATCATAAATAAAGTTATCTTGTGGAATTTTGCAATTAGACCGAAATAGCATTCCTGATAAAAAAACGCGATATTTGATTCTACCTGAATTACAAAGTTGTTCTTATCGTGTCATTCCCATAACGAAAAGGTATTACTGTGTATTTTATCGATTATATATTATATCCCGGCGTGTATACATATATATATATATATATATATATATATATATATATATATATATATATATATATATATATATATATATATATATACATATATATATATATATATATATATATACATATATATATATACACATATATATACATATATATATACACATATATATACATATATATATACATATACATATACATATATATACATATACATATATATATATACATATACATATATATACATATATATATACACATATATATATATATATTTACATATATATATACATATATATATATACACATATATATACATATATATATATACATATATATATATATATACATATATATATATATACGTCAGTGTATACTACACATCGGTACTTGGAGATTGGAAGGTGGAGAGAGTGAAATATAACCTCACCTAAAACATTTATTATTATTATTATTATTATTATTATTATTATTATTATTATTATTATTATTATTATTATTATTATTATTATTATTTTTACTCACTATGAGTTCTCACACAGATCATTGTCAGTGATTGTTCACCGACAACAACCAGTGGTATTTCCTGGAGTCTGAGTGACAACAAGCCTTCACAAATTTCCAGTATTCTTTACCTCTTTTGGTTAATGATGCGGTATCACAACAGCCTATTACCATGTATTTATCGCTGGTAAGGACAATTGGCCTTCTCTGGGATTTGGGTGGCAATAAGCCCCCCCCCTCAAGTTCCCAGCATTCTCTGATCTTTTCCAGTGGAGGTCTGGTTTGCGCTGTCCTTCCTCGGTCTTCCCATCCTCCTCGACCCTCTACAAATAGTTTGTCTAGTTTCAGCCTAGGCCGGCACCATTGAAAAAAAACAAATAATAAACCTTCTTTCATATTTCTTATTTTTTAATGTTTTAAAATTTATTTCCGTTTTCTTCTTTCTCTTTTCTCTTTTTTGGGGGTGGGTGGGGAGTGAGGGGGTAGCTTATAGTGTTTCTTGTAATTTCTGTTCCTTGGTTTATTTTTGTGTAGTGATAGCTAAGGCCGGTGTAATTTATTGGGGGTGGGGAATTATGAAGTGATGTTTTTTGCAGTTTCTGTCCATTGGTTCGTGTTGTGGTGTTATTCGTGTGGTTTTGTTTTCTGCCTGTTGTACATTCCTTTCGACTAGTTACCCTCTGTAGCTTATGCGTGTTGGTTTCCGTATTCGAGGATTTTCCTTAAGATTGCCGTTGTTTTGATCATTGGTTTCCGCATTCGAGGATAATTATTATTATCATTATTATTATTATTATTATTATGATTATTATCATTATTATTATAGGTTGTAGTAGTCGCTGTTGTAAAATTGACGTCTGCATACTCGTTTTTTACTAATTTTACTTATAGTTAAAAATGTACTGCTTTACCCGTGTTGGTGTGTCTGTTCGTATTCAAGGTAAGTCCAATGTAAGCTTGTCTTTCTCCAAAATATTATTTATTGTTGGCTTTCTATTGGCGTTGGTAATTTTGTAAGCCCTTAAAAATACAAACGTGTACACATCAATCCGTATTGATATACACCTATTCATCG
Source organism: Sepiola atlantica (assembly GCA_963556195.1). Lineage (NCBI taxonomy): Eukaryota > Metazoa > Mollusca > Cephalopoda > Sepiida > Sepiolidae > Sepiola > Sepiola atlantica. The sequence goes on along the minus strand of OY744526.1, from coordinate 109,000,140 downwards.
GTTACAGAGAGAGAGAGAGAGAGAGAGAGAGAGAGAGAGAGAGAGAGAGAGAGAGAGCACGACGGTTCTTTCTTATGATAAATCTTTCATATTTCCTTTCTTGTTTTCATATTCTTTTTGGTTGTTCTTTTTGTTTTTCGATTTAAAGAATTTTCGTTTTTAATCGACAATAAAAAAAAACACCGTATATTCCCGGCCACGATATGGTCGGGTCAGCTAGTATTTTATTAAATGAAATGAAAGACAAACTATCCGTTATTCACCATGGAATTTAAAATACTTCAAATATACAAATATGTGATTATTTGTGTTTATTCATTTGTGTTTTTTTGTTGTGTTTGTGTGAGTTTCCGTGTGTACTTTTTGATACACTCAAACACACAAAATGTTTGGGAGTGTGCCGTAATTCATGTGAGGCAGGTTACGTGGGAGTATGCCATTTTTCGAGTACGCGTGCGTAGTTGTTGGCGTATGTGTCATCCCACCTATTTCTTTCAGCTTTGCGACCCGGGCATCTGTTTTCTCGGCGATTGCGCACATGCGCACGACTGTGTTAGTAAAAATCTCGTTTGTGCACGCAACCATCAAACTCGCATTCGTAAAGGAGTTAAAAAAACACACGCACAAAAAAAAAGCCTGGAAAAGGCATCTCCATGATCGCCTTTCGTTCGTCGCTCAGCTGGGAGCCGAACTGAAGTGAACACGATTAGAAAACTGTTTAGAACCACAACGAAAACACAGTGGCGCTGCGAGAATTATAGACAAATCGACAAGACAATGGTGACTACAAACAAAGCGTCGAAATCGTCACGGCAAATTTCGTTGCGATCATTGTAAGAGTTGATTTTAATACTGACGCGTCTGAGAAGTAAAAGAAAGAGAAGAAGGAATAACATAAGAATACGGAGAGGGGGAGTTGAAACACTAGACTGTGTATCAGCATTCTCTGGAACTTAAAGACTAAACCATTTCTTTTGTAGTTTTATGCCATATTTCAAACGAGTGTAATCCTCCCCCCCCGTCAAAAATGACAAAAAACAACCCATGTTTCGACGGTGTTCGCACTAATATACATATTTGTTGTGATGGGATACCAGACACCCCTAAGTCACTAAATAACTGAACTTGTCTGGACAATGAAGACGACTTAGAACAGGAGTGTTGGCATCCACTTGTATTCTATTAAGTCTATTAGATTACCTGTAGTTACTATTGATCGTACAAAATATATATATATATATATATATATATATATATATATATATATATATATATATATATGTTGGAGTAAACCGTACTCTGGTTTATTTGTTATTTGCAACTACTTACCAAGTTATATCAATATTCATATGAAATAACGTCTAAATTGGTTAAACAAAAGGAAATAAGAAAGTAAGAAAGAACAAAAATACAGAAAACGCCTAAAACGATAAATTAATAATTAAATGAGTAATCACTACTATAAAACACAATTTAATTTCTAAAGTCCTATTAAAGTATAATTGTGTGAGAAAAAAACGTCACAGTTAAAAAAAGCGAAAAAAAAATTACAGTAAAAATACACCTAAGTTACGTCGGCTAGGTACAGCATCTTAGTAATGATTTTATCTCTCCTAAAATTTAAGATGAAAGCCAAAAGAACATACATTTCGTGTATGCTCTAGCGAATATATCTTTCGTCTACTGTTGTCACTTGAGAGGTAATGTCTGGGAGGATCGTAAATGATGAAAGATCATACACACCATTATCCGCATTCCCGAAAAGGATGAGATAATTCCTGGGGTTACTGTTTCATGACAACATAACAGATAATACACTATACGCTAACATAAGAGATAATGCCTGGGAAAATGGTCTCACGACAATAGAACATATAACAAATAACCCCCCTGTAAATCAGCATTGAAATATAGTACATCTGTCTTAATTTGTATAGCAAACTGGATTCAATCTTAGAAGAGAGTACTATAGTACATTTAATAGAAGTAATAGTATAGTTCCGGCCTCAGACAGACAAATACCAAATCTCCATTAGTAGAAGATTAAATTATAACAGTTTTGAAAGGTAAATATTGTTATTAAAAAAATGATCAATATTTATAAAACTTAGGAAAATAAACAATGTATTCTGCAATGAGTATACTATATAAAAACAAACTATATCGCTGAGCTTTTTAAATATATTTTTTGTTAATGGAATAATTATTATACTAAAGGTGGTTTGATAGCCTTTGTTTCCCGGATGCATTTCATTTAACCCTCCTAGAGAAAGAAAGATAGATAGATAGAGCAAGGGAGTGCAAGAGAGGGAGGGAGATAGGTAGGCAGAAAGGTAGCCGGCGTGTAGAAAGCGATTTGTATAAGATTGTACGAATTTACCAGTTACCGGAAGAGAGAAAACGATAGAATAATTTGAGGTGTTGTCTAGCATGTTTTGACGTTCAACAGTTTTCTCAAACCTAAAGGGAATTTAACGTGTTTAAGTGTTCTACATACAAACGCGTTTCTTTTGCTTTCTTTGTAGTATACTTAGCAAAGTTGGCGTTTAAAAGTTGTCTACACTCCAACAATTTATTTTAATTTCTTTGTAATATACTTTGTGAAGTTTTCTAGACCGCAACAGTTTATTTTAATTTATTTGTAGTATACTTTGAAAAGTTCGCGTTTTAAAGTTTTTTTTATACCCCAACGGTTTATTTTTCTTTCTTTGAAGTATACTTTCAAACGTTGGTCGTTAAAACTATTCTAGACCCTAACAATTTATTTAAATTTCTTTGTAGTATACGTTGGAAAGTTAACGTTTTAAAGTTCTCTACACCCTAACGGTTTCTTTTTCTTTATTTGTCGTATACTTTGAAACGTTGGCCTTTAAAAGTTTTCTAGACCCCAACACTTTATTTTAACTTCTTTGTAGTATACGTAGGAAAGTTAGCGTTTTAAAGATTTTATACTCAAACGGTTTCTTTTAATTTATTTTTAGTATACTTTGAAACGTTAACTGTTGAAAGTGTTCTAGACCCCAACACTTTATTTTAACTTCTTTGTAGTATACGTAGGAAAGTTAGCGTTTTAAAGTTTTTTATACTCAAACGGTTTCTTTTAATTTATTTTTAGTATACTTTGAAACGTTAACTGTTGAAAGTGTTCTAGACCCCAACAATTTATTTTAATTTCTTCGTATTATACTTTGGAAAATAAGCGTTTAAAAGTTTTCCACAAACGATTCTAGTAAGATTTGAATTATTTGTTTATCATTAAGCAACATAAGTTTGGGAAACAGAGAGATCCGTTAGTTTACGTTTAAAATTGCGAATGTTTTATATTTTTCAATTTCAATACACAAACAGAGAAGATGACCCTGACTTCAAAATATTAATTTACACAATGTTATTTTCCGTATTAAAATTTCCACATATGCCAATCCTCTCTTCGCGGCGTCATACTTACTTGTGTTTCTCTCGCTACTAAATCCAACAAATCAGGAAATAAAGTAACGTAGGATTTTTTGTTGAAGATCAGTCCGAGGATGTCCATCCTACAAACCATTACCGCTTCGCGCATGCAATCATCTGCGGCGCTACTACAGGGGAAGTTCAACGGAGCTGTCTATGGTTATTTTTGTAGAGCTAGAGTGCGCATTGCGAAAGGCCGGTTCTTTTCTGACCTTAGGCCACATGTTCCTGCGGTGAAAAAAAACATGAACAAAAAATATAGATACATGTCAACAATAGACCAGTAGCAAGCTCATCAAGTAGCATCAGTGCGTGTTATTCGGCACCGTTATCCCCCCTCGGCTTACTGAAGAACACATGAAAACATCCTAATTCATTTTCTTTTTTTGGCATAGTTTTATGAATATTTCTACACACGAATTCATTCATTAAAATACGACAGAGTTTAAAATCGACTTAGCTATCTAGTGTGCATGAATGGCGATCTCCTCTCTCACTGCAACCTCTTTTCACAGCAGTGACTGTACTAGACTCTCTCTACTCTATTACTATTCTATTTCTATGTACTCAACTGAGCTGCAATCACTAGTTTCTCAATGAGAAACAGTCACAGCAAGAATATGGCTATCTACAACCACAGCAGATCATTTCGCATTCTCTCTATGTCTTACTGAAATCAAAAAGAGACTTGACAAGGTCCACAACGAGAGTTGCCAACTTAATAGGTCTCTCACTGTCAACCAAGCTCCAGTCTCTGACCCATCGCCGCAATGTAGCAACCTTGTGCTTGTCTTACAAATACTTCAATGTATTATGCTCTGATGATCTGGCTACTCTGGTGTCCCCTCGACGTAAATTCACTAAACCAACTCGACAATCAGGTAAATGTCATCCATTCATTGTGGAGGTCCCCATACGCCGGAGAGCCTTCTACTCCAATAGCTTCTTTCCTCGTGCTGCTGTTTCCCCGATAGTACCGACATTCAGAGGGTTAATACTAATGTAAACAGACATCTCGCTGCACAGCTCGCAACTTAGAATGACACCCTGAACCTACTCCCTAATTATAAGTAGCCCCTTACGTCTATAGTGGTGTCCTGTCTTGTTTGGGGTTAAATATCATTTAAAACAAGCCGTGACAAGTATGTGACTCGATGTGGCGAGTGTAAAATGCAATAAATTTGGGCAATTTGGGTCATTTTAAACCCCCCTTTGACCCCCTGGGAGCGCGAACCAGAATTTGTGCCTCTACATTTTGGCCAAGTTTCAGAAAAATTGAATGGAGTGATCAAACGTTATTTTTTGTCATTTTGGGTGCTTTTGACCCCTGAGGGCGCGAACTAGGTTGTTTTCAAGGCCAGCAATGCGTATTTTCTATTAGGAACAATTGCCTCCACATTTTGGCCAAGTTTCAGAGAAATTGAATGGATGGATGAAAAGTTATGGGGGAAACTGTTATTTATTGCCATTTCAGGGCCTTTTGACCCCCTGGGGGTGGGGCTAACTCGATTTTTTTTCAAAAATCAGACAATGTCACTTTCTAACCTGACCAAAGTTACAACTTCATACAAAATCTCAGAGAAATTCAATGGATGGTTGCGGAGAAAAATCCGGACGGACGGACGGAAATGCCTCAAAACATAAGTCCCCCGATTTTATAAATTGGGGGACCAAAAATAAAAATAAATTCAGTTTATTTCCAAAGACAGACAATGTGTGACACAAGATATCACAGTGGTGCTGCACAACTAACTACAACATAGTTGTATTTTAGTCCAATGTTTACATAGACTTGGTGAGTTGTCCTCTTGGATATTATAAATGTTGCCCATTCCATCAATTGTTTTTAATCTTTTATGCTGTTGTTTATCGCCCAACTTACAATCTCTTTAACCCTTATCTTCGAGTGGTAGTTACAAACAAACACAAAAATAAAAATTATGAACAATAATTATTTGAAATCAATGTTTTAGTATAGTTCTGAGAAGATGCTCCGTTGATTGCCCGAGCTGTCCATACTGCTTAATGGCCAATTTCTAACTCATAGGAAAATTGATACCAGGAGAAATATTTCACATTAAAATGCATATAACACTAACATAATCAAATGAGAATTTCTGAAAAAAAGTGAGTGGC
>OY744526.1:108969551-108989551 GCA_963556195.1 Sepiola atlantica | reverse complement strand
GCGAAAACTAAGCCCAATAAACTGCAAACGGTTATAAGTTACATGAATGTCATAACTGGAAGAAAAAACAACACGGGAAAGAAAGCATAACATAAACCCAGGGTACAGAAACTTCAAGAAACTCATAAACTGCCCCCATCAAAAAAGTGATGGCATCAGCCTCGTTTGATGCCACCCACAATTGCTGTAGAGTGTCAAGAAGGATGGGAAGACAGAGAAGGGGCAGTATTAACTGGAAGAATGCGGAAAGTACTGCCAACTTGGAGAGGTTTATTGCCACCAAAATCCCAGAGGAGACTAATGATCGTTACCAGCGATAAATTAATTTTAAGCGGCTGTTACGATAAAGTAAAGTTATTTGCAATGGTTATCGAAAAGAGATGAAGAGTACAGGACATCTTGGGAGGCTTGTTATCACTCGAACGTCAGGGAACATCACCGGTTATTATCAGTGAGCTATCACTGACGATTACTTGTGTGAGAATTCCCAGTGAGTACAAATAATAGTAATATTAATATTAATAATAATTATAATTAGCGGGACTCCGTAGACATTCTATGGTGTTTTAAACATCAGTTGCATTTTCAAGGCTTTTTATTTGCAAAACAAGTGTAAACCTCAATAAATTGTTGAATAACGACAATTAAAACCGAAGAGTTCTCGAATTCATCACTATTCCCATAGTAGCTGTTCGACTGAGCCTCAATCTCTATCCCCCATGTAAAACATTCACAGCAAGAACTTGACCCTCAACCGATACTGTCAAAATCCGTCCTTTTTCTGTTTACGTAAAATCAACCCTTATTTATTTCCAATAACCTCCAGTTTTCGGAACATATTATCTCGGAAATCATTCACTGCCAACTACAATATTGTCACCGTCAAGTTCGATGTTAACAAATACTTGTCGAGCCTTCCTCTTAAGCAATACTATTCTGTCACTTATGTTCATCGTTTTTAAGCTTGTCATAGTATAGTTCAGCATCTAACCGATTATTCAGTAAACCCTTATATTATATTTTCTTTTGGCCGTTGTAAACAGTGACTCAATAGTAATGTTAGATATGTGGCTAGTATACACACTAGTATAAAAATGGTTTGTTTAAATTAACAATAAATGTAAGTTCAGCCGGGTAGATTTGAAGAATTTGAGTTGATTATTGCTGGAATGTGGGAATTAATAGAAACTGGTATGACGTCAGAGGGCATAAAGGGAGAAAAGGCAAAGACGAAGAGAGGGAAGAAAACAAGGAAAACGCTTTTACGCGTCTTGAACGTCGTATCTAGAGGAGCGTATGAATACATATATCTGTCAAATATTATTTCTGTTTAATATAGATCCGTAATTGTATTCGGGATATCTTACCGCTGCCAGAAACAAATAGATTCTAAAACTGAGAAAACGAACTCCGTCCGAGCAACACAAATATGTTACTGTCAGAGAAAGTTTTATCTTTCCACCTAATATTGCATTTTTGATATTCGACATGATGATTGTGTAGCGCCAGTTGTGATCCAGAACTAAAATTCCACCCACAATTTGAATATTAAGAAATTAGAAAGGAAAACACAGTCAAATGAAATACATATTTGCATTAACTGACCACTTTGTTGTGTATGCAAATGAACCAGTTTGAATTACCAAATATAAACTATCCTCGAGTGTCTTCGCTTTTTCTAGACAAGAGTTTGTCTGGGCAAGCTGACATGCATATACTTCACTCTACGAGTAAAACTTGTCGAACATTCAAAATAACATACGATTCAAAGCCCAAATAAGATACCCTCGGTTTCGCTACCCACCGGCATATACGAGGAATATTACAACTTCTCCAAGTAATTTTACCGCCAGTAACATCACTTGGATACTCCGCTAGACTGGATTAATTATTTTCCAGGAATAAGGTAAGTCTACGAGACCATAATAAAGATATACTATAACCTAGTCAACTGGTCAATTAGGGGCAGGACAATTAATATTCTTCACTTCTTTACTAACTCAACTGTAAGAGAGTACCTTAATGGAATATTCGAATATCTATGTATCTAATATAGAGACTAAGTGTTAGCCCAAGGAAGTGTCTCCTTTATTTCTGAGTACTACGACTGAATTAAAATAAAATAAAGTAAATAGAAACCTACAATATTAATGATGTAAATTATTATGTGATACTGATCTTTGAGTTAATTTTAAGTATTTTATAAACAAACCAAAATTATTTCCGAACAAATACGGGAGAATAAGACACAGCTAATGATTGTTGGAGAATGTTATGCGAATTAATGCTGACTATGAACTGAGGTTTCAAGATGGCAGACTGCCACAGATGGTGGAGCGAATGTGAGTTCACGTTTGTTTGCATGGGCGTTTATCTTTCACGAAACGCTACGGTGTATAATTTTTAAACTGAAAATTATCATACTTTCTGAGAGCCCCAGGAGCACAGATCCAATACTGACATCAGGGTGTCTATTGTTAGCGAAAATATGTTTGTAAAATATTTGCACTAAGGATTGTGTGGTTGGAAAATGTTTTCGTACGAAAACATGAAATCTTGACCTTTTACTTGTAAATGAACCTTGCTTACATATATATGATTTGTTATTAGTTGGCAATAATCGAGCTTGAATTGGAAGCGGTTGGTAAATAAAAAGTCAGGAAAGTATAAACTAACACATATATTTTAACAAAACTACATATTTCATACATATATATATATATATATATATATATATATATATATATATATATATATATATGTATATTTATACTGCATTACTATTTTAATGTCAGAGTTGAATTGTTTTTGTAAGGAAACACACATATGATTATTGAGAACTATGTAAGATTCTCTTTTCTCAGTTATGTCGGTGTTATGAGGGTAAAGTTTTGTGGTGTTTGTTTGTTTTTTTGTCGTGCCTATTAAAGGATTTGCGTTTAGCGTTTTGGATAACATATTGAGAATATTTTACAGTTTTGTAAGTGTTCTGAATATAAGTTTCGTCATAACGGAGGTAAGCGAGGTTGAACATTCTAAATTTCAAGTTAAAATATATTTCTTTTTCAGAAAAAGGAAGACACACTCCCTGGGAATGTGACGCGAGGTAATTGTAACGTGAGAGAATATGTTTCACCCTACGTGAAACCCTCTGAATAATATGCAATATTCTTGTAGTAGATTTTATCCGTAATGATATCCTAATAGTATTGCCTTTTTCGTTAACAGGTAATGACTCGTTTCTGTCCAGAAGTATGAGACACGTGATATATAAATTGAATGAGATGTTTCACTAATATCAAATACGCGTGTTGGATGTAAAGAAGAACAAGACACCAGTAAAAGACAATGAAGCAACATTAATCAACATTTACACAATTTTAATGTTTAATTATGTGTTAAAGATTCACCTCCAATCTTTGTATACTGTTCATGTCTGTATAATGTCAACGAAACGTCGATGTACATACATAATGTCCTTTGTATTCAGTTGTGTCAACGCTTTGGTGTCAGCCGTACACCCCTCTTTATTAGTTATTAGTTATAATGAATGATTCCGAAAAGTGATGGAAGTAAGGAAAACGTGGTACAAGTAAAAGAAGCACGGAATAACATTTAGAGCTACATGTTGTTATTTTCTTTATGTGGCAAATATTTATGTCATCATCTTCCTACTATTAATGGCTGTTTAAGTTCAAGCTGTGTGGATGTACATTTAGGTATGTCGTTTACAACATTCAAAAGCAGTTATTCTGGCATACTGTCTGAAAGCTCGTTGTTGAGTTTTAGCATTCTGCTACATCAGATGTCGTATGAAAACTCATGAGTTTCTACAGCATACATTCGTGTGAACGTTCTGGCGTGAGCTGAGAAAAGAAGTACATTTTAATCAGCACTATTTCTCTCATATACATCTTAGGGGTCCTAGACTAGTTTAGAAACACTCTACAGGAATTGTTATTATTCGTCAAATAACATTATTTAAGTTTTACTGCGATATGCTTATGTGATCTGGTTTTGCGTACGTAGGTATTCGTAAGTACGAATCCCTTCCTCGTCGCCAGTTCATGTTAAGTGGTAGTATTTCTAAGATATGAGACACTATTAGAAAAAAATCAATAAAAACTCTTCAGTATGAATCAGCAAGAATATTTATTATAGATCCGCAACTATTACTTTGTTTTGATGTATAAATTGAAGAGCTCTGTGCGACACGTCTAATCCAAAATGTTTGCGGTCTGGAAAATACAAGAGATAAAACTCATTCACACAATTTTTCCGACACAAGGGAGATGAGCAAGGCAGACAGTTACTTCCATTTTAAATATAAAATGTTTTATATTTACATTTTTAATTATATTTTCTGAATTAAATTCTTTTTCTAACACAGTCGTTATAAATACATCCCTCAAAAATTACCTTTCCAATAAACAATAGTTGTCTATTAATTACGTTTTACACTGAGCTTACCAATGCAAACATCCTAAACTACAATAAAATATAAACATTGTAGATCCGCTCTATTCAAGTAATCTCGAATAATGTAAACCACACTTAAATATTCATATGAATTATTGATACAAGGTTAAATTTGATAGTCAATCATGCGCCAATGATGCTTAGATTTGAGAGATGCGTTTGTGCATAATTATATTAACATCGGGGTCTTGTCCCCAAGAATATAAGATCGTATCGTATAACTGGGTACGGCTAATGTCTGCCTTTTCATAATGTAGGTATTGAAATAGATCTTAATGTGCAACGGTAAAGACAAAAAGGCAAAGCAAACGGAAGCTGCGACTTATGGAGAATGATGAGGAAGTCGACATGAGTAACAAAACTGATAATCAGTCAAGGAAATGAGGAAGAAACAGGAAGACGATACGGATGGAGTGAAGAGGAGTAAACGATAAAGGGGCCATTGATGACTAACAGTAAATGACACCAGGAAGACGATTAATACAGAAGAAAGAAGGATGGAAGTAAAGAAGGAATATGAGAAACTGATAACAAAGATGATGTTGATGCTGCTGCTTATGATGATGATAAAAAAAGAATAGAAAGCTATAATCGAAAAAAGAGAGTGATTAAATATTTTTTTTAAAGTGAATAGCGAAGAAAAGAAAAGAATGAAGGCAATAGATGAAGAAAAAAGACGGTGAAGAAGAACACACATCGAGAAATATATAGTTACGACAATGATGATGATGATGATGATGATGATGATGATGATGATGAATAGACCGAGAAGAAGAAAAAATGACTAATGATGAGAAATAAGGACAATAAGTTAAAAGAAGAAGAAAAGTATACAGAGTATGATAATAAAAATGTAAGCTGGTGATGATGATTATCAATGACTACTACTACTACTACTCCTCCTCCTCCTCCTCCTACTACTACTACTACTACTAATAATAATAATAATAATAATAACAACAATAATCAAACGAAGAAGAGGACGGAGATAAAGACACAGAAGAAATGAAGAAGAACAAATGGATAGATATAAATAAATAGATAAACCATCAATAAGAGATTTAAGGAAGGAATTAAGACAACGTTCTGACTATAGTGACGATGATGATAGTTAAGATGAAGAAGATGAATGAGAAGCTAAGGAGATGAGGAGGAAAAAAGTAAAATTAGAAGCAAAATTGAAGAAAGAACAAGAGAAAAACAAACGAAAAAAATAGGTTGAAGAAGAAGAAAAAGAAGAGAATCATGAAGATAACAATTGAGAAATATACGATGACGTGTATGATGATGATGGCCAGACCAAGAAAGAAGGGTAGAATTGGCAAATAAAAGAAATACAAACAATAGTTGAAAGAAAGAAGAACAATATCGGAAATAAGAAAGAATATTATCCTGATGACGATGATAATGAAGAAAAAGAAGTAGAAAAGAATATCAAGCAATACATAAATACATACATACGATAATAAAGGAAGGAAGTAAAGAAAATAGGGAGGGTGAGACAAAGGGCGATGAAAACTTTATGACAATAATAATGATGTGGATTAACAAGAAGAGGAAGGAGAATAAAAGAGCTAAACGAAGGTTAATAACATAATGATCATGATAAAGAAAAAAGAAAGGGTGACAGGTGAAAAAAGGGGAGTTCAACAAAGGTAAAACAAGAATTAGGAAAGTTAGGTCTATGTCGAACGTAGAAAAATTAATTAAGAGAAGAGAAAAATATAAAAGCAGCAAAGAAAAGAAAAAGAGATGAAGAAGAAAAAGGAGAGGAAGAAAAGAATTAAAAAATGCAAGTAAAAGAAAAAGCTAAAAAAAAAGTAAATTTGAGGCAGGAAACTGCGTAAAACGATAGATGAAGTTGCCAGTAGGTGTTGATAATAGATTGCTGGAGGGCCGGGTCACTGTATGCGGCTGTGTGCGTTTTTAATACGATCGTCATGGTGGCTGGCGGTTCTTTTCTTCTTTGGCATCGTCTGTTTAATCATGTCAGCAGATTGATATCGACTGTGATCACGATCCGACTGAGTAGTAGCATGACCGGCGAAGGGACACGACTGGAAAAGAGGTTAACACAGAATTTAAAAGGGTCGTCACCGTCCTTCTGGAACAGTGAAATGGAGGAGAAACGAGAAGTATAATAACAATATATATTACTTGTTGTTTTATTAACCGTAGTGTTACACACACACGAACATATATATATATATTTATATATATATATATATATATATATATATATATATATGTGTGTGTGTGTGTTAAGATACAAAATTGCGGCTTGATTGGAATTCTCTTAACCTATAATCAGAGGATCACACATCATGTTGTCTGCTTCCACTTTTCTTCCATGAACTTTCTGCACAATATGACATTTTTATAAATGTCTTTTATATTTGTTTCTGAAAAGCAGCGTGTAATTGCGCTTAATTGTAGTATATCGCACACTGCGAAACAGTTGTAAGAGCACTGCCAATTCTGCCATTACAAACATAAATAATATTATTACATTTTGTTTATTAGCACTTTAGACAATAATTATATATATATATATATATATATATATATAATTTATAACTGAATTTTCTTAAGGAACTCGGTTTTCAATCATATTATATAAAAACAGGTTATATTAAGGAATACCATGTTCAAATCTGCAAAATAAAACCAGATACTTACTATAAGAAGAGCAATATATATATATATATATATATATATATATATATATATATATATATATATATATATATATATATATATATATATATATATATATATATATATCATAAAATATAATCATACGCCTAAAAGCACAAACGGTTGCAGAATACAGTAGTAAAATAAAAATAAAGACAGATGTTTTCTCATTTTAAATATTATGTATTGGTATTGAATTTCGCAAAAATTATTTCGAAAATACCAATAATTTCGCTTAAAAGACTTTAATTCAAAACCGAAAACACTTTATCTTATTCACTCTGAACTGCAGTTTTGCCTTCCAATTCCCCGATGATTACTTATCCAATCCTATGAGCTCACTATACACCAGGCCCAGTATTAAGGTAGATCATTAACCTTACTTCTATGGCAAACGTTTTCATGATACAATATTCAAATTAAACAAAACGAGGGTTTCACTTCTCTTATATATTTATATATATATATATATATATATATATATATATATATATATATATAAAATAAAATATAAACCAAAAGTAAACTTTTAGTAGATGGAACCTTCGTACATGTTTATCACTCTTATTTCTTCTATCTTATCTTTTCTTAATCTTATATATATATATATATATATATATATATATATATATATATATATATATATATATCATATTACAGTTTACAAGTAAATTTAACGTATGACAGACACACACATATAATATATATATATATATATATATATATATATATATATATATATATATATACGTATGTGTATATATACATTTTATATATATATATATATATATATATATATATATATATATATACGTATGTGTATATATACATTTATATATATATATATATATATATATATATATATATATATATATATATATATATGTATATACAGGACCGACGGCACAGTAATAAACGGGGGGGGGGGGCTTCTCCTAAAAAGTGGGGGGTCCGGTTAAACACATGCATATCAACTTAATTATTGATGACCATAAAGTGTGGGGGGCCCAAGTAAATATTTGGGGAGGGGGGGGGGCTTCAGACCCCAGTTTTACCCCCCCCCGGTGCCGCCGTCCATGATATAGATGTATATGGTACTTAAGCTATTATTATTATTTTTTCTAATGCTACTTTTATTCCTATATAATTTTATTGCTAGCTACCATATCGCAGAATGGTTTGTGGGTGTAGTGTTTGGATAGTATTATTGTTATTATTATTATTGTTATTATTAATGTTATTTGATATGCAAATTACCATATCCCACGGTAGTCGTAAGGGTAATATATTATTATGATTATTATTATTTATTCATGTAAATATTAGTTAAATTAAAGCTGAATTATTTCTACACATTATTATTGGGCAAATGGTCGTTTGATTAGTACCATTGGAGAGCCATGAATATTGTAACTGTCCTGTTATTAAATCTCCGAAACAGTTACATGGTTAAACAATTGATGATCCCATTTTTTATATCTCACGCTTAAGTTAAGCTCCCCTGTCTTTTTTTTGTTTTTTCCACTGTAAGATACTTGAATGCCCCTTTTTTATTCATGAATTTTCCAACGAATGATAAGCCTGCGATATCTTGGATTTAGTTAGTTTCTCTGGGAATTTAAACTGCATTTTCTTTTTTTTCTTCTTTTGTTTAAAATGACTCAAACATTCTTTAGACTATATATGTATATCTATCTATCTATCTATCTATCTATCTATCTATCTATCTATCTATCTATCTATCTATCTATCTATCTATCTATCTCTCTCTCTCTCTCTCTCTCTCTCTCTCTCTATATATATATATATATATATATATATATATATATATATATATATATATATATAACCAAACCGATTAAAGGTTCAGGGCTGTTGTACTAGACCATAAAGACTACGTCGACAAAATGATGTTGATATTAAACGGCACGGATACATTTGTCAAATTGGGTCCTGTCGGCACTCATGATGCCACAGGTTTCTTAGTAACTAAATTCCAGAAACAACTGGTAAATTGGGTAAAGTAAGTGGATTACTGAAAACTCACAAAGCGGATAACCCAGTTAGGCCCATATTCTCTATGGTAGAAGGTTGCAAAATGGATCGTCAATATTTTACAGCCAGTATTTAAGTACTTAAGTAAATACTGCTTGAAATCTTACATTCATTTTGCAAATCACATTCAAAATGTTAAGGTTCATAATAAATGTATGTGTTCCTACGATATTAGCAACCTATTTACTTGTGCCTCTATTTTGGAAACAATCGATATATGTGCTAAGTTTTGATATCGTAGTCAGTTATCGTCTCCTTCTATTCATGAAAACATATTCGTGCAGTTGATTAAATTTGCTACTACATCCGTTGAATTCAGTTTTAACCATATAATTCATATGCAGATAGACGGTATATGTATGGGGTCAGTCCTAGGACTGACTATGGCGAATATTGGTGTAGGTTTGTATTAGAAGGCTTTATTAGTTTATTAGCCTATGTTCGATATGTAGACGATACATTTTGCCTTTTTAATAATAAAACGGAGGCAAATACATTCTTCTCATTTCTCAAAAAAATGCATCCCGCATTAAAATATACCTATGAAGGAGAGCTTAATTCTACTTTAGCTTTCCTCGATGTATTGGTAACAAAAAACCCCATCGAGTTACTTTACATCAAGCTATCGTAAGCCTACGTTTACCGGACTATATACTCGCTGGGATTCAGTTTGCCCTAACAAACGAAAGGTAAACTTGATTTGGACATTAACACACAGATCCCTAATGATTTGCTCAACATCAACATTGGACGAAGAAATTAAAACTATAACTAATACTTTGTGCAATAACAGTGATCCTCTAGATGTGATTAGGGCAGTCATCAAAAACAAACAAAATAAAACAAATACGGTGACTAAATGTCCGATTTACATTCGTTTATCTTGGTTCGGCACAGTAAGTGAGAAATTCGCAAATTATTTTCTGTACTATCTCTTTTCACCCACATTTTTAAATTCCTCGTTTTTTTTTTAATCCCTTGATACAACCTTTGTTAAGAGAATACGAAACCGGTCGGCTGTTTTTTTTTCTCTTGATTAACTTTTAACGGTAAAACTCGTCTTCCTTTCATGCCTGCTATAATAACATTTTGTACACCCCAAAAAATCATATATATATATATATATATATATATATATATAT
This sequence comes from Sepiola atlantica, assembly GCA_963556195.1. Lineage (NCBI taxonomy): Eukaryota > Metazoa > Mollusca > Cephalopoda > Sepiida > Sepiolidae > Sepiola > Sepiola atlantica. The sequence goes on along the minus strand of OY744526.1, from coordinate 108,979,178 downwards.
TGTGTGTGTGTATTTAGAAAACATTTCATCATTCGAGCGAACATTGTTTTGATAAAATGATGTTTTGTGTGATTATCGTATTTAAGTCCAGTATAAACACATTTTTGTTAAATACACAGTTTTATACACCGTTACAAATCATCCGATAAATAAGAATAAGTATATGAGTGTCTAATTTTAGTTTTGTTTTTTACTTATTCTTATTTATCATTTATATTTGAATTTTCTTTTTCTTTTATTCCCCATAGGTAATGTAAATTGATACTTTACATCGAATATTTAATGATGGAACACAATATTGCAAATTAGGTTTAATATGACAGATGACGTAGTTAAAATTACTACTTCAACAATTGGTTTCGTTTTCATTTGTCGATATTACACTTTTGCGTCTTTGAATTTGAAATAAGTTCATGCCTTAAAGTAGTACTATTTTTGCAACAGCTTTTTAATAAATAAAACAATTATTTCCAATATATTGTATTACATTTTAGATTGTCTGGGTTGCATTTTATTTTGGTTTTAACTGTATTGTTCGTAGATATATGGAAGCTACAATAAATAGCTGATCATCTGTGAATGGATCTTATGGTCCCTTTGGGGAACGGTTTTCTGTAAAATATACATAAAAATGTTCTCCGGAAATGATATTGAGATCTTCTGGTGAGCTGGAGGAGCGAAATAACTTTGTAATTATATGTTTATCACTTTGTTTGTTTCTGTGCGAAACAATGGTCAATAGTAACATTGCACTGCTTTTGAAATTCAGTATGTAAACATATGAATAAAAATATTAATAAAGACGTGGGCATGTGAATTTAAAACAGCATTGTTTATATATATATATATATATATATATATATATATATATATATATATATATAAGCAATATTATTTCAAATTCCAATGACCATGTACTTATTCATATTTTTGCTTCCTTATATATCCTCTGTTTGTTCTGGTTGACAATCATCGGGATTTTATTGGAAGAGGTTGGTAAAGATAAATCATTGAAAGCGCATGCAAAACATATATTTACACAATAATATATATATATATATATATATATATATATATATATATATATATATATATATGTGTATATAAATATTGTGTGTGTGTATTTAGGTATCATTTTTTCATTTATGCAAACATTATTACAAATAACAATTCTTCTATCTGGTTATACCCGTGTTATCTTTTCAATTTTTCTAATGATTTGTTGTGTTTAAATCAAACAAGTTTATAAAGATCCTCGTGCGTGAAACATGTATTCGATTCCTTCTTGAAGGACATGATATTCGTTTGCTCTAAGCAGGTGTCCGTCTCGCCTAACACACAAAAATCAGCAGCAGCTCATTCGACATATTACTATCTTTTTTTTAAATATAAAACAAACGTGCATTTCATTACAACATGCATTAGTATTTTAATTTTGAACAACTCTTTTTTTCAATTATTGTATCTATCGTTTTTAATTTTCCGAATGTACAAGCGTGTCCATACACGGTTATGTATTTACATGATTAAAGTTTAGATAATAAAAACAACGCGCAGATACATATACATTGTTTATTCATGGTGTTTACTTCCACTAAATATTTCTGATGCAAAATTATTTGTTTATTTTAAAACATATTTGACGTCGTCGTCGTCGTCGTCGTCGTCGTCGTCGTCGTCGTCGTTGTCGTCGTCGTCGTTGTCGTTGTTGTCGTCATCATCATGATCATGATCATCATGATCATCATCATCCTCATTATCATCATCATCATCATCTGTTTACGCCAGTTTTACACGCTGGCTTGTTTTGGTCGGATTTTAGAAATTTTTATCCGAGCTAGTCTGTATGTGGACAGGTCTTTTAATTACAAGTTTTTTATAAGCCGGATGTCATTCCTAACGCCCATCCAGTGATGTGATGAGGACCCGTGTTTTTTTATCGAGACAAAATCTCTAGGTGGCTGACTACCAAAGGCTTAAGAACTGATTCTATTAAAACCGTAGATGGGATGCTGAGACATACTAGAATTTTAGGAGAAAAAAGGACATGTGACGGATCTTTCATTAAGATGGAGTCAACTCTCCTAATAGCTCTCAAAACTTGGACCTCATAACCGGATTCCGATTTATGTAATATATTTTATTCTATCCAATTCATAGATGTGACCCTGACAGATACTAATTACTTAGGTCAGAGTGGGCCTGCAAATTATAGTGATGATAAACGGCTGACCACACAGGAAATAAAGTTATCACATTTTGGTTCACAATCGAATTAATTTTTGCGTCAGATACAGGACGAAATAAAATAAGAAGTAAAAGAAGAAGAGCGAATAGAAGAGTGAGATGAAGACGCATATGAAAATGACTTCGAAGTTGCTGACGAAAATATTTCTACATCTGCACTGGTGTACCAACTACTAACCTCTCTTCGTTCAGACAATGGACAAAAAATATATTTTACAAAATAGGACACGTAGTGTCTGTCAAGCTCTAATCCCTGTCGTATCGCTGCAGTGTTGCATCCCTATGCTTGTTTTACAAGTACTACCACGGAATCTGTTCCGATGAACTTGCGATACTTGTACTAAACAAACATAGCCCCGACCAACCTTACTAGCAGCAAAATCTCACCTCTTCACTGTTTAGGCGGCTATATGCTGAAATATTTTCTAGTCTGATACTTTCTCATGTCGGATGGTTGCCTTTGGAATTCTTCTCCTGCTCTTCCTTTCTCCGAACGTATCAGCTTGCAACAGATTAACATATGATGTGAACAAACACTTTACTGCGAAGCTCCCAACGTTAATTGTTTCTTATAAATCTGGGCCATATTACTGTGGCCCCTTTTACTTAAGTTTCAATATGCATAGTTTCGCGTAAACAACCGTAAAAAAGAAGAATGAGTGAGAACCATCAGAATATTTGACGACAAAGTAGAAAAGAAAAAGAGAAATGATAAAAACGTAAATTTGAATGTTTTCAAATGTCAAAAGTAAAAAAATAACTGGAGAAAAAAGCAAAGTGGGAAAAACTCCATAATGGCGGATGCAACGAGAAACAAAAAGTCAATGTTGCTTTACGAGACGACACCCTAAAAAAACTATCTCTGAAATTTCGATCCATCACATTTTGACTGCCATAACAAGTGAAGCTCTTATTTAGAGAGCACTAGGATTAAGGAGTGCTTGATAGACTAATCTATATTTCTCTGCCGGGGCGTTTGTTCCATGAGAACTTAATTAGAACTAGAGAAAACAGGAAAAAAATGCAAACGTGGGGAGAGAGAAAGAAAATGATAACAAAAATCTACAAATAAGCTGACATTATTTTAGAAAACGTTGTCGCACACGTTGATGTGTATATGACTGTATAAACAACAATGAAAAGTAACATCATTTGAAAACAAATACAACATGTATTATTTTGTATAACTCAATATAAGTTATTTTTCAAAACAGCTGTAAACGACTAAGATAGTATTGTGTGTATTCTTTAATTTGTATAATATTTGCAAATAAGTTAATTCTCTCTCTCTCTCTCTCTCTCTCTCTCTCTCTCTCTCTATATATATATATATATATATATATATATATATAATAGTAACTCTGTCTGGGTGTGTCTGTCATTTATTTGTGTCTAATGTTCACTCAGACCGTTGGGCAGAATTGCTTGAAAATTGGCATGTTAATTACTGACCTGACAGTGAAGTCATAAGAAATATAAGAAATGTATCACTTCAACGCTGGAGATCCCCGCCCCCTCCCTACTGAAAACTATTTGTTCTTAGATTCAAATAAAAATTAAACCATTAGTAAATTACTCAAAAACATGTATATTCCCAAAATTTCAGCAAATTTTGATAATATTAAGAAGGTCCCCGAGCCTTATATCATTGGAAAATGTTTTCTCCTTTGATTCAACTGAAATTTAAACAATAGGTAAATTACTAAAAACGATCTATAGTCCCCACATTTCAGTAAATTTTAATGATATTAAGATGGGCCTCGGGGACACAACTCCTCTCTAGAAAACTGTGTTCCCTTTGACTCAAATGAAATATATATATATATATATATATATATATATATATATATATATTCAAGGAGAACACCTCTCTGTCTGTGCATGTCTGCCCCTAAAAATGAAGACATACAAGGGAGAGTAATCTCAATATAATTCTATTCACATGCACAATTTGCATGTGCACATAATGGAAGTATGTTTGCCTCTCTAGATGCTCCGTGAAGAAGCTAATGACAGTTTTCAGGCATGTTGCACAATGAAATTTATCTATTTATTAGCGTTAGTTTAAGTGTATTAACATATATCTGGATAGATCGGTGAGTCATATATCTAGTTGACAGCATCAGCGTTGCTGTTAAATTAAACTCTCCCTTCCATAATGTTGAATATTATGCTATCCTACACTCTAAGCTGGACAACACCGGTAACTCTGCGTATATATATATATATATATATATATATATATATATATATATATATATATATATATATATATATATATAGTATTAGTCGGTCCTCTTTTAAAAAGCGTTGGGTAATATAGAAAATAAATTTGGTTTTGAAGCCAAACAACGCATATATTTTGTTTTTAAATAAATATTTATTTCATTAAACATTGTTTCGTGGCTTGCAACGCTGGTGCCTTTTTTATTTCATATATTCGTCATGAGGGGAGCGTGGACGCGCGGAAATGTATTTTAAGTAGGTTCTCTTTTAGAAAGCGTTGGGGAATATGGAAAAGAAAGTGTGTTGTAAGTCAAACTAAGCAACACATATATACGTAAATATATGTTGAGAATTCAAAATATTTCTCAAATTAAATTCCAATTAAAAAGTATGAAAATAAATTATGCGTTTAAAAGGCTTTAAATAGTAATAGTACATCGGTGTATACTCTGTATTTGGAACTTCATTTGAACATCTCTTGAATCGCCAAAATCTCTCTCTCTCTCTCTCTCTCTCTCTCTCTCTATATATATATATATATATATATATATATATATATATAAATTCCATTAAAAATGCCAGTATATTGAAATCATATGCCCTTAATGAACATTCATATACACTAAATGTACAAAAGAGAGGAAATTCCCAAATTTTTACACTTTTATTGTCATTAAGAGTATGACTACATATCAATAAAACCATTTCATTATCACATCACTACAGTATAAATCTCTATGCATGAGTGGATGAAATGTGTGAGGTTCGCAGAAGAAAAATTCCTACCAGTAAAAAACATAGCGCTGTTGTGCTCGCATATCCTTAATGATATTAAAAGTGTGAAAATTTGGGCATTTCCTTGCTTTTGTACATTTAGTGTATATGACTGTTAATCTTAACCCTATTAAGGGCATATGATTTCATTATACTGGCATTTTACATGGCATGTCACTACTTTTGTAAAAGGCTATGCTTCAATACAATGCCTTCTCATAACTGGTATAGTTGGTAGTTTGACTAATCAAGGTATATGGTAAACTGAAATTAAAATGCCATCAACTAGACACTAGAACCTCTATCTTTGCCAAAAATCAACTTAATCCATCAAATGGTCGATAAGATATAGAATAAAGTGTATGAATACTAGTCATTTTTAAGGTTTTTTGGAATTTTCTGGAAAACTAAGGTATATGGTATACTGAAATTGAAATGCCATCAACTAGACCCTACACCATCTATCTCTGCCAAAAATCAGCTGACTCCATCAAATAGTTGATGAGATACAGGGTGGCACATACGTACGTACGTACGTACGTACGTACGTACGTACGTACGTACGTACGCACAGATAACATGATTTCATGATTGAACTTTCTGGATCTCTGGGTTGCCCTGACTAATGATCTTGAAATTATACACACTTATAGAACCTATTAAATAAAAATGTTGTGAACAGTTTTAACTAATTTGGTTTATTGGTTTTTGAGTTATGATTGATCAAAGAAATGAGATTTCCAGCATAGGCCATTCGTTAAGTCTATTAAGGGATAGAGCGATCAAGCGCCTCCCTTGATTATTATTACTTATGCTAACGTAAGCAAAGCAAGTATACTCTTTACACTTATCGCAACTCATTCCCAATTATATAGAGAAAAAAAGAAACGATATCAAGAAGCAGAATCAAATTAACTAACGCAAGAAAGAAAAGAACGAAAAGTAAAAAAAAAACGAAATATGCAGGACGGAAGAAAAAACTAAGCCAGCAACGAACGTATAAAATAACAGAAAGAAAAAAAAGAACGTCTTAATGAACACAGGAAAAAAATAAATCATAAAATAACAAATGAACGAAATAAATGAAAAAGAAACAAACACAATGAAACGAACTGACGAAATAGAAAGAAAGAAACAAGAAGTATATTAACGAATGAAGAAAAGAACGTAAAGTAAAAGAAACGAAATATGCAGGACGGAAGAAAAAACTAAACCAGCAACGAACGTATAAAATAACAGACAGAAAAAAGAACGTGTTAATGAACACATAAAAAAACATAAAATAACAAATGAACGAAATAAATGAAAAAGAAACAAACACAATTAAACAAACCGACGAAATAAATAAATAAAACGAAAGAAACAAGAAGTATATTAACGAATGAAGAAAAGAAGAAAAAAGAAATGAGCGAACGAAAGAAAGGAAAATAGAATAAAAGAAAAAAACTAACGGAGGAATGAATGACGAAACGATTTAACAAACAAACACATGAACGAAAGCAACTGAATATAACAATAAAAAAAGAAAGAAGAAAGGAAATTACGACGAAATAAATAATAATCAAACGAAAGAAAGAAAGTGAATGCCCAGATCTAGAAACGTGCAGCAGAAAAAAAAGCGGGAAAACAAGGTCGTTGTACGTTAGTACCTTAGGGTATATTTCGGGTGTGTTCACCGTGGTTATTTCTTCGAGCGTGAATGCGTGCGGGTTTCTCTTAACACATGTCTCTCTCTGCACGTGTGAACATCTATCAACGTAGGTAAACATTCAGTCATCTCCACCCACTCGTCCATCACCAAAGACGTAGGAGTTTGGTCATAGCTGGTTGGCCTTGGGAGACTTTACAGCAACCATTCAAAGAAAACGAAAAACAACAATGTTCATATGTTCGGATGTGAGCGAACGTATGAAGTAACAAGCAACAAGACTTCCACTTTCTGACCTCACCCAGATGCCCTCAACGCAAAATATGGCGGTGCAGCTTCGCGTTTTTTCGCCCTTCTTTTACGACACGTATACAAATGTGAACTACGTTAGTCTGTATTTTAGGGATGCGTAATTTTCATTGCTATTGATAATTTTCAGACATATATCCTTATTTTTGTTATTGCTACAATTATATACATTATATGCATTCTATACATTCGATATATTATATAAATTATATACATTGTATACATTTTATATATTACATATATTTTATACATTATATACATTGTGTGCATTACATACATGTTATACATTATATAATTTCATACGTTGCATACATTATGTACATTTTATACGCTACATAATTTCATACATTATACACATTATATACCTTTGATAGATTATATGTTTTCATACATTGTAAGGATTATATATATATTTTATACATTGTATACATTATGTAAATGTTATATATTATATAATTTCACACATTATATGCATTATATACATTTTATCACTGATATACATTATACACATTTTATACATTAACATTTTATACATTATATAGATTTTATACATGATATAATTTCATACATTTTATACATTATATACATTATACACATTTGATATATTATATACAGTTTATACATTATATACATTTAATACATTATATAATTTCATACATTATACACATAATATATATTTTATAAATTATATACAGTCGGACCATTTAGATCTCAAGAATTCTGTAACGAGATTATCCCGGAGTCATAATAAAAGTACAGGATATTACATAAGTATTATGACCTAGATGGTGAGGAGATGTAGGTCAGGGCGTCGGTAGATTATGTGTTAGGAATGCGACTGTGATTGTTTTGACACTTACAAGGTTGAGACTCAAAATGTAAATTGTAAAGATTGTATTAATTATATTATAAAATATTGTTAATATTTTTAAATATGCTAATTGAAAATGTATTGAAACGGATTTCAGCATTACCATCAAGAACAACATTAGATAAGACTTGACTATCAAATTAAGCGGACGTTCCGACTGTTACCCCATCTTCATGCTAGCATCGGGGTTGGGGAATCGGTGGTATCAGTAAAAAAAGATGTCTACATTTAACTGCAACAGATTGATAGTTATTTAACATATTTTCTTGTTTGAGATTTCTTCACTTCAGCTGCAAACTCATTTAAATTTGGGAACCATGAAAAAAGGTAATAACTTCTTTATGTATATTTTTAAGAACTCAAAACCTTTCTTAAAATGTTGAGCCAAAAACTGTTTTAGAGTCCTGTATGTACAGAGTTCATTTTCTCATTCATTTGCGATATTCTTTCAGTTAAATTTTAAATTCGTTTGCTGCCTTTGCTTCGGATTGAAACAAAAATCCAAGATTAACTGGTCACTTTAACCAACCTTATAGTTGTCTTAGCTATTGGAATCAACATGTCATGGCAGTTCGAAAGTTCGACACACGCAACCTGAAGATAACTGAAACAATATTTATTGGGATGATAAACCAACAGTAAAAAATGCATTCATTACTACATAGAAGTGGCTGTCCATTTTGCTGCAAAGAAGGTAGACTCCCTTTTCTTGGCTAGACAACTTCTCGCCCTTGCCAATATTACTTACTTCTATAAAACTACCTTTCGCCCGTGTATAAAGCATTGTTGCCATATGTGCTCTGGTGCACCAACAATTAGCTCTCCCTCTTGAACAGGATACTAAAAAAATATTATCTAATATGTCCTGTAATTTATAACATACTCCACCCCTTGTGACATCGCGCAAATGTTGCATCCCTTTGATTGGTTACTAGTACATCCACAGAATCTGCTTCGGTGTACACACTGCATTTGTTACGCTTGTGAAAACATAGCAGCAAAATCCCACCCTTTCCAAGTACCGGAAGTTATTTTTTACTATTATAGCTTATTTCATCAGACCGCGTACGTTTGAAATTCACCCTCTGCTCCTTGTTTCCTCGACCTTACACACATGTACAAGATTATATGTTATGTAAACAGACATCTTGCTGGCTCAGTTCCCACCCAAGTTGACCCTCTTTATAAATCTGGCTCCTATCACAATAGCCAATTTTGTTTCAGTAGAATCATCCTTGTTTTAAGCGTAAAAATATTTTTAAAATATGTTCATTTTTTTTTATATTTGTAAACACTTAGTAGTTCTTAACAGCTTTGGGATTTAGAAAGATTCGATTTGATAAGGCAACATCCTTCATATCTTTTTGTGACTTAAATTGTCGATACCCTCGATAACCGTTGTGAATTTCTCTGTACTCCGTCTTTACCCAGACAAACCTTCCAGTTCAAAACTCTCTTTTTATTTAAATATTTATACACTAATCGCCCGCCCTCTCCGCCTTTGCTTACCGCTTTTCTTTCAATTCTATTTCATTGTTTTTCTTCTTTTTCA
>OY744526.1:108954551-108964551 GCA_963556195.1 Sepiola atlantica | reverse complement strand
CAAATGATTATTACATTTGACGTTAGCAGCCTATATATCAACATACCACATAACTTAGGTAAACAACCATTATCATAATAGATTGGCAAACACCCAGTAATATTACATCAAAGATTTACCAAACAATCGATCATCGACAGTATATACTTGATTCTCAACAAAGCCTATTGATAATTTTATAATTAAACTCTATTTAAACCCTAGGTAAAACAGTGTGTACGAAAATATCAGCAACATATGCCATCCTAACACAAGAGGGAATCGTATAAAACAGATAAAGCAAAAATACGGACAAAATATCAAACCACTTTGGATAAAGACTTGAAAGAGATACATAGATGAGTGCTTTATAATTTTAACTCGTACATAATTGCACAATATACTTGAGCACTTACTCCTCAAAATGAAATTCACCATAGAATACAGTCACAAAGAACTACCCTTACTAAATATACTACGTACATTTAAACACGCATCACATACATTTACCTGACTACGAATCAGGGGCGCTTTGTGATCGGAGTTCGATCCCGCAGACCGTCGGAAATACACTTCCTACACTGAAGATTGCGTTAGCATGAAACATCGATGTATGTAGGTAATAAATAATTTATATTTATTTATTTATATATATATATTCCATATATCGCTAGTTCTAGATTCTAAATGAATCCATTAATTCTGATTATTATAATGTATTGTAGTTTTCTTCTACAATTAAAGGCTCATTAAATGAGTCATGAGAAAAAGGGTAAATCAAAACAACAGAATGATTAATGAAATGCTGAAACATAAATAAGTTCAAAATGAAGAGATCGATCGAGAGAGAGAGACATTTTTACAGTGTAATCGCTTTTATGTAAAGACAAAGGATAGGGATAGGTTCTGAACAGCTTGTTGACGGCATGCCTTTACCTCATTTTACCTCGCTTAACTGTCAAAATTCATCATGTTTATATATCATTTTCGTGATATATCTGACAAGTGTGGTAAGGATTTCAGCTCAGACGATTGATTGACAGGAGATTTTTTTAGGCTGCGATTATTTGGTTTACCGTCTCTGCGTTGTATTACGTCACCGAACCTTTACAGAAAGAAATAACCAGAACGGTTGAATTCATCGGTGAATTAATATATTAACAAAACGTTCAACTACAGAAATTAATAACTCGTTTCTCATCGCCATGATGTAAAGGAGAATACAGTCCGTTAAGTTGGCATATGTCTATAGAGGGTTTCAAGCCTGCAGGTGGCAATGTCTGTATATCTACCTTCTGAGAAGTGTGTATGATATTGTGTCTGCCGCTTAGGAAATGATATATCAAATACACTTTTCAATATAATGTGTATATCGCATATTAAAGTGTATATATCATAGAAAAATAGGTTTATGATACGTAGATAACAAGCTAACTTGGAACCCAAGGAATGTAATACTATAAAGTCTTACGTTATACGTTGGTCCATAAATCCTTGTAGAATATTTTTGCTTTACTAAACGTATCAAGGCCCAAAGGTCACTCGAAGGTAAGCGTTAATGAGTGTCAGGTTGACGGGGAGGGGACATCGTGATGATTAGTAATGATGGTGGAAATTTAGCAGAATTTGATCATCCCAGAGGATGGCTCAAAATTAATTTGTTTACATTGGTCTTGAAAACGACTATGTTCTGGTCAGCTGAGAAGCAGCTGCGCGATATGTGTTCAACAGACAGGTAGTTCTAGTAAAGTAGCTTTGATCATGACATTTGTTATGTTATAGACACGGATATAGAGACGGAAAGAAAAAAGGGAAACTATTGACAGTGGTTATAGCTAACGAATCTTTGTTGTGGATGTTTTACAAAGGGCGGGGGACCAAATAATTTATTTCAGTCGAGCACGTGTCATGGAACTAAAGATTTTTGGCATGACTCCTCTGTACGGAGTATGTATTTTCGCCGTGACCTTTTTTTCGCCTCATCGATTGTAGACGAATATCGAAGACAACAGTACATTTACCATCAGTATTTCTGCTGCATTTTGGGAAGATTTCGATTCGATTCGAGTCGCTTGGCGGTAAAACAAGTTGCCAGGTGCAGCGATTCGTCTGTAGATGTCCACCTTGTTCAAGTAAGAGTTGGGCACATCATAGCTGTTGACCTTTAGATGGTTATCCTGTACATAGCTCTCTTCTCTTTCATAACTCGATGTTACATAGCTTTTGCCCTGTGACAATCATTTGCTAATGTCTTGGCTTCAATTGAATATAATTTGGGCGTCGTAATCAGCATAGCAGCAGGTTTGATGGGAACAATGAATGCTTCGTGTCTGATTATTTTAACAACTCTCTCTTTGCTGTGCTCAATATTTAAACAAAATGCACGCAAGTACTGAGTGAAAAATAACAATAAAAATGGCAAGTGAGTGACCGATTGTGTTCAGAATCAGCTCTCCGTGTTGGGTGAAAAAATGTGTAAAATTCTTACAAAAATACAGTATCATTTCATTGCGGTCTAAAGTCTTGTTTCGTAAGCCTATTGTCGGTAAAAAGAAATGATACTATTTGTCAGCATCGCTTCTGAGACTTTGTGCCTACCAATTATTTTACGGCAGGGTAGCTGTCACCTCTGGGCATGTTGTCGGGTGGTGATTATTGTGTTGGTTTTGGGCGCGTCTCTAATTTCTTTAAGGAAATGACTCTCAACAGACTTAATGAACGATACTGGGTTGTTAACAAGTTACTACTTTTATAAATCTAGTTGTCATTTCGTCGCGGATCTATAGATTTCATATTTTCTAGCTTTGAAAAATGAAAGTAAAAAAATTAATCTTTCTTCATTTGGTAAATCGTACACAAGATATATAATTAATCTCACAAAAACCGTCTTCATCCATTCGATCTTGTTCTAGCTTACACCGAAAAACTTGCTAAAAATTAAGACTTCCTGTAATATACGAATTCATATTTTGCATGATTTTATCAATTACATCCCTCCCCCTTATTTTCGCAATTTCTTTTCCCTTTGTTCATCACTATATAAAAGTACAACTAGACAATTTATTAATCGAAGCTTATGTTTATATAAGAATACGTAAATACATTACATGTTCATACGTACGTTATCGTCTTTCACACATATTAACACATTAGAACGTCCGATATACAAAGATGCTGAATAGTGATTGATCTGATGTTTTGACTTAGCACATTTTAAAATGTTTTTTTTAAAATCAAATGTCGTCCTGTCGATTAAAAGCGTACAGTTTCAAATAAATACATTTCAACAAGTATGATTCGTTTATTTATAAACAAGATATTTAAGTGACAATCATTTTTATGTTAAGAATGCAAATAATTGTTATTCTTCTAAAAATAATTAAATTTCTACAATTTAAAATAAATAAAAAAGAGATATAATCGTCTAATTGATTCGAAAGAATATTTAGCTGACAATAACGATTATTTTCATAAAAGAAAAGGAAGTTGTGTTTTTTTCTTAATAGTACTGAACTTGGCAGATGTTTATTTATTTAAACCTAATATTATTATTTCAGATAAATTATACCGATTGAAAGCACTGATGAATTTCCACAGGTTCTCTAGTTTATGATGAATATCTATAATCAATACCTGTATGTTGATCACACACCATGTGACGCTTTAGCTATATCGATACACACGTTTACTTCAAAACAGTCATTTAAAACAAAGTTGAAGAAACACGAGAAATCGGAATCCAAATAACTCAATAATTAAGCATACAATTATTCTATAATTAATAACTTATGAGTAGATTAATAATTAGCGTTATGGTCAGCTTTATTGCATTTTATTAATTTTTATTGTTTTTCGTATGAAGTAGCTGTTTTCTGTGTAGTTAATCTAAGAGTGGTTCTCATTAAATATGAATATAAGTATGCACGTATTATTTATTGCGTGCATTGATTGTTGTTATCAAAATTGCAATTCGAAACCTGTTTAAGTAGGTCCTCGACATCCCTGTTTAACATTCTTCTTCTTCTTTTTCTTCTTCTTCCTGAAACGTTGACGCAATAGCAATAAGGAAAACTATTTTGAAAAACTTGAATACTGCATTATTTTGTGTTTCATGCAATATATTATTTATTTATTCTAAAACTTGACTACTTTCAGCGTCCTCGCTATTTTCAAAAGTATAGATATTTCCATCTTTTTTTTAGTTTAATACTTTTTGATTTACAAATATTTTTTTGCAGCCAAGTTTCAATTCGTATTGATGCAATGCCGATTTGCGTTGGATTCTGGTGTGTGTACCACGCAGTTTACGTGTTTTTGATATAATTTCAACTTGATTGCGACAAATATGTCGAAATCAATAAGGATTAAACAAAACCAAAAGAGGAAAAAAGAAATGCCTATACATTTGAAAATGGTGTATTATGCTTAAAGTACTCAAGTTTTGAGAATTAATAAATAATCTATTTTATAAGACAAACAAAAATGCGTAGTTTATGTTTTAAAAAAAATATTTTGCTTATTGCCATCTCGTCAACGTTTCAAGTGTAGACTTTTTCATTTTACCAATAACACGTACAACACATGGTATACATACGGGCATTAAACATAAATTGTCATTACAGGAAGACAGATTTCAACTTGCCTGCGACAAATATGTCTAAATGAAGCAGGATTACATAACAAACAGAGATAAAAAATGCCTATACTTTTGAAAATTGTGTATATCGCTGACAGTACTAAAGTTGAAAAAAATGATTTTGCAAAATAAAAAAATGCGTTGTTCAGGTTTTTCAAAAAAATATTTTTAGTTGCTATTCCGTCAACGTTTCAAATGCGGATTTTTTTCATTTTACCCATACACCGTATACCACGTAGTAAACACACCGGCATTCAACAGATATCGTCATTACATTATAACGCATTTCAGCTAGACTGCGACAAAAATGTCTAAATAAAGAAATATTAAACGGAAAAAAAGAGGAATAACACCTATATTTTTAAAAAATTACGTCTATCGCTGAAAGTACTCAAGTTTTTAGAATGAATCTGTTTCATAAAACTAAAACAAATGCACATTTTATGTTTCTCTCAAGATATGGTAATATATATATATATATATTGTATATATATTATATACATATATATATATATATATATATATATAGCCCCTCAAAATCCATGCTAAACCTCACCACAATCAAAACCTCAGCACCGCCTCCCCCTCTATAATCCTAAGACAAATTCACTAACACTGCCACCCCTCCACTTTTTCACTCACAGCTGTCCACATTCATTTTACTCTCTGCAACTTACTGACTTCTCTCAGCCCGAACTTTGGTTTAGCTTTTAGTAGCGGCTACTACTTTTTCTAATCAACGCATCATGTAAACCCAATATTTCGATGTACTTGCATGACATTTTTCTTAAAAATATCATCCTGAGGAAGTCTTACAATAAAGACGAAACGTTGATGAATATATAACAAATTTATTTTTGGTTTTTCCTTTTTCATTTCCCATTACGTCGGATTACACTCATCCTACCTTTCTCATATATATATATATATATATATATATATATATATATATATATATATATATATATATATATATATATATATATATATATAGGGGCAAACATTAAATAAAACGGAGTGGTTTTGTCTGATGCGGCTTTTTTATTTTTTCAATTTTCCGAATTGTCCATCTAATGTTTAAGTCAAATTGATGTAAATAGGATCCATGGGTTTCTTGTTCCATTCTTTTTTTTCTTTTTTTGCAAGTACTTTCGATTTGAATCGTCAAATCATCTTCAGGCGGTATTAGTTTTAGTGTCTTTACAAATTATGACTTTACTGTTGTGCTCATTTTTGAATTATAACGGCAAGTAGTTTATAACTTGAAAAAGCGTCTGTAAAGTTGAAATGTACATGAGAACGTGATGGCGTTCTACACATATGAGAGATTTATAAGTTTGACTGTTAAAACCGTTAAGAAATTTATGACGTTAAAGAAAGTGGATACAATTCAAACGCATAACTACCTAATGGCTAAGAATTTTGAAATGTTAATTATTATGCTAGACACTTTAAAATGTTGCGACTAGTTTTATAATTGACATTATTAATTGTGGGATGTTTAGTTGTATGTAGAGGGCTTCGAGTATTTTTAATTTTTTGATATTGTTATCGTGGTGTATTATTTTTGTATTGAGAACAAGGATGTTTCTATATTGGGAGGGGGTGCAATTATGTTTTTTTATGTGTTGGCATATAGAGCTAGTCTCGGAGAGATGTAGGGTGAGTCTTCGGGATAGTGTTGTGGAAGTGAAACCTATGTAAGAATAAGTTTTTTTTTATTGTTGTCGGAGATACATTCTCCCGTAGGGCATTGGAACTGATATATTACATTGGTTCTTCCATATGTATTTTGGGTTTGAGAAGTGTTATTTTTAACCACATAGTTTGATGTTTTCATTTTTTTATAATAAATTATAAATCGTATTTTATCATCAGAATTGGTGGGGGATATATAGCGATGTATTATATTTTTAAGAGCTTTCTCATCCAATTTAAAGTTTGGATGCATTTGGTTACAATAGAATAGATATATGTAGTGGGAATTATTTAGTTATTATAAGTAACATTATCTAAATTTCTAATCATTCATTTTATTTCTTCATCAACAATATAATTGGGAAATTGATTATAAATAAGTAATTGCTTTATGTTTGTTAATTCATAAAAAAATATTTTTTTTGGATGAGGAGATAAATTTTGCATGGTTTAATAGATTTTTGACCATAACAATTCTATATCTATATGGGCATTCACTTTTAAAACTAAAAATACAGGTGTTAATAGATGTAGGTTTTTATAGGGAGAGGTGATGAATGCATCACTGTTGGAGTCAATGAGAACATCTAAAAACGGAATGTTATTGTTAACATTAAGCTCATGAGTTAATTAAAGAACTGAATTATTTTGAAAAGTATCTTGTAGTTTTTTTTAATTTCATCTATACTATTTATTAAAATAAGAATATAATCACCGTAGCATACGGGCATAAATAGAAGGTTTACTGATTATATTAAATATTTTATTTTCGAGGTCGGACCTGTAAAAATTACTAAAGGTAATATATA
This sequence comes from Sepiola atlantica, assembly GCA_963556195.1. Lineage (NCBI taxonomy): Eukaryota > Metazoa > Mollusca > Cephalopoda > Sepiida > Sepiolidae > Sepiola > Sepiola atlantica. Next base: position 108,957,429 of record OY744526.1, on the reverse strand, counting down.
TATATATATATGTATATATATATATATATATATATTATAATATAAAATGAAGTAATAAAATAAGGTGTCAATCAAATTTTATTAGAATTCAAAGTTCATGCAAAGCATCCTTAAGTCCTTAGCTCATGAGTTTTCAAAGATAATTCTTCTCTTCAGAGGACCATTACCGCAGTTATACTACTACAGGCAATAAAATTACGCTTTGAAAATATATAAAAAATTATATACACAAATATATAAAAATACATAACATCAAACATATCAATCCAAAAACATACTTTTGTTGAATCCATACAGTCCATCCAGGTCATACAAGTTGAGAAGCATAATCAGGAACGACATTACTCCAAGATACAAACAGCAGTCCAAATATGTGAAATTGAAGGGGCCGGCAAAGTTATCCAGTCGCGAAATGTGTCCATATTCAATGTTAATGATAAATAAATCAATCAAAATAATACAAAAAGTCCAATCAAAGTTCCGAGATCCCAACATGTGCAACTCTAATCAAATCCAAATTCGTTGTTTAATTAGAAAACCCGCTAAATCCGAATTGAGCAAAATAAGACGGACTCCCATCACATCTAGCCAGAAGAGCGAAAAATATATAAGTGATCTTCTCTCCAGACATGACAAATCCCTAACGAACAGAAGGCGATATTAAATTGTCATGTCTGGAGAGAAGATCACTTATATATTGTGTATTGTCGGCAGTTGAAATCCGTATTCCAGACATTTAATTTCCCTGATGATCTGCCAAGCAAGTAACTGCTTTGTAAGAAAAAATATCTTTAATGGTGATCATTGGTGTCCTGAAAGGAATGCTTTGGTAAGCTTTCATAAAATCACACATATATATATATATATATATATATATATATGATAAAATGACGTAAGAAGCCCTTTTTAACAATGCGTGAAAGAATTTATTTCTTTTTTTTCTTTTTCCAATCAATTTCGAAGTCTACAAACTTCATCTTCAGGGATGTATTTTTTTTTTTTTTTATAAAATAAACAAACCTTTATTTTTGTTTATAAGTAGCATCGAGATGGTGTGACGCTCTCCGCCAAGATGGAATAGGGCGGAAGTGAAAAATATTAAGAACGATTAACACCATCTCGATGCTACTTATAAACAAAAGTAAAGGTTTGTTTATTTTATATAAAAAAAAAAAAATACATCCCTGAAGATGAAGTTTGTAGACTTCGAAATTGATTGGAAAAAGAAAAAAAAGAAATAAATTCTTTCACGCATTGTTAAAAAGGGCTTCTTACGTCATTTTATTACATTTTATTCAATGCTTAAAAAAAAAAAAAAAAAGAACGAACAATATCTATATATATATATATATATATATATATATATATATATATATATATAAATATATGTTATATTATGAAAGGCCCTTAAAATAGAGTAAGTTTACTAGTATTGATTGTGACCGGTGTGAATTGTTCGATTCAGTGCAAATTGAGCTGTCATCTGTTTTCAACAAGGAACTCCAGTCACAGGAGTGATTCACGCGTCTTGTGATCTGACAATGGACTTTGGGGAAACAAGTTTCAATCAACGGTTTAATGGCATGACCCACCAATAATTGACAAAATCTAGGATAGATTAAATAACCAACGAAAATCAAAAGAACAATTTTAAATAGGGATTCTCTGAATAAGTGCAGAAATAAATAAAGATTTGTTCGGACGACTACATTTTTGCAAGAAAACTGAGATTAAACGCAGCTATTAAGACTGCGTATGAAAACAAAAGGTGTCATAAAAGAAATAAATTACGCAGTGAAAATTGTCCTAAAATATAATTTAATGTGCATAGATAGGAGGGGGCGGATGGAATGTCATCACTCACAAAGAGAAAGAGAGAGAGAGAGAGAGAGAGAGAGAGAAAGAGAGAGAGAGGTGCAAACACGAACACTAGAACGACGGGGAAATGATACGGCCAGGCGTTAGTATAAAAAAGCCCGGCGGGCGAGATTTTAGCAGTTTTGGCTTGAAGGTTCGAGGGGCGAGTATTGATTTACTCCTCTCCAGGAGTTAGGCACAAGGCCAGTGTTTATCTTACTCCCACAAGTAAGATGTGACCCAAGGTCAGGTCGGGAAAGTGGGGTTTAAAAATTGCCTGGGCACCCCCGTCGGCATTCCCGGTAGGGGTGCCTCAGGCAGTAAGAAATAAACTTACTCCTCCCCAAAGAGGGGAGGCGAAGACTGGGAGGGTGTACCTCCTAAAACTGCACAGTACAAACCCATAGACCGGCGTAAATCAAGCCCCGAAGGCCAAGACAATACCAGTCTATGGGGTGCAGTATCCATCGGAACAGATACTACACTTTGATCTTAGCCAAAAGGCGAGTATCACAAGAGATAGACCCAGCGTGGCGAACTCTAATTTCTTTCTTGACACACTATGAACTGTGAATTTATTTTGCCAAGAAAGATACATTTTCGTTGACAAGAGTTAATCGTCGGGCGTTTTTCTCTAAGCCTTATACGATAAACACTTTCGAAGGATACTCGAGAAATCTCTCCATTAACGGTTAAGGAGAGGCAACTCTGCCCGCCGAAAATAAGACAAAGTTGTTTTTAGCCGGACCAAAGCTTTTCGACAACAAACTGTTGGTCAGTGTGCGCGTATGACGTAAAAGACCGTTCCGAGAAACGACCCCGGAAGGAAGGAGATGTAAAAATACACTTTTCACAAAAGAAACACTAACGCAGACTTTTTATTAGGGACACACAACACAAATATACATGTCCAATCTTTTTCCAACAGGTTTACTAATTAAGAAGAAAAAAAATAAAGATACTACTTTCTTCATGTTACTATGTTCACGTTTTTGTAACCTGTTTCCTTCCCCCACATGCC
>OY744526.1:108947051-108949551 GCA_963556195.1 Sepiola atlantica | reverse complement strand
CACCCTTTCATGCCTCTTATTTTATCATGGCGAATATTTAATGATAAACCATTTCCTTTTCAGCGCTTTCAGAAATAAGGCATGCATTTCTAAAACCAAAATAATACTCTTATAGTGAATATGTCAGCTTTTTTATGAATATTTACATTCGATAAAAATAAATATTTAATTTACCTGACTATTCGAACATATATTTACTATTGCAACACTTAACATAAATATTAAATTTTAAATATTTAATACATAAAAATAAATAAATAAATAAATAAAAAATTAAAATAATAATAATATAATAAAAGAAAAAGTAAATAATAAATTAAAAAATAAATATAATAATAATGATAAAAAGAACAACAACAAAATAAATTAAATCCAAATATTATTATTTAAGATTAACTAAATTAATCAGTCTTATTAATCTATTACATATCTCAACTATTGCATTTTCTGCAGGGCTTATCTTTTTTTTCTGCGAATCTCGAATTCCAATTTTTTTTAATAGCAGCGTCAACTTAGCTTTTTTCAAGTGACACAGCCAGTCTAACTTTTGTTTTCTTTTTGAAAAAGAGAGGTTGTTACTCTCGAAATGATCAAAGTCTCTACCATTCCGGAGCTTTAAATGTTAAACAGTAAGCCCATTTTACAATTTACTGTATTTATATTTAAATTTTGAAATATAAATGAATTGATCTGAGATTTACCGTCTCTTGTCATTTATTTTTATTTTTGTTTATTCCAACTTCCGGTTGGTGCGTCACCAACCCTGCCTTTGTTCGAGGGAAGCCCAACGATTGGCTGAGGGAACAACAAATAATTAGAGTGGTTAACTAGCAAGCCATCTATATAAAAACACCTGACAAAAATAACTCCATGCATTTAGCCTGACGATTCTCCCCGGGGATGAAACACGGGAGCCTCTGTGTAGCTTGATTGCCATATATATTTTCATTGCTTACTATATAGCTCTACTTACGTATCGAGCACTGTTGAAGTAAATACTGAAAACTGACACGTAAAAAGTATATCTCCTTATAATATTTTATGTGGATATATGAAGTACTAATTATATATATATATATATATATATATATATATATATATATATATATATATATACATATATATATATATATGTATATATATATGTATACATATATATATATGTATATATATATATATATATATATATATATATATATATATATATAGAGAGAGAGAGAGAGAGAGAGAGAAGTATACAAGGAATTTGTTGTGTACGTATTAAATAGAAAAGTTTGTTTTTATAATACCAATATCACTGCGACAAATAACGCACCTATAAAATGGAGAAGAAACAAATAACCAAATGTAAATATCTATGTAAATTCTTTAGTTCAATTTTGGTTCAGTCGAGTGTGACTGTTTTTACCAAGTTTGTGTTCCGAATTCGTGGCGACTTGAAAAGCACAAAAATAAATGTCTGAATAGCAATATTCCTCAAACGGCAGTGGACATCTCTTTTACTGGTTAAGCTTTGAAGATCCATGCTATTTTCACACTCTGAGCTGCTACAATGTTGCATTCGTCTGAGGGCAAGGACTACACACGAAACTGAATAAATATGCATAGCTATTGACTATCTACGTCAGGCACGTTTCCTTGTAAATCAATATATATTCATAATCTATGTTCGAATAAATATATATTTTTTTACAATATTATAACTTTTGTTTCAATTGTTCTTCATTAAGTAAGTTTTCAGAAACACTTTATTTCTATATGACAGACATGAATATCCTAGTGTTCAACTCGGAATCGTTGCCACATCTAAAGCGTCAGTAATAAAGTAAAGACATTAATTTTCCTCTACTCAATTGAACAGTTTACTATGTTATAGTATATCTTTCTGTTGGTCTTAACGAATTCGACGACAATAATGTATCTAGTGTTGTGGAGCATCTCGAGAAGTGGTGTTACTTGAGGTACTAAGACAGTGTATAGCCATGCCGAGGAGATCTTATTTGGGCTTCGACTACGATGTTATTTTGAATATTTAATCAGAGTTTTCTTGTAGTGTAAAGTATACTCATGTAAGGTTGTCCTGAATAAACTTTCTACACAAAGATCGAGAATATTCGATGGTGGTGTATGATAGGTAATTATAACATGCAATGTAACGACACTGATACACTGCTAAATAGGTGAGTTATTTCACGTATGTAGAGTTTAAATTCTCTTAATTTTCGTGTTTATTGGCTATGGTGGAAGTTAGAATTAAGGACTATGAGTCAGAAGTGACTTTACAATCGGGTTCGTGCCATTCGACCAGTAAGAATTAACATTCTACTAAAGGGAAAATTTCATAAGCATGACACATCTACGTCTGTAAGTAATAATAATACATATTTCTTTAAATAGTGTATATATATAAATATATATACATAAATATATATATATATATATATATATACATAAATATATATATATTGACATATATATATATATTTATACATATATTTAT
>OY744526.1:108914551-108939551 GCA_963556195.1 Sepiola atlantica | reverse complement strand
CTCTTTAAAACATATGTAAACACATTTTGTCCGAAACATTTGAAAAGTTCGAATATTAATATATATATATATATATATATATATATATATATATATTTGTATTAATATAAATATATGCATATACATGTGTATATAGATGTATATATATGTTACATAAATATACATATAATATATATATATATGTATATATATGTATTTATATATGTATATATATGTGTATATATATATGTATATATATTTATACAATTGTATATATATATATGATATAATTGTATATATATCTATTATATTACAAATAATTACATATATGTATATATATATATATATATATATATATATATATATATATATATATGAGTACATTTCGAAAAATCAGGACAACGCATTTTAAAATAAATAATTTATTTATTCTAAAAATCCGAGCATTTTAGTTATACACACCTTTGTCAAAAGTTAAATCATATTTATCCTCTTCTTTTGTTGCTTAATCCTTCTTGATTGTCGCATATTTATCGCAGTCAAGTTGCATTCGTCTTGATTTTATCGACGATTAATGTCGATATACCGGTGTGTGTACCACGCGGCTACGTGGATAAGGTAGAATGAAAAGTCCACACTTAAAGCGTTGATGAAATGGCAATGACGCTTCAAGTGTGGACTTCAACACATATATCCTGTTCCTGATACGGATTGGCAGGGTATGGGGCAAACATAGCCTTTGGGTTACCCAGGTTTTTTTTTTAGACCCATCATTCTACACGCTCATTTAAAGCAATTCATGATATTCTGCATATCATTCTGCGAGTGAGCCACGAGATCCACACCATCCCCATCGAACAAATCTCGAACAACAGTGAGGAATGTCCTTGACAACGTCTTAAAACGCTGTAAGTTATACAGGCGATCTAATGTACGAAATCGAAGATACACACCGTTGTCACAGTTAGTGACTACCAATGAGTCACATCAAAATAGATGGAAAACAATTAGGCGCAAGTATTTCAGCCTGTATAAAACCATTGCTAATTTAAACGGGTTGAGAGATACAGTCATTGAACTTGACACGTGTTTTCATGTTATCGTGCAGCACACGAACGAGTCTAACAACGTTAGAAGAACATCCCAGCGGACCAAATAACTTCCACAGAACATCCCGATTAACTGTATCGAACGTTATCGTCAGATCAACAAATACCTGATATAGGTCTAGCAAATGTTCAATATACTTCTCTTGCATTTGACGTGCCGTAAAGATCATATAAGTAGTACCCCTATTTTTCTAAAGCCACACTGCCCCTCAGAAAGCATAAACGTTTAGATATAGGCATGCAGGCTATTCAACAGGATTCTGGTAAATAAATGTCATGTCTTATTCAAAAGAGAGATGCCTCGATAATTGCCGCACTCATCTTCCTCCCTTTGCCTTTGTACACAGAAACTATAATTGAGTCACGCCAATCTTGGTAAACATGCTCCTATAACAAGATTTTGCAAACCGACACTTTAATTTTAACTGCCAATTATCTTCCCCCATAGCGAAGGACTAACATATGTATACCATCTCCACCAGGGGCTCAGCATCTCAACTGCCATGTATCCTCCTCCACTTCGTTCAGGGAAGGTACAGACTCCTGAGGCAAGCTATCTATCACATCAGTACTAATGCAAGTTATCTATCAAATCAGTACTGACTATCGCCGGATTAGTGAATAGATCAGTATAATGCTTTGACCATCTATCAAGTAGCTTACTGGGATCTCTAATAAAATCTGCGTCATCCTTGGATTTTTATATGGTTACACTAAAATGAAAAGAGTCATAAACTATCTTCATCAATTCATACATTGTTTCACTGTCCTTAACATCAGCGGCATGCTGGATATTGCAAGCCTTTTGTCGCCACCATTCATCCTTCATCTGCCTAAGATTTTTTTTCTGCAACTTTGATTTCATAGCTATATATGACTGTTGCACAAACTTCAGATCCTGAAATTACTTTTTTCTGTAGCAGTTAAACGATGTGAGCATTATTGTCATGAAACCAGTCTTGATGCTTTCTCTTCGTTATCCCAAGGCCATCTACTGCTGTTCCATAAAACATTTCTTAAAACACTCCAACATACCATCACACGATATCTTTTCAATTCTATTCTGGCACAACTAGAGCTATGTTATTATCCTTCAGCTTTGCCACATTTATTCTACGAGGATACTTCACGCTGTCGAATCGCCTCCGGCCTAATTACGAACCTCATGTAAGCACACACCAGACGATAAGCTGTCCAGCACTCGGTATTTCTTTTGACTCGAACCTTGCAGACGCCCTTGAAATCCCGTCTACGGGTGATGACGCAATCGATCAAAGGTCATTGCTTGGGTCGTGGATACTTCTATGTGTTCTTATAATTTGGTTTCAGATGGAAACACGCGTTAGTTATAATTTAATCCAGTTCTCAAAACATTTGCAGTAAACGCAACTCGCTCTTATTCATACTTTCAATTCTATAACGACCGGGTGGACGCAACATTTTATATTCGCTACCCACTTTCGCATTAAAATCCCAAAACAGTGAGCAGTGAATATAACCATTTTAAGATCTTCAAGGTTCTTATATCAATGTTGCAACGTAAATGTTCTTTTCGGTCGGCCAGAACCATCACTATCAAGTAGGAGTTTGACGTTTCAACATTTTCGAATTAAATTCCGTATAAGTCATTGCATTCCTCCCGCTAAGTTCGACCCAGAGTTGGTATCTACATATGACTCACATACGACAAAGATACCAGCACAGCAACAGGATTATAGTGATCAACGGTATGCGACACGACGACCAATCTCTGAGTATCGGCGACTATGAACCCGGTGACAGAAAAACAACCCGATGACCGAGGTGTTAGATCGGAGTTTTCCCTCTCGTAGATGCCTATCTTAACAATGGCTAAATAGAACATCTCTCTTAGTATTATTGCCATATACCCATTGATTGAACTCAGGTTGCTTGGCACCAGAGTGTTGTTCACATGCCGGTGTATCATGCATGCTTCAGCTGGCAGGGTCTAAGCTCCTTTGGAGATTTCTGTCAGAGTTGCCTAGGCCTTATAATTTCAGGCAAAACCTTAGCCTACAATGCAATTTTAACGGGTTTTACAGCACTGGGCATTAGCCGTTAACAAAAGCTCATTTCGCACCACGTGCACGTGAGGTTACTTTGAGTAATAGAAGCTATGTATTTCACTAAGACAGTTGGGCGCTTTTAACACATGTCCACGTCAGTACTAGGATGTATATATCTATCTATATATCTATATATATATATATATATATATATATCTATATATATATATATATATATATATATATATATATATATATATATATATATAATATATATATATTATTTTATTAAATTCCCGAAACAGTTTTTCATGGTAAACAACTGATGATCCCTTAAATAATGTTAGAAGCAAACTAATATAATAACTGTAAAAAGTAAATTGACTTACATGAATGATTTTCCACTGAATGACCTGGGACTTAAGGTTTTTTTTTGGTTTTTATTCAGTTTTAATGGTTGAGAAACTTCCGAGACTATATATATATATATATATATATATATATATATATATATATATATATATATATGTGTGTGTATTTCTGATGTTTTCAGTGATCGAATAAAAGTCAGGGTGAATAACGTCAAATATGTACGTGACGAATGTCAGTGGAAAACGCTAGGTCTCTTCGGTGATAATCCAGTGAAAGTAACAAGTAAATAAAAAAACAAACAAGCAAAAACCAAATAAAAAACAAAATAACAAAAACAAACACACAACCCACCAAACAAAGCCACGGAGACGATAAGCACATAAAGTAAAGAACCTAATGATGTTCCAAACGAACGTTTCAAGCAAATGTCCATTAGAGACGCAGGTCTTTTCGGTGATGATCCCATGATTGTAAGCAGTAAATAAAAAACAAGGCCCAAATACGAGGACTGTCTAAAAAGTATCTGACTATTAGGCAAGAAAAATATTTCAAATACGTGATCGGGATGTGAACCTAATCCCCTTCAAAGTAGGCCCCTTGTGCTTGCACAGACTTAGCCCACCGATCCATCTAATGCCGGAAACCACTCTGGAAGTCTTCTCTGGTGAATAGTGTTCGTCTTCGTTTAAAGAAGATGCGATGAGTAACAATCATTACGGGGTGGTTCAACTGATTGAAAAATAGCCGCACATCAGCGAAGAGTGACCAGCGTTTTGACAGGCCCCTAACTGCTCGGAGTGCACCTGTTATATAGAGGGTTCGAAAAAAGTGATTATGTGGAACGCGACGGTTTTCAAAAGTATATATATATATATATATATATATATATATATATATATATATATATATATACATTTATATATATATATACTAATTTTATACGTACATAAAAGTACTCCATGGGCACGTGTTTCTGACACACATTTGTCATCAGTATAATGGGTTGACTCTACACATCAATATAGAAGGTCGATCCTTCTCTAAGTTTGCACGCTGAAGAATGACTGAGCCAGAAACACGTGTTTCTGGATAACTTTTATGTACGTATATTATTAATAAAAAAAAAGTATATTAACGTAAAATACGTCGTATTATGTCAAGGACGACTAATGATGCAGATTTCTGCATCTTAATTACTTAGGAAGTAAAATAAGCAAAATTGAAATATTAGTAAGAAAAAAAAACAACGAACGCTGCAATCACTAATAAAAACAATTAACTAAAAATGCATTAAATATTTAGGTGATAAAAATCGTACATATTTGTAGGCAGGGGGTCGTAGTCCAACGGTAAGACGCTGGACTATAGACATCAATATCGAATGTTCGATCCTTGTCTTAATTAGCCATGCTGATGACGGTTGTGGACCAGCATCACGTGCCCTATTGATTACTTTTATGTACATTTTAAATTAATAACAATATATATTAACCAAAACTATGTCATGTAAAGTTATGGGCGACCAATAATGACATTTTTTGCATCTTAAGATGTGAGAGAATCGAAATAGTAGTAAGCAAAACAACAATGAACGCTGCAATCACAAATAGAAACAATTACATAAAAATATGTTTTATGTATATATATATATATATACACATATACATAAAAATATCTGTTATATATATATATATATATATATATATATATATATATATATATATATATACATTAGTGATAGAAGTACAAAAGTGCAATATTGATCTAAGAAATAGTCGAGGAAAGGTTTCAGACGGATAGATAGCATATCTCTTCAAGTAATAGACATGAATGTGAATTTTGTGTCTGTGTGTATCAATTCTGATTCAAATAATTTTCGCTTTAATTTTCGCTGCTCTTTTTCACGTGTATCTAAACGCTATTATTGGTCTTATTAGTCAATTCCTTCCCGTATCAATGTACCGCTTTCTTATATTTTTCTTTTCCTAATTAGGTTACCGTCAGCCAAGGCAAATGCGACTAAATTAGCCTGCCATCAGTCGAACCTATATTTCTTTCTTTCACTCTAAAAAAACTGCCAGTCTGAAGAAAGTGAACTGTAGCAAATAACCTTTTTAAAATGGAAACAAAGGGCTACAATCGAAAACAAAATAATTAGAGCACTACAAATATATTTACTTATAGCACAAGTAAAATACAAAAGAAAAACAATTGACTACAAAATAAATCCGTCGAAAACTCGAGTATAATGAGGATGACGGAAATCAATCGTGTAACAAAACATAATATAAATCATCTGTCACTTTATTATTCTCTCTCTCTCACACACACATATACATGTATATATATATATACATATATATATACATATAAATGTATATATAAGTATATATATATGTAAATATATATATATACATATATATAAATATATATATATATATATATATATATATATATATATATATATAAATATATATGTGTATGTGTGCACTTGTGTGTGTGTGTTACAGATTATCAGAACAAGATCGCTACCGTCGCTTTCTTATCTAAAAAAAGGGGGACCTAGAATTAGTCCCCTATAACTAGACTTTCTTCAGCATATCTCCATGTTTGCTTCGCCTTACAAATAAAGCAGACATGGAAAGAATAATGATTAGAGCCCCTAAATTAGGCTAAATAATGTGTTTGAACATAACAGAATCTCAAACTAAGGAATACATGTATTTGACATGTATTTTGTGTGATTAAAATAAATAGTATAAACCATTAGGGGAAAAAACGTTGACGAAAACAGCCTTAATATGATATTATTAATAATAATAATTTTAATAATAATAATGATTATAATAAATAAATAAATAAATATATATATATATATATATATATATATATATATATATATATATATATATATATAAATATATATATGTATATGTATATATATTAATATATATATATATATATATATATTCATATATATATATATGTATATGTGTATATATATATATTAATATATACATATAAATGTATATATATATATATATATACATATATATATATATATATATATATATATATATATATATATATATATAGAGAGAGTAATTTATGAAATTATACCCATGGCAATTAAGCAACACAGAGGCTTCCGCGGGTGTATTTCCGTAGGCAATCTATAGGCTAAAATAAGCCTGACAATTCTCTACGGGGATGAAACGCGGAAGCTTATGTGTAGCTAAATTGCCGTAAAGATATTTTCAAAACTCACTACTTTGCTTTACTCACATATGGAGAACTGCTGAAGTAAATACTGAAAATAGATACATAACATAATAAAATGTTATGTGGATACATGAAAAAATAATATATATATATATTTATATATATATATATATTTATATAATTATTAATATATTTATATGTAGATGTATATTACCTTCATCCTTCCTTTCTCATATATATATATATATATATATATATATATATATATATATATATATATATATATATATATTATATTTGATCCACGTATATACATTTATAAATCTGGGACTCTATGTCTCTTTCTCCGGTTTTTTAAGTCGAATGTAATAAATATAAGAAATGCATTGTAATTCTCCATTGCATAACATACGATATCACCATAGTTCATAATATTATTCAAACCTAACGAAAAACAACAAAAATATTGCGAAAGACGTCAACAATACAAAGCGCTTCAAGATTGGCCAAACCACAATTTAAATCAGAGACAAAATAGCAAGCTTGTAGATTAACGAAAAAAATAAAGAAAATGAACAAAAGAGTATATATATATATATATATATATATATATATATTTATATTTTAGGAAGTTAAACAAACGAACTAGTAGTAGTGAGCAAAACAACAACGAAATAATTACACATATATAAATATATATATATATATATAATATACATATATATAACATATATATATATATATATAATATACATATATATAACATATATAATACATATATATATAATATAATATATATATATATATATATTTATATATAATATATATATATATACATATATATATACATATATATAATATACATATATATAACATATATATAATATACATATATATAACATATATAATACATATATATATAATATATAATATATATATAATATATATATACATATATATATAATATATATATATATATGTATATATATATATATATATGTATATATATATATATATATATATATATATATATATATATATATATATATATATATATATATATATATATTCCTGCGTTTGTGTATGATATATACTGCGTTTTTCTGGTAAGCCGATTTGTTTTCGGTGTTTCTCTGGTGCTTAAAACAAAATCGCATTAAAAAATGATGTCTATTTTAACAGTTGATAAATGCTGTTGTTTATATTGAAGTTGGTTAGATTTTTTAAACTCCGAGAATTGCAGTCACACCAGTTTATCACGGGTTACCGATCTCGGTACTAACCCACAAAACTTGGGGTCACTAGCAAAAAATTGGACAAATATACACAGGGAACCATGCGCATGAGAGATGCATACGATTGAAGTGAAATGTACGGTTAGAGTCTGAAAACCTCTATCGGTGGGAGTGTTCGAAATAGCGGACTAATGTCTGGCAACCCTCTAAAAAACAAAAAAGATAAGGAAAATGAAAAAAATAAATCTCTATACAATATATATATATATATATATATATATATATATATATATATATTTACTTTTTTGGGATAGGTTGATTATCTTATCACTATTTTTATCATAATGTGTCTATTGGAAGCTCGCCCATCGAAAGCGTCGATTTATTTTACTGAACTTTTTTTTCAACATATTTTTCAGGATTCGATCCGATTTCACCTTGTTTCTCACCCGATTGACTGTCCATCGGTTCACTTGTGTTCTCTCACTATTCACCGATCTGTCAACCTTCAACGTGTGCACTCGAATCATTCAGAAATGTAACGATTTTTTCAGTCATCTAACAATCTGTTTTCCTCACCCTCTTAGACACAGGTTTTTATGAATCCGTCTCCTTTGCTGCGTGTTAAGGGCCTATTCATGCAATATTTTGTACTGGTTCATGGTGATAGTCTTAAAAAATTTTTAGCCAATAAACACCGAGTTTTCGTAAGGTGTATCAGCTCAATCTTCGACTTAAGATAAACATGATATTTCAAATGTAGTCCTGATTGACAGACTGAAATATGGATAAAAATTATAGAATTGCATGGCGTTTAATCTTAGGCATGACAACATAAATCGACTTATAATAAAACTCTTACTCTGTCGCTGAATACGTATTATAATAGCCTACTATGTGTATTCAGTCGTTGTGTTACTCTATTCTTGGAGTGTTAGTACATCACGCTGTACTATTCCAGGTATAAGCACATTCAGCTAGACGTATTTGCACGGTTAATACCCTTTATACAAACAGTTACTTTCTCCGACTGGACTCGACAAAAATAAAGAGTAACATGTTTTCTAATATATAAAGTAGAGACGATTTTTCCTCTGTACCTTCTCGGAGAATAGGAAAATAACCACATGCATCACAGGCTATCAAACTCACCGTTATATTACACTTATTCACTCGAGCGTGTTTTAGTAAATTTGTTATTCTTTCTTCCCAGCTAACACTAAATATTACATTTGCCCCGCCATCTCCGACTCTCCGACGAACTAACTCCATAGAGGTTGTAGCAAACACTTTTCCCCTTAACAATTCTGTACTGTCACTACACTCATCGACACCGGGAACTAATACACACAGTTTAATTTTCACAAAACACACGTTCTTATTTATTATTTGCCTGGTATTAATATACTACATAACATAAAGCAATACGCAAAGACTTAATGACCGCTCCCGTTCACTCCGATGATTTTCCGCGAATATCAGATTACGTTATTTCTAATTCTACCTATGACTTCTATATTTATATTCATTCCGGAATTAAGCGAATGAAATTAACGAACACAGTTCCTGCAACATATAATCAATCAACATGGCTACAATTTCTTGATCGAATGCACTTCCTATTTAATTCAATAAGCGTCAAGATACTGGTAGACCCCGATACATATACATTTTAAAAATCATACACCTTTAACACGCATATTATAGAAAACTTTCTCAAATCCATTTCTTTCATCAACTATAAATAACCTAAACCGTGTCATTGTTGACCTTTATATTTGGTCAGCAGAAGCTAAATCTTAGCATAACACGCATGCCAATAAACAAGCTTAGCTTAATTGGGCTATTTTCACATATAATTTGTACTCAAAACCGTAGCGAAGTCGTTAAGACGGCAGGTTTTATGATCACAAGTTTTAGTGTTCGATCCCATTCCACTCTAACATTACATTTTTTTTTTACTTTAAAAATTCGCCAAGACGGTAGAGGGGGAGAAGAACAACAGTCCGATTCTTTTTTTATTCGACGTCATGCAATAGGTAGTACTTTCTCCCGTGCAACGCCGGCCGACGGGTTCCGCTAGTTATATATATAGAGAGATATATGATACTTAGAAGGAAATACAATGCAGATGTGCGACGGATAGATAAAAGTTGGAGCAAATAAGACATAATAGTGGAACAAATTAAATAGTTTCACCCTTATACAATGTATACATTCACACATATGTATATTTATATATATATATATATATATATATATATATATATATATATATATATATATATATATATATATATAAATATTTTTATCACAAGCACACATATATTTGTCTATCTACACAATGTTACAATGTTATGCAATACCTGTATCAAGATGGTCTGGTGGAAACACCGTATGATATACTATTTCGGAAACTCTTCCCTTATTCAGAACTGTGTTCAACTCAAGGTCAAGCGTGCATATACACGCTTGACCTTGAGTTGAGCACAGTTCTGAAGAAGAGAATGAGTTTCCGAAATATTATATCACACGGAGTTTCCACCAGACCATCTTGATACAGGTATTGCATAACATTGTAACATTGTGTAGATAGACAAATATATGTGTGCTTGTGAATAAAAATAGATATGTATGGACACGTTGAATTAAGGATGAAACTATATAACTTGTTCCACAATTATGTCTTATTTGCTCCAACTTGTGTCTATCCGTACCACATCTGCATGGAATTGCCTTCTAAGTATCACATGTCTATATACAAGTAAACAATGTTTCAAGCAAACTACATAAACATATTATGTTTTTATATATTTCTCATTGAAAATGTATTTCATTCACCGGAGAAGTATGTTTTTAAGGATTAGTTAAACGAAAAACAGTGCACAATTTAACATCTTGAAACTAGTAAAAGCAATGAAAGTATTTGATTAGTTTTTCTTGTTCACTGATATTAAAACTTAGTTAACCGATATGTAAACATATTATGTTCTCGAAAGCGAAATAATTGTCTCATAAACAGAAACAAATGGCTGGTTCAATGCTGGCTTTGAAAAAAATTACTGCTTGCAAGGAACCCAATTTATAGTAATTTATCACATACAGATATCAGCCACGAAGAAGACGATGGAATGTCACACAATGGCCACGCATGGGCACGATTATTGTGATACAAATTCTATAAACTGCAATATTTCTGATTGGATGTTTCTCTTTTATTGAAAAATCAATTTTTAATTTTTATTTAATGAAGAAACACGCTACGTTGTATGCGATTAGTCCTCATCAATTTAATAAAGAGCAATGTGTATTTATTTGTGTGCGTGTGTATATACACACACACACACACACACACATATATATATATATATATATATATATATATATATATATATATATATATATATATATATATATTTGTCCTGTCACACAAGAAGTATCGATTACACAAAACGGCCGGGCGAATCTTTTTCAAGTATTTAGGGGAGTTCAGAAAGCTAATATGAAGTCAGAAACGTCCGTCTTTTATCTATGTAACTTTTTCTTTTTTTTACCTTGAGTTTGGTATCCCAAGTTTTACGTCTTTTCTTTCATTTGTATCCTTTGTAAAATTCTACAGTTTTATATGTATTTCTGTCTTTCTAATCTTTTTTTACTTCACCAATGCAGCCGTTATTTTATATAAATATTGGTGCGAACATTGGCGAATGGTAATTTTGGTTTCCGTCATCTTGTACAGTCGTCATATATTAACTTCTTGTCTTGCCTTAGTTATAGAAAAATTCTGCATTGATACTTTTCCGAGTAGTTGATTATCCAAATAGATCCGGTGGGAATTGTTATGGGAGTAGGCGATCCCATAAGTCGGAACGTTACTCATTGGTCTATCGTAACGATGGCAATACGTAATGTGTACAAAGATAGAATACCTTTTAAACTAACCAGTATGTTTTCATGATCTCAGGCGAGATAAATATAACAATTAGGTAGTAAATAATTTTACCTTCATGCTAAAATAGGTTTAGCCTTCTAATGTTCCAATCGATTATAATTTTCTTTGCGTTCAATTTGTGAAATCGTGAATTTCTTTCACAGAACGCTAACAGGGACGTTCAAGAATGATCTACCTCATATAAAAGGTGTATATTTATTATATTAGTAGATTACAATTAACTGTCAGCTGTGAACATGTATTCATCATATTTTATCATTTGTAAGCTTACACATATTTCTGACTTTATAAAAGTATCAACCAAATTAGTTCAGTTGCTGCTACACTTTTATATTGTACTACACGTACCGGCAACTCGCTGGGCCACAACCAAGAAGACTATTTATTCTACTTTGATTAAAGTCCAAGATTGATAAAGTGTGACATCTAAGTTAAGACACTTTCTTTTTGAATGAGTATCTTTATTTCTATATCATCCTTCAAGTTCTTATTCGTCATTTTGTTGTTCTTCCTGATCTTGTTTTCATTCCTCTTCTTGCACTATTGTATATAATTATTATATAGAATGTATATTGCCCTTTATTGTTCTTACGTTATAATTAAAAGGGCTTTTCTATTCTGTCATCTAATTTACATACGTATTTTTGATGTGCACAGACACATGTGTGGAAATAAGATTACAAAACTGAAAAATGGATCACCCGTTCTCTAAATGATCACAGACATTAAGAAATATTAGAGAGTTGGTCAGTCAGTTTCGAATGAGATGGGACGAGAGAAATATAATATATACCTAATGAAGAAATTTCTGAATTTCATAGTTAATTATAAATTACAGCAAATTAGAAAAATTCGTTTTAAATGTTACACAATCCCTAATAATCGTATACTTTAGCATTGTTTTCTTTAACTATATAAGAAAAAAGCTTAAGGAAACAAATGTTTATAAAGTTATATGAATATCAATTATAATATTAAATGTAAGTAAACTGTATAATGATGAAAAAGGACGAAAACGAAGTGGATAGAAATGAAAAAGAAGAGAAAAAACACTCTCACCTCTCCCACGCCTGAGAAAATATGGTACCCACATCTGTTGACAAAGAAAATAGTCGTGACGTATCTGCGATTATGGAAAACTCAAGGAGGGAAAGTACCATCCAGACCTCCAGTGAAAAAGTACGGAGATTACTGGACTCCTTTGAAATCTTCTTGCCACTTATTAAAAAAAAACACAAACGACAGTTATAATTTCAATGGTAAACGGCTGTTTAGAGAACGGAATTCTATTTGCAATTTTAACCAACATAAACAGATAGCACTGCCCATCTGCGGAGACTTGTTGTCACTCAGATTTATTAGAACGTCATCTATATTGCAGTAAACGAGCACTAGTATAAGAGATAACTCGAGGAAAATGAGTAAATAATAATAATAATAATAATCATACTACTACTATTACTACTTCTACTCATAATCATACTAATAATAAAAAGAAAAAAACGAATAACTATAAACTGACCCACCACGAAGATACGATTAACAACAAGATTGATTAACACTGCGGAATATGGACGGGTTGAGCGTGAACGGCGAGAAAGACCGAATATACATCTTTGCCTCGGCTGCCATTGAACTGAGACTACTGGAAATCAAATGCCACGGAAACCCATTGGTCGTTATCAACGATACATTATGTTGTAATAAGAATTGAACCGAATAGAAAGTAGTGACGATATGATTGAGTTTATATTAGTCATATTCGAAAGAAAGTAACGTTTTTTTGTAAATGAAATATTACTATTAACCACTTATGTGAACATTCCAGCTGAGCTATACTACTACTACTACTACTACTACTACTACTACTACTACTACTACTATTAATAATAATAATAATAATGATAATAATGATCATGATAATAATGATAATAATTATAATGATAATAATGATAATAATATTAATAATAATAATAATAATGATAATAATAATAATAATGATGATAATAATAATGATAATAATGATAATAATATTAATAATATTGATAATAATAATAATAATATTAATAATGATAATAATAATAATAATAATAATAATAATAATAATAATAATCATAATAAAACACCTCATGTATATATGAACGACCTGAAGCTATTTGCAAAAAGTAACTGAGAAAAGCTGATAAACACGACCAGAATCTTCCGCAATGGGATACAAATGGAATTCGGAATAGAAAGTATGCACCGATAGGGATAAAAGGAGAGAAAACTAAATAAATCGGAAAGCATGGAACTGTCTAACGAAGCGGAGATGAGGGCCTGGCAAACATGTTAGCTATAAATATCTGGGGGGGGGGGGTTCTAGAAGCAGACATCAGCACATTTACAGAATTAAAAGAGAAGATCAGAACATTCTCAGTAACGAATTTATATAGTAGAAATCTAGTTTCAAGAGTAAATACGTGGGTAGTATAACTAATACGATTCTCTAGACCATTCACAGACTTGAAAAAAGAAGAACTTCGACATATTAACCAGAAGACAACGAAACTAATGGCCATACACACACAAACTGCAGCCGAGACATGAAACTGCCCAACTTTATGTGAAAGCGAACAGGAAATAGTACTGTTACTTGTAGAATACTGTGTGGAAAGTACAACATAAATATCGGAATAATATATAACCCAGAACACAGAAAGACTGATCATCGCAGCCATAGTCACCGTCAAAATACACAAAGCAGTGAAACCAGACACAAAACAAAACAATGAAAGACAAGTAAGAAGAGAAATAACTGCATAGGCAATGCAAAAGAATGACACTAGGTGACACCCATGAAAACACCTGGGTTTTGCTAAGAAAAGGGCACTGGAACACAGAAACGAAATCGCTAATGAGAGCTGCACAGAACAATGCGATTAGACGTACTGCGTTATAGTTAAAATAGATCAAACCCAGGAAACAGTAAATGTAGACTCTATAAATACAAAGACAAAACGGGAAAACACATAAGTGAATGCAGAAAACTCGTCCCGAAAGAATACAGGAAGATAAATGACTGTGTGGGGAAATCAGTACACTGGAAACTATGCAAACGACTGCGTTTTTAACACACAGACCAATGGTAGAAACAAGCAAGAGACAATACTGGAAAACGAAAATCTTCTGGGACATAGAAGTACAAATAGATAAACTCATCAAGCAATGAGGCTAGCCGTCATAATAGTTTACAAAAATGAAAATCACTGTTATAGTGTAGATTATGCACACACTACTGACAAAATGGCAAATATGAAAGAGACGGAACCATGAAGCAAATACACAGAGCTAAAGGGATATGGAACATGCAGAAAGTCAATATAATACTTCTGTTTTTAAAAGCTTTTTCTACAATTCTGAAAGACCTGGAAGAAGACTATGAGAAGTTGAAATCAAAGCGAAGTCTGAAACTATACAACGGACGACAATGAACCCTGCTGAAATCTTAAGGAATGCGAATGGGAAAACCAATCAACATAAACTAGGACCACATATAAATTGGAACATAAATAAAACATGAAAAATAGAAGGAACATATCGCGAACTTAATGGTCCTGAATCTGAAAGAATTTTCATAAGCCATGTTGCTCCACCTCCCCCCCCCCCAAAAAAAAATAAAATGGTAATAGTCGTGAAGAGTCAATGACAGTGGAAAGCCTGAGGAGCAATCGCACTAACAAAACCTCCACTGGAATAGTGCGAAAAGTAATGGGACCTTAATGAGGCTCATTGCAACCAAAACCTTGCTGCCAGCAAGAAATTAATGGTAAGCGATTATTTCAATCACAGAAAACTATTCGTAATAGGTATCGAAAGTGTTTGAGAGTACTGGAAATCTGGGAAGACTTGTTGTCACAAAATCGCTTACCATCAGTGAGCAATCAGTGATAGTAACGTGCGTGAAAACCTCTACTTCGGACATATAATAAGTTATAAAAGCTGATGAGATTCTTGAAAATTCAAAACCTGACTAAGTCTTTCTGAACAAACACAAAATAACTTGCTTCATCATTGACATCAATTCGATATCAAAGTGTAAGAGAAATAACCAAAATAAATAAGTATGAAGATCTTTAATGGGAATTAGTTAGATTATGTAAATTTAAAGAAGTCAAAATGATCTCCATTGTAATATGAACGCTCAGAACCATAACTAGAGCCACCATAAATGACTTAAACATATTGACGAGACAATTGCTTTTCCAATTTTGAAGAAGACTTGCGTGGTAGGAACGTCGAAGGTGTCAAGCTTGAAGATCTAAAGTCGAGGGAATTGACTTGATGTAATAGAGAAAAACAATCCAACTTGAACTATCCGGGAGTCGAGATGATGATAATGATGATGATGATGATAATGATGATGATGATGATGATGATGATGATACGCGAGAGTATTGTCAATTTGTGTATTCTAAAGTTACGTTTTAATTCTTTTTCATAGAAACAACATTGTCACAAGAGTAGCTAACATTGTACATATTCAGAGCAATGAATGGGTAGATGGTTTGCACACGACGGCAGAAGAAACAGAGGGTAGTTTAAACTTGTATCATTTGAATCATTCACATTACTGTTCTCATCTTGAATGTTATTCTCACAACGTTTCGGCCGATGTAACTGCCTATGTTTATTCGAGTGGATCTTGCTGAACGACCCATACAAGAAAGGATAATGTTTTTACTATAATCGGTTTTTAGTGGCAGTCTTCTGCAAGTTGAACATTCAATCATCGGTGCAGAATAAAATTAGGAATTACTTGATGCTTCCACCCGGTTTTGGGTGACGAAACGAGAGCAAGCCACCCACGTGGATTGAATAAAAGTGTCCGTTCGAAATTCCGTTTAGATTCCCGAGTTCGACAGAAAGATTTCCAAGTTCGACAATATACACCTGAAGAAGGTCGCGGGCTACACCACATTCTATGAGAGCAATATTTCGAATAATCCAAAGAATACAAATCAATCTTCATCTAAAAAATGATGACACATCAGTTGACAGGGACACCATTTCGTATGTTTCGAAAATAATTGAGCTATTTGAACGTAATTTGTAATTTCTTTTTCTTGAACTCCAGAATAACTTACATTTTGTTTATAACTATTTTGACTCTCACTAAATAAAAAAATATTAAACCCTATTTTCTTTCATAACTTTCATTCTTTCTTCCTTTCCTTCTCTTTTTCCATCTCTCACATCTCATTTTCTCACTTCCCCCGCTCTCTTTCTTTCTCTCTCTATCATTTCATTCTTCTCGTTTCTCTCTTTTCTTTACATTTATCTATTCCCCTATATTTATGTTCCTCTTTCTCTTACTCTCATTTATTCTCTCTTCCGTTTTCTCGCCGTTTTCCCCTCTCTTTCTCTCTTTTACCCTCTCTCCCTCTATATTCCCTTATTTCTTAGTCTCTCCCTCTCTATTCCCTTATTTCTCATTCTCTCCCACCTCTCTCTGTTTCTTACCCCCTTCCCTCTTTCTTCTTCGGGTTCTGCATTTTACATCTTACTATCTTTTTCTCTCTTCTCATCTCTCTCTCTCTCTCTCTCTATCTCTCTATTTCAACATTATAGCGATGATAGCATTGTTCATTTAACCGTAATCCTACCCCTAACCCTAACACTAAATGTCTGCAACAAGACAACGTTCAGCCCGCTACTTCAACGGGAGAAAGAAAATAGAGATGTATGTTGCAATTTTAATTTTAAGCAGACAAAAATGCACGCTACCAAAAGAGTGTACAAAATATAGAACGCAACGCGAACCTCTAGTGAAAATGCACGGAACGTACTGCAATCTTGGATAGGCTTATTTTCACTCAGATTCAAGGGTTACTTTTCAGCGAGTAATGACCCGGTGGGATGATGTAATAACATCAATTAATGTATAATAATTAGGTTAATAAAACAATCATTATTGGGAATTGAGGATAACTGCTGTCACTGTGATTGCAGGAAAAGTCACAATAATAAAGTGAACCCATTTGAGTTGGTATTACCTTTTGTTTCCTAAACCGAAGGTTGATAATTTTTATTCATATTTTACGCATATTTGGAGATCTTCTCAACTCGATCAAAAAATGACTATTGTACTGAACGTTTTCACTATAAACACAATATGCATATACTAATCATTTGTTTGTTAAATAGGTCTTCCGATAGTGCCACACAATGTAATTTTAACTTATTTTCATCATTATTTCTGAATGTATCAAATTCCAAGTAAAATTTGACTACACAATTAGTCTTCCTAATCCTATTTAGCAAATTGTACCGAATATATATTACTAGTTTAGAACAAAACATTTGTAATAATTTTAATTCTTTGATATTTGCCTCTAAGCATTGGCAAACCATATATAAAAATGTGCCATCATGATTCGATACCCCAAACATTTACTTACTTTTCGTGATAAAATCTATGTTCCACAGAATGTGAGGAAGCGTCTCTCCCTGCAGACTTACGAATTTATTAATTTTTCAGCTGATATTGAGCAGGCGAAAATGTCTGAGAATTTTACTTGTCACGCTCTGCTATTTCGTGCGCAATACGTACCCAACCCGATCAGCCTACCAAGATTTCGATCTCCGACACGTTTTTGAACTTTCATTATGCTCCGCCATTAGCTACTCAAGAAAAGATCAATAGTAATCCATATCTGAACAAATCGATTCGATGCATTTTTTTATACATTACATTTCTTGAACTAATAAAGATAGATACGTAGAAACAAGATAAAAAAGTAGACATTTAAACATCTACATACTGGTAAGTTTACGCCCACGCAGGAATGTAGACACGCACACGCATATATATATATATATATATATATATATATATATATATATATATATATATATATATAACGAAATTGACACCATCATTGAATCACACATGAACATGTATATAAGTGAAATTTTGAAAAACCAACAGATAGTGAAATTTTGAATGATAAATTATTCAAAGTAAAGTGGAGTAGAAACCCTTTCGCGAAAATTCACATTAATCATATTTGCTTAAATTTTAACAAAAAACAAAAAATATTAGATATAAATTAGTAAATATTATTCAAATTTAAGATTTCTAGTATTTTAAATGGGTTTCAAGGTACATCATACGGGCACTATTTAAAAATTGAAAATCAAAATATTTAAGTTAAGCATTGAATCGTTTTAAGAAGTGTCCTTGAATTTCAATTTATTCTTGAGACCCATTAAATTTTAAACATTTACAAGAATCAAAAAATGTATTGTGACACAAATTTGATTCCAGTTTCTAATTTTAATCTTCGTAAGAGGTCATTAAAGTGTATCAAATTGTTCTGTATGGAGATTGAATCCGCCCACAGGTATTCAAGTTATAAATGTAAAAACATAAATAAATGTTAAAGTATTTATGCGTTATAAAAAGAAATAAAAGCGAGATCAAATAAAAGTAATAAGGCCTAATCTAATAAAATGTGTACCGATTTGAAATGTTTACTTCAACTATTTCGATTTCAGTTTTATATGTTTATAGCTGAGTTGACGTTTAAAAAAACAATTTTGAAACCTAACAGAGACGAGTACATTAGCTAGTTGAATATATGATGAAAATTATTTAAATCCAATCTGTTTTGAAATTCTTTTCAAGTACTGCGTTAATTCCGCAATAATTCTCAACATACTGTGTAATACAAACTTTGTCACGACCGGCATATTCTAGAAAGGTAGGGAAATGGACTGGCATTGGTTTGCATTAAGGCCGCCTGTTCCAAAGCAATGTGGTCGTTGCCCTGTAATTTGTCGCAAATCGGACGGTATTATTCGACGCAGGTACCTGGCGTACATACCCCTCATTACATCGGTAGACACACTGAACAAGTAACATACTATGAATTTAGCTACTCTCATGTGTTAATATATAACTGTAGCTTCATGTGTTTGACTTTATATGAAAGGTTTTTACTCTGTTCGTATGCAATCAATTATGTTAATATGTGTGAGAGTGACAATATGTGTATGGCGAACGTTACATATCAATTGTAAGTATGCATCTCTGTATGTTGGCAAGTGTGTGAAATAGTATACATATATGTGTGTATGTATGCAGATAAGAAGCATATAAAGTAAAACGACTGATATATATATATATATATATATATTATATATATATATATATATATATATATATATATATATATATATATATATATATATATATATATATATATATATATACCTTCCACATGCTTAACCCTCAAAACAGTAACGGCTAAATATACACTACTTATAAACATTGACTTACGGGATTTATATAGAAATATTGTTTCATTTTTCATTATATTTTAAAATACTTTTCACCCCCACCTTTTTTCAAACCTTATTAAACACCCCTTACACTAAATTTAAACAAATATTCATAACCCTCTAAGCAAATAACGCATCCAGAAGAGAGTGACACGTGACTTCACATTTCCGAAACAGATGACAACATAAGCTGAAGAGAGAAGGATGCTAAGTCCTTCTGAGCTTGAAACCGACGGTACTAATGTTGTACTAATTTTTCTGTAACAAATATATATATATATATATATATATATATATATATATATATATATATATATATATATATAGTAATCCAGGTGAAGTAAATATTCACGAATATGAACCCAAAGAATACCAACCAGGCTTATAAACAGTGCTCAAAATAGAGCTATATGTATATGATTGTTTTTATTCGAACAGACATGTACAACATCATGCCAGTTTAGCAGATTTTGTACATGCCTGCTTGAATGAAAACAATGATATACAGGGTGTTTCAAAAGTCTTGGGAACATTACAAATGCATATATCTCATGAACTATTCCAGGTAGAAAAATGAAACTGGTGCTATTTTAAAGCTTGCTTAATCAAGTTTTTGGTCATACTAATTATTTTCGAGTTATCTTTCCAGGTGCAGTAATGGCGTTCTCTAAACAAGACAAGGCATTTTGCGTCCTCCAATTTGCAAAGACTGAATCGTGGACATGTGTTCAGCGTGCATTTCGCAGGAAATTTAAAAAAAGAGCCCCTGAAAGGAAATCCATTGTCAGATGGCATGCTAAATTTGTGAAAGATGGGTGTTTGTGCCCAAGTAAGCGAACAGGTCGCCCTTCAACTTCAGAAGATGCAGTTGAGCAAGTTCGGACAGCCTTTCAGCGGAGCCTCCGTAAATCAGTGAGAAGAGCCAGCAGGGAACTTCAGCTTGCTCCAGCAACTGTCTGGCGTGTCTTAAGGAAACGACTTCAAATGGTACCTTACAAGCTCAAGTTGGTCCAAAAGTTGAAGGACACTGATAAGCCACTTCGCCGTGACTTTTGCATTGCAATGCAAGAGAAGTTGGAAGATAACGGCTTTGATGACCGGCTTGTTTTTAGCGATGAGGCGACCTTCCATCTGAATGGCAAAGTTAAGAAGCATAACACTCGCATATGGGGTACTGAGAATCCTCATGAACTTCTTGAGCACGAGTGAGATTCACCAAAAGTGAACGTGTTTTGTGAAATTTCCAAGAAAGGTGTCTATGGACCGTTCTTCTTTGAAGAGGCAAATATCACTGGTGAATCCTATCTCAACATGCTGGAAGACTGGTTAATGGCTCAGTTGGAACAAGCAGAATCTGATGACTTCATTTTTCAACAAGATGGTGCACCACCACACTGGAGTCTTAGAGTAAGGCAGTTTCTTAACACAAGGCTGCCTGGTAGATGGATTGGGAGATCTGGGCGAGGTGATGACGTTCTCATGCCCTGGCCACCTAGGTCTCCAGATCTTACCCCGTGTGACTTTTTCCTTTGGGGCTTTGTCAAGCAACAAGTCTATGTGCCGCCCCTTCCAAGAGATATTGACGAACTAAATTCTCGAGTAACGGCAGTTGTGGGAACCATTGACGTCAAGATGCTGGAACGCGTTTGGCAGGAAATGGACTATCGACTAGATGTCTGCCGTGTGACGAATGGTGCTCATATTGAGCAACTTTGAAGATTCCCCACAAAACTTGAAACTTTAACCTTTCCAACGGTACCAATTTCATTTTTCAACTCCTAATAGTTTTTGAGTTATTAAAAATCGTTATGTTCCCAAGACTTTTGAAACACCCTGTATATATATATATATATATATATATATATATATATATATATATATATATATATATATATATATATATATATATATATATATATATATAGGTATGTATATATATGTTGTTGGATTATTCGGAATACTTTTAACATCTTGAGTGTTATTCACAAAACGGTTGGGCTAGTGTAATAAGCGACCTTATTCACGTGTATCTTGTCGAACTCAGGAATCTTTCTCTCGAACTCGGGAATCTTTCCCTCGGACTCGGGAATATTTACGGAATTTGAAACAGAACTCTTCATTAAATCTACTGGCGTAGCATATTCTTGTTCTATCAGCTTTGATCGGGTAGAAGTCTTAAGCAATTCGCAATGTTATTCTTTAGTATCCCCGTACTGAAGATTGACACTTCGACTTACAGAAGAGTGTCACTGAGACCTTACTTTTAGTTAGTACTTAATCCGGAAAACTCTAGTATGAATTGTGGGTACCTAAAACCTATTCTTGTGTCTAGATGTGCAGTCTTACAACGTATCAATATAGATCAGTACTTATTACTACACCACACATACGCATGCATATATATATATATATATATATATATATATATATATATATATATAGTAAATGTTTTTATTCGAACATGTACAATGACTGCTACACTGGCATGTCGATGTTATCGATCTACAGCTATCAAGAGCTGAGGTCTCATCAGGTAGAATGTTTTTTTGTGATCCGACCAGGTCGGTGAAGTTCAGGAAGAATGGAGTCAGCAAAGAAGAAGAAGAAGAAATGATAGTCATGTGACTAATTAAAAAAAAGATTATTGGCCGTGAGAAAAGTTTAATTTACAGTAATTCATATTTTTATTTTCATCCAACGCTGATCTGGGGTAGAGGGGGGCCGAGGGAAAGGAAAAGAAAGGGAAAGAGTGGAGAAAGAAAGAGAGGTAGGGAAGGCGTTAGGGGTGGGTGTCTGTAGCCATTTACAAGTTGTCGTAGGTTGGAGAGAGTTAATGTGTCTAGTTAGGTGTCATGGCACGCGACCGCCATTTGGCAAGTGTTGTTCTGTTTCAAGGTGATGTTTCAACCTATATAATGCAGACGTTTACATTTTCGCGGCGAAAAGCTTAAAGTGATATTTAGTTAAAATTATTACTGGTGATAAATAAATTTATTTTTTTGTAGTATTTGACAATGAATTAATAAAATATAATGGTGAT
The DNA here is from genome assembly GCA_963556195.1 of Sepiola atlantica. Taxonomy (NCBI): domain Eukaryota; kingdom Metazoa; phylum Mollusca; class Cephalopoda; order Sepiida; family Sepiolidae; genus Sepiola; species Sepiola atlantica. The sequence continues at coordinate 108,916,290 of OY744526.1, read as the reverse complement.
TATTTCTAGTAAAAATCGTATATAGATATATGACATTAGTATTAATAAATTTTACCATTATATTTTGATCAATTGATATTTAGTTTTAATTATTTTGATGGATAAATAAATGTATTTTATTTCTAAGTAATATTTAGTAGTTAATTAGTTATATATATATATATATATATATATATATATATATATATATATATTAGGTCTCTTTTATTTATAGCTAATATATATATATATATATATATATATATATATATATTAGGTCTCTTTTATTTATAGCTAATTGTTCCCATATTGTATTACACTATATACAAAATCCCCTTAGTAGGTCATCGTCGCGCAACATATGCGCTGCTTCTTTGAGTTGTCTTACTGCCCACCATCTTTTCTTTCTATAATTTTTACTTCGTCCGATGATAGTAGATGGTGTCCCTTTTGCATCAGTATGTGGTCAGCTATACACGACTTTTATATATCTCCACGTATTTCAGATTTACGTGGTTCTTTTAACTTTGCTTTTAGTGGACGACGTGCCTCACCTTTTGTATATTTGTGCACCTTTACATTGAATCACATACCCACAGTTCTTGCCTTTTCCGTAGAGCATTTTACTTGCACAAGATGCATTCGAAGAGTTTAATAATTATCCTGATATTATATCGGTTAAATATTCTGTGATGTTTTGCAACAAGTACTTTCATTTATTGTACATCAACTGTTGTGAGTGTTCAGGTGGCGCCCGTTCGTGTTTGGGTAAGATTTCTTGGAACTGATGTCATGCTCTCTAGATAGATATTTTGGTGGAGGGTTTCTCTTAAACTGTCAATCTCCTCTTGATATGTATTGCTGTCACTACACATTTTCTTTACATTATATGGAAATTAAAACTTAGATATTGTCCAATGAAAATGTGCATTCCATATAAAGATGAGCAGTGCTAGTTATCAGCAAATAGAGGAAAACAATATGTGATGTTGATCCTTTTAAATCGTAAACTGTATAGATCGACGGATAGTGTTAACAGAATCCAGTAATGTTTGAACATATTCATAGTGAGGCCAAAGTATGTATGTATCATCCACAAATCATAGCCACATTGCTGGCTTTAGTATTGTTGATCTGAACGTCATTTCTTACAAAGTATTCCATATATACATTGTCCCGTACTCGGGGCAAATAAGCATGAACCGTTTAATGTCAATATAGTTAGAATAGGTGGAAACCACTTTTGCATTTATTTATTTATTTAGATAACATTAAAAACCATGGCAAGTTTCATTGTCCATGTGAAACGTTTAAATAAAAATTGGCTGGAAAAATATAGTCACCATCTTTATACACAAATATGAATATGCTGGCTAAGGAAGAACGATACCTTTCATAATTTTCTAGTCAAAAATACATTTTTATTATAAACTTTAGTTATCGTTTTCCCTTAACTAGTATAATGATGAACGAACATATACTACACTGCCCCCTCCGCTGTCAGACGATACTATCGGGATTAACGACCACGACTTCTCTCCACCCAAAAAAGAAGGAAGTCAGTTTTGCGTGGACGATCTTATGAGAACAGAACCGATACTACACTACCCCCATTAAAATATATTCCAACTAAAACGAATTTTGGGGATTTTTAATTCTGGGAGAATGCCCCCTACACCCTCTTAAAAACGGAAGAAAGAGTTCCTGGAAAGACAGGCTTATGACAACAGAACTGATACTACACTACACCGCGTATTAAA
>OY744526.1:108882051-108909551 GCA_963556195.1 Sepiola atlantica | reverse complement strand
TACAGTCCAAATAAACTTTCTCATGTTCCAAATATTTCAAATATTCCTCAACCACCCTTTCAATCACTCCCCTCCCCCACCCACTCGACTCCAATCCCTCACTCATTGCTATCATTTTCCAAATATTTCAAATATTTCACACCCTATCACGACAAATGCTCCCTCTTCCCCCTCTCATCTATTTTCTCCCATACCTCTTCTTAAATTCCCTCATTTTCTCCAAACGCTCTCTAAGACCATAACTTTCGCCCATCCACCAAAATCACAGCCCCCCCCCCCTCCCTCTCTATCCATCCCCATTTTCCCTGCATACACCCCCCACACACAAACATTCCAACTCACTCTTCTCCTTCAATCTCGACCACAGCCATCTGGTCAAACACCCCCTCCTCCTCTTCCTCCAATCTCTCTCTGCCATCCATTTTACCCCTGCTCATCCCCCATCTCTTTCTATCATCGCCAGCCACAGTAGTCCTTGCTCCCTCCACCCTTCCCCTTTTTTCTCCCACTCATTTTCATTCTCTAAGAAGTACGGACGTCCAGCAAGACGCTGCCATTATTTTTCATTTTATTTTATTTTTCTTCCCAACATGTCTACCCTACATGTATCTGTGCTTGCATGATATCTTTTCCCTATATCATCATCCTGATGAAGTCTTATAAATAAAGACGAAACGTTGATGTACACATAAAAAACATCCAGTTTTTGGTTTTCCTTTTTCATTTTACCATCACGTCGGATTACCTTCATCCTTCTCTTCCCATATATATATATATATATAACTAGTATTTGTAGATACACATAGTTTATATAGATTTCTTAAGAAGATCACTGTAGCAGAGGTGATGTTCTCCCATCCAAATATTATAATATTTTAAGCTATCAGTATCGTACATAAAAAGTATAAATATATAAATAATATCGTTGAAAATACGATACCATTTGTTCGAATAGAACAGTGAGTTGATTGGCTCAGTTAGTAGAGCGCATGACGACGGTCACTGCAGTCATATATATATATATATATATATATATATATATATATATATAGTTATTTGTCGCTTTTACTAAAAGAGAGTCAGCTTTTTGTTTCACTTCGTATTCTCTCGTCGGCGTGAAGGTTGTATCTACTTTGTGCTATTAGTGAGCTCCAGTTAGCCAACGCATTCACTTGATTCTGCAGATACAAAGAGAGAGGATATATTCATAAATGCTGCAGACAACCAGGAATGGGAAATAGATGAACCTTGGATGTAGATGATTGGCTGGCTTATTACCACGTGACGTTCTAGCTATGTTCGTTTGCGCGTGCGCACGTTTAGAAAGAAAAAAAGTGTTTTTTCTTTTTTGTTGATTATCGCCAAAACAATCTGACCCCCTCCTTGGATTCGCAGCAGGACGCCATGTTGGATAGACTCCATCACAACAGTCTCTCGTTGCCAAGGGGTCAGACAAGAATCTGAAATAAATGAAGAAAAAATGTAAAAGAAATAGAGGGAAATAAGAAAACGAAATTATAAATGACGTGTCTAGAATTGATGTAAAGAAATGTATAAGACACTATTGAGAATGCAACTTAGAGCATTGATAGGTAAGTAATCTTACACATATGCATATATATATATATATATATATATATATATATATATATTTATATATATATATATATATATATATATATATATACAAATAGATAGATATATAGATATGTATATGCATATACATAAAGAAGGAGATATAATTTTTCATATACATATACACACACATATATTAGTTGCGCATACGATGTGTAGAATATGTTCTTTCGGGCGTTTGTGTGTTATCGCGGTATAATATATATATATATATATATATATATATATATATATATATATATATATATATATATATAAATAAGTGGAGCCACCAACATTTAAAAAAAATGTTGTTTATTATTAAATATTTTTATATTTTACATTCATTTGAAGTTTAGTGTTTCAAATTTTACATGCCACGTGTTTCGAGCATGTTTGGCTCATTTCATATATTTTTAAATATGTATTTAAGAAAATACATGTTGTATTTTTGAAACAAACGTATTGAAGAAAAGTGTGTTCAATCTCATTAGAAATTTAGTATCTGCGTGAGCATACAAGATCCTCTTCTCTGAGACCATTATCTGTATATCCTGGTGTTTGTGGTTGCTAATTTCTACGGATTTTCCATTTTTTATGAACCTTGTATTTTCTTGGCGTGTAGGGATGTGTGTAGGTGTATGTGCATGTGTATAGTATGTGTGTTTGAGTAAATGTATCCGTTCTGGTGTATGTATACCCCTGTTTATAGGTATATGTAGGCTGCTGCGTATATGGGTGCATATGTGTTTGTCTACATACCCCCACTAAACAACATCAACACATGACCACTTTCATCAACACATGCATCCCTTACATCCACACATGCAACAGATTCGGAAAAGTACGCTGCAATTATATCTCGATACATAATCTTTCTTCCCAAACAGACTTGATTCTGAACAAGATAGGCTCAGAGAAATCTTTATTAACAATGGTTACCGTGAAGACCGTATTAGTGATTAAATAAAGAAAAGGGTTTCTTGTTCTAAATCGCCTAAAATATGAAGCTTTTCTTGATCTCTTATGTATTTTAAGTTGCTTTGGATTCAATGAATTAATATAAATATAAGTAGCAGATAGTTAGAAGTATTACCAATTGTTGCTACTCTTTTTGTTAACGTTTCGTACTTGACAACGGACTTGCATATCATGCATTTCGAAAGGATACATTTTCTTATGGGACAAATACATAGAAAGAATTGCCAAGTCGGCTGCAAAGAAAGTGTGCCACCTCTAATGTGCTAAAAAACTTGACAGTATCCTATATCTCTACAAAACCACCATCCGCCCATGTATAGAGTATTGTTGTCACTTCCACTAGTCTCCCTCACTTATGAAAGGCCCCAAAAGAGTATATAATCTAATAGGTCACTTACTATCTACCAAGCGCATTCCCCTGCCCTATCGCTTAATGTTGCATCATTGTCCTTGTTTTACAAGTATCTCAATGGAAGGTGCTCCGATGAACTTGCTGTTCTGGTTCCTTATCGACGTAAATACACTCGCCTAACCCTACAATCAGCGAAATCCCATCTATTAATTGTGCATGTCACCAGATGTTAGATAACCTTCTACTCCAATAGCTTATTTCCTCGAACTTCAACCTTTGGAACTCCATCCCTGATCCCTGTTTTCCCGACTGTACCGACATGCGGAAATGTAACACTAATGTGGACAAGCATCTCGCTTAACAGCTCCGAATTTAGGATGCGCCTAAAGTTTCACATTAATTATCAGTCCCACCTACGTCTACAGTGGCAACAGGCCTTGTTTTGGGTGAAGTAAGTTTTTTAAAAATGTATAGCAATGTTGTCTATCAATTTAATTACCAGTGTGATACTCGTTATATAGTTATTTAGGACGGACTACCTAACATTTATAGATACGTATAAATCAGCACGTTCCGTCCAAGATCCGACAGGGAAAGGCAGGATTCGTGTGCCCCCCCCCCTTCCTCTTTGAATTAAGAATCTGCTTTTGGCTAGCATTGGGTCGAATATTTATGCCGTGTCAGAAATGATAAAATATAGTGTTTTGAGACTTTGCATAGGGTGGATTACAAACAATCCGAAAAATCTCTGTTGTTATTCCTAAACTTACTTTATGCTGTGAAAGAAGTTCATTAAATCCGCATATCTCTTTAGGAAACTTTGACACCCAGCCTTTTGTAATCTTTAACTGGGTACTTTAGTAGTTTTTAAATTAATATTGATGGATTTATTTTAATTGATGTTAGTTCATTTACCGTCAGTTTTTATCATATTAAAATTACTAAGCTGTGCACATTTATTCCGTTACTGTTAAATGTTTAATTCATATTAATTGACGATTTTCGTCCGATGACATGTCAGTTGAATAGGCTTGAAAAATTATTTCGTCCATTTTATTCAACATATTTAATGCAGCATATTATTGTTGCCATAGATCGCGGTTCGTCAAGACACAACATCATAACGTATGTCTTCTCCTAATTTATCTTGCTCGTGTGATTACGATTATGTCATAATTGTTGCCATCATTATTCAATGTGCACCGAGACAAACAATATTCACATGATTTGAATTTCATATCGATAGATAGATGTATCTTTATTAAAAGATTCATTACTCGCCGTATCTGCGAGTGTTTCAACATTGGATTCCAACGCAATCGTTTCATCAGCAGAATGGGGGAATTGTCATTATACTACCACGTTCATTCAAGTAAGAGAAATCACAATGTTTATATTTGTGTAGAGTACCGACTGCCTAAAGAGCTCACTGTTTTTACGAAGAGTAATGCATTACGTTAAGAGAGAGGGAGAGAAAGACAGAGAGAGAAACCGTTAGACTGAAATAGAGAGTCAAGCATACGATACATGTATATATATATATATATATATATATATATATATATATATATATATATATATATATATATATGTTGGTTAATTGTTTCATTTTACGGCATATAAACACATTTCGGGTTATTTAATGCCGAATTAGGTCATTTTGGTAGAACCGTTTATCCTTCAAGTTCTATACATTTTCAAATACATAGTTATTTTGTAGAAGAAAAATTGCGTGTTTAGCTTTGCAAAGGAAAAAGAAAAAAATAACATCAATGTTAGGTGCATTTTAAGTCAGCAAGCTACTATTTTCACACACTCTAATATGGTAGCACTATATATAAATATATATATATATATATATATGTATATATATATATGTATATGTATATATATGTATATGTATATATATATGTATATATATGTATATATGTATATATATATATATATATATATATATATATATATATATATATATATATGTATATATATATATGGGAAGAGAAGGATGAAGGTAATCCGAACGTGATGGGAAAATGAAAAAGGACCCCCCCCCCAAAAAAAAAATGGATGTTTTTTTATGTGTAAATCAACGTTTTGTCTTTGTTTATAAGACTTAATCAGGATGATAATATAGAGAAAACTGTCATGCAAGCACAAACACATGTAGGGTTGACAGACATATTGGGAAAAAGGAAAGAAAATAATGGCCACTACTGGGTGGACGTCCGTACTTGGTGACCAAGTGGCTTAAATACGGGTCTAGTTAAAGAATGTAAGTAAGAATAAAGTTGTATAAGTAGTTATTTAATGGTTTACTTGTTTGAGATTATTTGCATACACATTTGATCAGACAAACAACAATAAACAGCTAAGATCACAAAGCAACGTTTCGAATATGGGCACGCAACATATTATGACGAAAGGATCGGACTACTTTTAAGTATGCCCGTGTTATATACACTGGGCCGAATGACACGATTCATAAATAGACACAGAGACGCAAATGATAGATAGATAGATAGATAGATAGATAGATAGATAGATAGATAGATAGATAGATAGATAGATAGATAGATAGATAGATAGATAGACATATACATTTATAGATAGAGGGATAGATTTATAGATATATACAAAATCAACTGAATAGAATAAGGTTATAGGCTAATGTAAGCATATCCTTTGAATATACACACACACGTATATATAAATATATATATATATATATATATATATATATATATATATATATATAGTAAGCAATGAAAATACATATGGCAATCAAGCTACACAGAGGCTCCCGTGTTTCATCCCCGGGGTGAATCGTCATTTAGCCTGACGATTCCCCCCGGGGATGAAACACGGGAGCCTCTGTGTAGCTTGATTGCCATATATATTTTCATTGCTTACTACCTCGCTCTACTTATGTATCGAGCACTGTTGAAGTAAATACTGAAAACTGACACATAAAAAATTATATCTCCTTATAATATTTTATGTGGATACATAAAGTACTAATATATATATATATATATATATATTTATATATATTATAGTATGTTGGCCATCAATCCCCATCCGCACTGTATCTTTAATTCTCTTTTATCTCTGTGCGTGAATTTAGGATGAAAGAAAAAAATGTTTCCCGCTCGCCTCCTGTCTTTCTGCTCCCCCTCCCGCAAGAATATTTTTATTCGTTTTCGTTTCACTGTTTTTTTCTCCCATTTTTCCACCATTAATATTCCTGTTTTCATACTGCCAATTTTTAAACAACTTGACTTATTCCTTTCCTCTGTCGTTGCAGATAATAAATTAATAAATAAAAGAACTATATCCATACGCCATTCCAAACATGATGCAAAAACCTTGTCCTTGAGAGTGAGGTCGGCAAAACTTATTCCCTGGAAGCATTTGCGACCATTCAGACAATCCTATTATTTAATCATGCATACGGTAACACGCAGTATATATATATATATATATATATATATATATATATATATATATATATATATATATATATATATATATATATATATATATATATATACTCGTGTACTACTTCGGTCAATGATGATCGAACAATATTATGCTTCGCCAGTATCTGCACACGCTATATATCTTGATATATTATGAAACCATTTATCTAAAACATAGAATTAGGCCAGTAATTATTTTTTTATACATAAATTAGTATTAGTATTTCTCATGACGTAAACAAAAAGAACACCCCCCGTTTATTTGTTATTACAGAGCGCATGATTGCTTTCCGATTTTTAAGAGTGTTATATTTCATACCATTTGCTTTCTATCTTAATTACCTGAAATTGTTTTGTCTTGCCGGGGGGGGGGAGCCTTGAAACATGCAGATATCTACTTATATACAAATAAATACTCATTGCTCTTTATTACGCACTTGAAGATGTGCGTTACTCAACGCTCGTTTCCATGGTGATTTGTCCCCATATCATTTAATAAGTAAAAATCATGCTGAAATATAATTTAGTTCTGGGATTTAGTTACGTATAAAAATAATGTTGTGTTTAGTCTAATAAGCCGTAATTAATAATTAACTGGAGAATTCAACTATCTATATTTCTAAGCTATCTATGTATTCTTATCGCTCCTTTTGACTCCATATTTATTAAACCAATCACCAATATTTATTCGTGCATTTGAGAGCTTCATAGAAAAAGCGGCTCTCTCTTTACAAACTCGGAAATCATCAAGACTTCTTCTAAAACGGTGCGAGACTACTGTAACCCTGGATAGACTAATTGCCATTCAAATTAAAGAGTAGACCAACAGACGTTACTTGCGAAAAAATAAATGGTAACCGGCTGTTGCGAAAACATAAAATGTGTTTCCAAGATCGTAAGAGTTGTAGAGTTCTGGAATTCTGAAAAGCTTTAGACTCTAGAGTAACCCCAATCCAGGTGAGAAATCACTGATAATAATTTTGTAAGAACTCCTAGTTATAATAATAATAATAATATTAATAATAATAACAATAATAATAACAATAATAAGAAGAATAAGAATAAGAATAAGAATAAGAATAAAAATAAGAATAAGAATAAGAATAAGAATAAGAATAAGAATAAGAATAAGAATAGAATAAGAATGAGAATAAGAATAAGAATAAGAATAAGAATAAGAATAAGAATAAGAATAATAAAGAATGATAAAGAGAATATAGAAGTACTGAAACTGATTTGTTTTTAGTGATTTGAGAAGAATGTTATGAAAAATATATCACAGTTCTTAAATTTCTGAACGAAATTAAACTAGAATGAATAGTGGTAGAGGTTGTGGCTCAATGGGGCACGGGTACGTCAAGTAGAACATAAACGCGGGATTTGAACAATAGAGGCTAGGTAAGAATGAATAGTGGTAGAGGTTGTGATTCAACGTCTAGTAGAATATACACGAGGGATTTGAATAATAAAGGCTTGGTAAGAGACTCTACTTTGCGGTATTTGAGCGAGGATCTGATTCTAACATCTGTGTTATTCTTTACTAGTAGACGTGTGTCCCCGCGTTGCCCGGGAAAGAGGATTTACTCCAGGAATTCCATAAACAACTTTGAAAGATCTAACACGAACACAGACCCCACAATGTTAAAAGTAAATACCCAGAATTTCTCTATGTTTCTATAGAAAAATAAAAGTTGTTCTTATTTGTATAAACTCTATTTTATCGTGTTAGCCTCTAACTGTAGGTGTGGGACATAATGAATCAGATGGGCATAACGGTCCAAATCAAATACTCCTGGTATTTTCTCCCAACTAAGATTGTTTCCTATGCTCCTCTTCGTTAGTTTACCAGCTTCTGAAAGTGCTACCGGTTGATTGGTTGAATTTTTAAAGATTGTTAAGTAGTTTCATCTACTTCTGAATAAAGGAACATGTGCTCAGAAAAAAAACATCAACAGAAATTGAGATTCACACATTACTGGCAGAGTTACAAAAAACACTTACATTTAAAGATGGGGTATAATGGGTTACCTCCGATTTTTATTAAAGAGGGCACTGATTCGGCTTCTACTAGAAGAATAGTCACTAATTTTAATAGATTTGTAATAATGAGCTTGTGTTTATGAAATGTGTGTGCTTTCTATATTTCGACCTGTTATTATTTTATAAGGATGCTCTGTATTCTTCATGTTAAAGACTTGGTTTCGTATTAATAGGTATAAATATAAAACGCTCCACATACCTATTGCTCGTCGGAACTGCTTATCAATCTTTTGACAAAATCGTTTTTTTCAATTGAACATGCACAATGGGTACTCATTATGTCCCAGCACCTACAAAAATGTTACCAATGTTCATACCGTTAGTTAGAGCCCATTACATTTATATACAGTGTGATAATATTTAAGGAAACAACGAAAAAATGGACTCACAGATGTGTTGCATATTTACTGCAAAGAACAAACTTATGTTTAATAAGTATTATTTACTCCTGTCCAGGAGTTAGGCACAAGGCCAGTTTTATCCTACTCCCACAAGTAAGATGTGACCCAAGGTCGGGTCAGAAAGGCCAAGAAAGTATCAATTTAAAGTTGTCCCTTTCCTTTCAAATCCTCAACGATTATGACCCACTCCGCCCTATTTATCTATATGTTTTAATATAGATTACCAGCAACCAAAACAGCTTTAATCGAGAAGCAAAGAAAAGAATCCCCTCTCCCATATATTTTCTACAGTATTTTTATTAGTGTATATAAATTATAGACCAGTTGTAACTTCGTGGATTGCAAATGTGTAGATTAGGTGAAACATTAGTTGGCGACATTGAAGGTTCTTGCTCATGCGCCTTTTATTCTGAATTTATGGGCCGCCATCACTGAACTATTTATGTTATTCGAAAGCGTAATGCGCATCGTTTTAAGTGTAATTTAGACGGTTTGAAACCAGTCGAAATGATTGCACACTAAGAATAAGTAAAATATAAACACTAGGATCTTTGTTTAGAATCATTTGACGGTTTGGTGTAAGCAAATAAAAATACCAACTTTGCTAAATGTCTAAAATAAATTTAAGAAATTGTTCTATCTTAAATAGAAAAGTTGATGTTAACACTTCATGAAGTTTTTTGTTTTGTTGGCGCTCTTTAAGAAAAAGGCGGCGAATCAAGGCAAATAAGTGGTGTTGACTTAGAGGTTCATACTTGACAAATGGATTGATTTATTGTAATTTGACTAATAAAGCAAGCGTAAAACACAAGCAACATATATTTCATGTTTTTTTTATTATAAAAGATATAGATATGTTTGAAAGTACCCTTTCGTATGTAAAGAATGGGTTTCTAAATGATAACGTTATTATTTCAACACAGTCCATAACTTACAGAACTACCACTATTTGTATTACAATTAATCAATCAATCAATATCAATCAAGGAATTTAATAGATTTAATAATTTTTTTAACGTATAAGAACATGAAAATTAAATAAATAATGTGTAACACTGTTAGTTTATCGAATGTCTTTTTATGTTATCAACAAGTTTTTGATAATTTAACTACAAGAAACAAAACATGTAATTGCTCATAACTTAGTCAATTCAAATGATTACGACACTCATGTTTAGTGTAATAAATAGTGAGAGCAAATTACATGTATTTAATTGTATTATAAAATATGTAAATGAATGAACGTGAATTTGTTTTTCATCTATCCGAACTATAATTACATCAAAACAGCTTGTGCTAATTTAATTCTATGATACTCCGTAATATTCTGAAATTCATCATATAGTAGACTTAAAACGCCTAGAAACAGTTTTATTCTTTTTTTAATTTGCATATTTATTTTATAAACAACTCTTAATGAATTAATATAATAATTTTGCATTGTCATCTTCTCTTATATATGCACAATATTTTCGTCGGTAGAAAAATGTATGATGTCACCGGCATGCTGAGAACAGATACTACACTTAGATCTTAGCCAAAATGCCAAGGAACCATGAAACTGTTTTTATGACTACACATTTTCAAATGAATGAAAACAAAATCTATTACTGTATGACATTTTAATAGGAGTGGGTAATATAGTATATGTTCTGCTGTCATGATATCATCATCCTAGGTTTTAACTCCTCCATTTTGGGAGGTCAGTGTAGTATATGTTCGTTGATCATTATATCATTATGCTAGGCTAGCAAACATATGTGACCGGATGAAGCATGTATTTGCTAGTCTTTAATGAATGGGGACGGCTTCGAAATACATTCACATGAAAGATCTGATGGAATTTCAAATAGTCAACACCGATTCCACATGCTAAATCACGTTCATACATCGGTTTTCGATCGATTATCGAAGTTAAGCGACATAGAGCCTGGTCAGTACTAGATAGGTGACTATTTGGAAATACCAGCCGCCGTAGGTGGGAGGAAGTCAACAACTTCCGACTAGAACAGCAAACTCTCACTTTGTAATCTCCCCTGACCTGTATATATATATATATATATATATATATATATATATATATATACATATACATACGACTGGCTACCGCTTTTAAATTTAATACTCTCTCAAATCCTCCTCCTTTGGAGAGAGCTGGCCTAACACATCTAATATGAATGCCGCTTACAAACTTTTACTTAAATTTAGCCAAAGACGAGCAATACTCAATATTCTAGAAAAAATGTGTAACGGTTATGTTGTCACGATCGCATTGCTTTTCTTAAGAGAATTAGTTTTGCACATTTTATGTTATCACCATGCCATCGTGTTTAGTAAGATAATATGTCGTAGATTATTTATGTTGTCACAATCGCATCGTCTTTGGTAAGATAAAAGTTGTGGGCATTTTATGTTGTAGCAATTGTATCGCATTTGGTAAAATTAAATGTGTGAACATTTATTTTGTCATAATGACATCGCCCGTCGTACGATGAAAGTTCTTATCGTTTTACGATGTTTGGTAAACGAATGCGTTGTAGACATTTAATCTTCTCACAATGGAACCGCATTTAGTAAACGAAAAACCTTTTGAATGTTGCGAGAAAATAATTTGTTGACATTTTATGTTATCACAATGGTATCGAATGTGGTAAAAGACTAACTTCTGTACATTCTATGGTGTAGCAATAGCACCGCCTTTTGTAAGAGAATGAGTTGCAGACATTTTATGTTGTTAAAATCGTACCGAATTTGGTGAAAAAATAAATATAGAAATGTATTTTTTCATGAGCGAATTGAATGTCCGTAATAAAATAAGCGGTGGACATTTTATGTTGTCAAAATTGCATCGCATTTGGTAAGCGATAACGTGGCGCATTTTTATGTTGTCACGATCGCATCGCTTTTCATGCGAGTAAACTTTCAGACATTTTATGTTGTCACAATCGCATCGCATTGGATAAGCGGTAACGTTGTTGGATAACTTTTATGTTGTGACGATCGCATCGCTTTTCATCAAGTAACACTTTCTGGCATTTTATGTTGTCACAATCGCATCGCATTTGGTAAGCGGACACGTTGTTGGAGAACTTCTATGTTGTCATGATTGCATCGCTTTACGTAAGTAAACACTTTATGACATTTCATGTTGTCACCATCGCATTGACTTTTGGTAAGCGGACACGTTGTTGGAGAACTTTTATGTTGTCACGATAGCATCGCTTTTCACAAACGAACACTTAGTGATATTTTATTTTGTCACAATCTAATTTTATAAGGGAATAAGTTGTGAATATTTTATTGCGTAACAATTCCTTCCCATTTGTTTTCGTTGCAAAATAAAATTATAAAGAAAAAATCAAGTAAATGAAAATGGAATACATTACTTGTGATTAGCATATTCTTTCTCTATATTTCACAGTTTTTGCGCACGTGCGTGGATGTAAGTGTTTCGGGTTTGTTGATTTACGTTTGCGATTGCATGAATTAGCGAACGTCTGTGTACTCGTGTCCATATGTGTTGAAGACAGGAGGAAAATGTATATTTTATGTCTGTATAAACCTAAAAATGTCCATTGCATATACAAATTATTCCCTTAAATATACTGTGTTCCCCTATATCATATGCATTCAAACATGTTTTAAAATCAGTCCTCGAAAAGCGAAAAAAAAACGGGAAATAAATAACTGAACGATTGCCGGCTGAGTTTTGTTTTGTTCTGGCCAGGCACGCACCTGGTGTAGACAACTTCGGACATTCTTATATCCGAAGTTTCTATTCCGTCGTTGGCAGGTGGGTGGAGGGGGGTCGAATTACGCAAGATCCGTGATCTATGAAGACATATTTATATATCATTTACCCAAACTGGAATATTTAGTTGCCCAAAAGAGGACATATAAATAAAAATGTGAACACATTTGTCGTATTCGCCCTGTTCACTCTATTCCTAACAATTTCAAGTAGCCAAGAGGAAAATGGAAAATCGAAATAAAACACGAACAGCAGTAATATATTAATATCAACGTTTTATTCGCATGTTTATTCTTATTGTCATATAATATATATAACCCAGCACACTACTCTACATACATGGACACACAAGTAAGCATATCCTAGCATACATTAAGATGTGTCTAACTTTCTATGAATACACACACAAATGCATGCACACTATATAAATATATATATATATATATATAAATAAATATATATATAAATATATATATATATATATACATATATATTTGTATACACTAAGGTATACGTATATGTTCATATATAATTAGGAATATGATTAACTCCTAAACTAATTTACCAATAATTATGAATTAGGAAACATGCCTGCTAGGCGCTAGGGTTGGTAATATGGGAAATCCTTAGTTCAATTTAGTTTTATACAAAAAAAGCCAAGGATGAAATAGCCCTTCGTGAAAATTCAGATACCTCCGGTTTTTGCGAAATTGTTAATATAGGTATTACATTTAAATTAATATATATTCCTCAAATTTACTTTCCGTTGAAGTAATTCAATGTATTTTAGGTGGAATAATATAGGCACCCGTACATTTAAATGTAATATTCCAATATTTCACAGTTGCATTAACTTTGATCTATAGACATGAGACACCAATTAGCAAGTTTCCTTGAATGTCAGTTTATTTGTAAGATTCCTTAAGCATAAGCCTTTTTTAGACATTTTCTAGAATCTAAATCATCTCATGGATTTTTATCTAACTTCGAGTAATTATTCTAGACACAAGTGCCAGTCTCAGTCTCTATTGATTTTTATATTAGTAGAAGACATGGAAGTGTATTTCTAGGCTAAACATCAGGAGTCTGTTTACATTTGACGCATAAAAACCTTATTAAAACATGGAAGCATGTAAAATTATAGATGTTATTTTAATAATGATTTTATTATTCTGAACGATACTCTACTTTGTATGCGACAATGTGTTTCTTGCATATGAATCTCTTATGAAGCACCGGCCATTTATAAATCTGAAATTATTTTTTGAAAATCTTGCCTCTAGCGGGTATGTTTGTATTTACAGTTTAAAACTTTGAAAATAAAAATATATTTCAGTAAATTAAAATGTATTACAATTGGTGTTTATTAATTCTCTCTCTCTCTTTCTCTCTCTCTCTCTCCCTATATATATATATATATATATATATATATATTAATATATATATATATATATATCGAGAGAGAGAGAAAGAGAGATAGAGAGAGAGAGAAGGAGAGAGAGAGTAAACTGACACCAATTATATTACATATATATGTACAATTCTGTTATATATATATATATATATATATATATATATATATATATATATATATATATATAAGAGTAAGTAAAAAAATACAAACAAATAGACAGATAGAGAGAAAGGCGATATATTGTAAGAAGTAAATAGGAACAAGTGAAGGGAATAAAAAAAAGAATTAAGTGAAAAGAAGGGAGATACGAAGTAAACATTTGAATTGATAACTAGATCGAGAAGGAGGCAAAGCGAAGAGAGAAAGAGAAAGTAGCCCAATATATATGAAAAGAGAGAGAATGTAAGTTACATGTAGTAAGTTTATCTACCTGATGCAATTTTTACTTGATATTAAATATCTTTTAATGGAGATGATAGACGATCTGATTTTGCCAAAAAAAAAGGGAGACGCAAAAGGAAATAAAAACAATGAAAACAAAATAGAAAATGTCGAATCATACGCGTTTCACGTTGACACACATCGCTTTCACATACATGTAACATATGTTGAAGGCTTTCTCATGTGTCTATTTAGATATATGTAAACAATCTCGGTAGCTGAGAACTTCAGAGACATTCCGAACAGCAGGGCGCACATCATAGTGAGGGGCTATTACGTCTTTGATCTCATTGCTGTCTGCGGGACTATCTTGTCCATGATAACTCCACTGCCTGATGTAGCTAATCGTTGATTTGTCAATCACTAATAATTTCATAAACGAATCGTTGCTCTCAGTCGAGAGTAAATCTCTGTGTTCGTTTTCTCTTATAGGTTTTATAAAGCTAATGCAATTTTTATGAAGCTAAACAATTACGTATGTTTCCTAGCAATTGAGCACACCCATACAAATATAAACACACGACATAGTAAGTTTGAATGCCTACTGGAGAGCGTTTGATGTATAGTGGAGATACTTTTAATGCCTACTGGAAAGTGATTGAATGCCTACTAAACACCATCCTCGACTGACTTCGGTCTCTCTGTACAGTGTTTTTTTAGAATACCCTTACGTGAGTATACATCGTCCTATATGTAAATCCTGACAAAATATCTAAAATAACAGTGTGTTCGAAGCCCAAATAATATATCCTCGGCATATCTTCTCGCTGGATCATACGAGGAATTATAAACTTTTTGTGGTATTAACTTAAGTAGCAGCACTAAGCTGGATATCTCACCAGACCAGATGAATTCGTGTCTTGTAATTCGACCAAATAAAAAGAACAGAGACTAAACAAAATATGAACTATAATACTGTTATACAGTCAATTTGGGAGAAGGAAACTAATATTTCCCACTGCTTACAAACTCAACTTTTCAAAAGTACAGATAATTGTATATGAACATTCGGATAATAATGTATCTTATAAATAAATAAAGGATTAGATCGAGAAGGTGCTATTTGATTACTACTTGCTTAGTAGGAGTACCATGAACATAAAAATAACAGAATTCGTATACAAACTCGAATAAACAATCACTTATAAACAATACATTTTTCAACCACTCGTCGTTCTGAGTCGAATATTACTGTTGACATGTTATTTCATTATTTGAAATTCGAAATAAATTTGCAGTTTATCTCAAGTTTGACCGAAGTTTCTTTTCCAGTATCTGAACACTCATACGAACACGCTCGCATTACTTTAACGTAAAAAAACTTTTCTCTTTTTTAATTTTTCAATTTCTGTTTAATATCACTTTGTGCATGTCGATGAAGGTGATTACTGATACCAGAAACGCTATTTCAAACGTGTGCAAACTTTTAAAACAATTACTTTTAAAGATCATCTAATAAAAAAAAAACATTGGCGAAATCCTTAGTTTAAAAACAACTTTGCATAACAAGTAAAATAAGTTCATTTTCTATATATTGGAATATCAAATATGCACATGCGGAGAAACTTGGGTATTTACCTATAGTGAGTGCCCCACAAAAACGAGATCTGTACTCCGCGCCAATTCTTATGCAGTTCGCTTTTGCGATCGTCTAATTAGACATACTGGAAAACATCGTTTTCAAATATTGTATATATATATATATATATATATATATATATATATATATATATATATATATATATGGATATATATATATATATATATATATATATATATATATATATATAAAGAGGTGTACTAAAAGCGAACTTTTAGGAAAGGTAAAACCCTATTGTGAAGAGTATACAGCTCAATATCAAGGATAGAGCAGGTAGAAATGAAGATGAATGGAAAGGAAGTAGAGCAAGCAAAAGCCAAATCAAAATTCAATTCAAAAGTTCAAAGCAAGGTATATTCCGGGTATATTCCAAGGTATATATATATATATATAGAGAGAGATATCTCTATAACTACGTGGTTTAATGTATATAGTTGCAGTGATATAAGCGTTGATGCACTGAAAGTTTATAATGATGAAATGTGTATTTTCACTTTAGAGGGCATTTTTTTTTCATAAAAATACAATTTTTTGTTTAAGCAATCGTTAAGATGCCATTTTTTTTTATATAATAAATAAAATATTTCTAGCAGAGTCGCCCTATTTACATGAAAATAAGAATCCAACATTGAATATATTTTTATTTTGATTGAAAAATAGCGGCTCCGCTTGAAATATTTTATTTACAATATAAAAAGAAATTGCATCTTAGCGATTGCTTAAACAGAATGTGTATTTCATTAAAAATATGCCTTTTAAGGTGTAAACAAACTCATTTTATTATGTATATATATATATATATATATATATATATATATATATATATATACTTGGCTCTCGTTTTAACTGGCGATAGAAACATAGCTGTTTTCATAGTGTTTCCCACTTCTTACGACGTAAACAATATTGCATTAAATCGACCTTTTTAATAGGTCGTTCATTTTAAAAAAAATCATATATATATATATTCATTAGTAAAATTTTAGGTACATAATGCAATCAATAGACACGTGTTTCTGGCTATCAGCCGTCATTAGTATTGCAAAATGGGATGATCAAACAACAATATTCTGGTCTGAAGTCTGTGGTTTTACCATTTAATATATATTTTTTGATTATTTTTTACGTATGTAGACGAATCCATAGAAACGTGTTTCTGGCTATCAGCCGTCATCAACATGGCTGTCCTTGGCGTTTGACCATCAGACCACACACACATTGTCGGAATATGAATGATTTTTTATTACCATAATATTACGTAGTGTTTTGTTATTGTGTTTACAGGCCATCCTTGCCAAGGTTAGCCATGCTGATTACAGTTGATAGACATTACCACGTGTTCATGATAATCAACGTTTTATAGATGTAAAATTAATTAATCAATTAATATAAATATATATATGAAGAGTTCGAATGCAAAACGCGATAAACGCAATGTACATAATCTTGAAACTGTCCGTACAAAAAGTGTTGCATTTCAACACTCAACGACACCATAAAACTATTTGCTACATAATATGATACCGAAATAATTTTGTTTTGATTTAAGGAAAAAAGAAAAAAGGAAAAGAAGAAATATTCTTCTGAAAATGGTAGATTTACCGAAAGTACTCAAGTTCATAAAAAAATGTTCTTAAGATGAATAAATAATTTATTTTTAAAAACAAATAATCTGCGTTGTGCAAGGTTTTCTAAATATTTAATGAAAAAAATATCTTCGTTATTATTGCCACCCATCCAGCGCTTCAAATTGTGTGACTTTTCAAAGTATCCTTACACGCCGACCACGTGACACACATCCATATCAACACTTTTTTATATTCGTCATAACACCTAGACGGATTTTCAACTTGGCCACGAGAATGTCTCAACCAAGAGGAAAAAAGAAAAAAAAGAAAAAGAAGAAATATTCTTCTGAAGATGGTAGATTTACCGAAAGTACTCAAGTTCATAAAAAAATATGTTTTTAAGATGAATAAATAATTTATTTTTAAAAACAAATAATCTGCGTTGTGCAAGGGTTTCTAAATATTTTATTAAAAAAATATCTTCGTTATTATTGCCACCCACCCAGCGCTTCAAATTGTGTGACTTTCCAAAGTATATATATATATATATATATATATATATATATACTGTAAATATTTCTTAATATATGCATACATTGGCATTATGACCATCTAAGTAAAAGATCAGACTTTTCCGCCGGATGAGATCTAAGTTTATAATGGCTAATAATCGATACGTCGACATGCTATTGTAGCGGCTTCTTGTATATGTCTGTATGAATACACATTTGGAATAGCTTATGAAAAATCAATAACGTTTACGCAGCCATATAATTTACCAACGCTGAAAGCTAATAATATATTAAAAAAATGCAATGGGCATAGAAGTTTAAATTTGGGATTTGAGATCATTGGTTAAGAATGATGACTTCACATCTCAAATGTCTGCTTCTATTGAGCCCATTGCAGTATTTTTATTTTGCATTATCAACTCTCAGCCCTGACGAATAATCATGTTTTCTGAAACGTAATTCCATTTTCGTAAGCTATTCTAAATGTTTATATAATGTATATTTATAAAGTGGTAACGTGTATTGAGCGCTTTTTAAAGAAATATTGGTTTTAATTATTTTTTAAGTTGTCTTATTAATTTAAACATATATATATATATATATATATATATATATATATATATATATATATATAAATATATATATATATATATTGGTACAGAAAAATTCGTATAACATTGATACCGTCGATTTAAAGTTCAGAAGTACTTAACCCTTCGGCTCTCTTCAGCTTATGTTGTCACCAGTTTTAGAAATGTGAATCCACGTATCCCTCTCGTCTTGATACGTTGTTTGCTCCAGAGTGTCATGTATATTTGTTTAAAATCTGTGTTAGTGGGGGACAAATATATATATATATATATATATATATATATATATATATATATATATATATATATATATATGTATATAAATATATATAGATATGTATATGTTATTTTATTGTTTTTTCTGTTGCCGCTTGTATTTGCTTACCTTATTTAAACATTAGATCTCTGTCTGTTGTCCAATATACTAAGTTGTGTAATTTAATAGCTGTTTATACCATTGTTAAATAAGCGAAAAACCCGTTGCTCGATGTCGCATGTGTAGAAACGTATCATCTTCAAAGATCAACTTCTCCCACAGATTACGTATCGCTCGTCCGAGCCAATAGCTAGAGGAAAGGTCTTTGTAAACAAGCGCTAGCTCCTCCGAAACATGAAAATAGTGCTGCGCATTAAGATAGATTGTCAGGTGGCGACCGACCAAAGCACAGCTGGTGAAGTCATTCGCATTTGCAAATAATGCTGGATGGGTGTTTAAATAGTCTCTGACAGCGAAACCCGATTATTGGTCATAGTTAATGCTAGTCGAAGCGTCGAACAGCCTGCGATCGCCATTAGCGGTTCGCCCTCCCTCAAACAAAAACGATAAGATGTTGGAAGAGACCGCAACAGAAAGACGAGACAAATGTAAGCTTTTATGTTTTTGTCGTTAACACGAAACACAGAAGAAAGAGCGAGAAGTAATGAAACGAAGCGAAGAAAACATTTGTATTAGAATTGTATTATGTTGCAGAGTTTTGCCGCCTATGACGATATATTCACAAAGAGATGAAGCAGACAGACTAATTGTTTTACGTTTGTTCAGTTGTCTGTAACATGTATACTGGGGTATAAGTGGCATTTTAGTTGTCTACATGGAAAAGAATAGACGTGTGCGCATGGCTGGGAAAAGGGCATATGACAAAAGAAACGGAATCGCTACTGACAATAACACTGCAATAAGCAAGCAAACCAAAAGGAATATGTCAGTAGCCGAGTAATATTTTCTGCAAGTTTACACTAAATTGCAAGCTATAAAAGTGTATACTTGTGTATAAGTGGAAATGTAGGAGTCAAAAGTCGTATGCAAAAAGAATACGATTTCAGAGATGATCACGAAAAGGACACGTGACAAGAGAAACGATATTGTTACTGACTAAATAACTGATCCAACAAGCTAGCCAAATTTATATGTCAGTGGCCAAATAATATTTACTGTAGGTTTACACTAAACTACAAGCTATACCAGTCTATACGCGTGTATGCAAAACGTATTGGGCTTTTAGCATATCTACATAAAGGACAGATACGAAGAGAAACGAAATCGCTACTGACTACATAAACTGATAAAGACAGCTACCCACAAAAAGTTATCTACAGATAAGTTCATCTGTTGTTTTAGAAAAAACTACAAACTATGTAAGATTGATTAGTTTTGAGTTACAACTTTGTTGGTATTGCTCTCAGGTCCACTCGAACCATCGTGAAGTGCAGTACCTTTCAGAGTTTCGTCTATGTAAACAAATGCTATATTTTCTTATTATTCCTTGTGGAATGTAGAATCACCTATTTGTTACAGGTATTCACATGTGTTTATCTGACTCAGCTTAGCATCACCATCCACCCTTTTATTACTATCTGTTCAGCCTATGACATGCAACTTTATCCTCAGATCTACTGGCTTCAAACTTTCATCGTACACACGTGAGTCTGAAATAGTTTGGTTGTTACCAGTAATCGCGTGTCAACTTGAACTGGAGTGCCTTATCTGGATCATTTACATATATTAAACTAATAGTTATCCTGCATCAGATGTTATACGCATACACCATGAAACATGCATATTATATTTCATGAATAACGATATAAAAATGATAAGAACTTCATATTTAAAAAATGTTACTATTCATCATTAAATAATCTGGAAAATGTTGATATTCCGAAAAACAAAACAACTTTAAATACAAATATCGTATCATGAGTGTCATATAACCTGATATATATATATATATATATATATATATATATATATATATATATATATATATATTGTGTGTGTATATTTAGGCAACATTCTGTTTTTCAAGTAAACATTGTTATAAATACCATAGTTCGTCTACTTAATTATACTTTTTTCATTATTCTAATAATATTTTTCGTTTTATCATAAGAACAAATAATGTATCTTCCATACGTATCACGAATGTTTTCGATTCATCGTTCACTCGTCTTCAAGTGACCACAACATTATACAAAAAAGAAGATATTTTAAAAGGCAGGAAGCATGCGGACGTGACGTTAAAAAGACTCAAAGCAACATACTCGCTATTTTCAGGAAATACATTAAGAATTTAAATGATGTGATGCCAGAATAAGCGTCACACGATAACATTGTATTACGTTAAGAAGTTTCAAATGTTGTCACTCGTTTCATACGTAATGTTATTAATTGTGTGTAAGTTTTTTTTTATAAAGATGGCTTCGAGTATACTTGATTTAAAAAAAAATTGCTTCAGAATGTATTATTTTCGTGTTATTGATTAACAGTCATTTTAAATCAGATGTTGATGAATTGACATCGATTTACAAGATGCATAGAAAGGTGGCGGGATAAAGTAGTGGTTGTATAACCAATGTAGCTATGATATGTATTATTATGTTGGGAGTAAATTCTCTAAAAAGGCATTAAACTTATAAATAACATTGTTTTTTTATCAAATGATTTATGGGTTATAGAGGTGCTAGTTTTACTACAAAATTGTGGGTCTTAAATGTTGGTATAGTATATGTTGAGTCTAATTTCATCATCATCATCATCATCATCATCATCATCATCATCATCATCATCATCATCATCATCATCATCATCATCATCATCATCATCCATTGTGGATATATATCGGTGTGCAATACTTAATTCACTTAAATACCTTATCATGCGTGCCTTAAAGATGTTGTCAATTTCCTTACTTAAAAAGCGCCAATATGCGCATAACATCGACAGGACTACACTTTACCTAACGTCTTTTAGAACTAGACGTGTCTTTCTTCTTATAGCGTGATTCGACCCCTCTCGGTGTTAATACCACCAACATGAGGAGGAAAAAAAGAAGAAAAGAAAAACTATAAGACAGCCTCGCCTGACAAAGTTGTTCTACAACGAAAGCTTGCAAAACAATAATTAAATGAATCTTTCATTTACATTGTACGATTGTTGATTTTCAAAATATTTCATTTAAATTAATATATATATATATATATATATATATATATATATATATATATATATATATATATATACATATAAATGCATATATTCACACGTAGAAAACGTTAAAGTATTTGAATATTACATTGTTTAAGCAAAACAAAACGTTGACATTTTATTTTTAAATGAACATTTATTTATTGAAACTTTCAGTGCATAAAATCACCCTTATCCAAAGGAAATACGAATCTAATACCTTTTACCTTATTTTTTAATGTTTCTTCTTTTACTTTTGATAAGAGAAATTCTATTCTTTGAAAGTCTCAAGACCTTTAAATAAATACATTTTTAAAAGAAGAAAATGCCTTTGACTTAAAACAATGTTATATTCTACAACGAAATCTGGAAAAACAATTTAATAAATCAATTTTTAATTTAAATTGCACGATTGTTGGTGTTTATAATATTTCACTTAAATCCATTTTCATGTGTGCCTCAAAAATGTTGTCAAATTCCTTACTTAAAAAGCGCCAATCTGTGCATAACATTGACATGGCCACACTTATCCTACCGTCTTCTAGAACTTGAATTGCCTTTTTTATATCGTGATTCGACCCCTCGGGG
Organism: Sepiola atlantica; assembly: GCA_963556195.1. Taxonomy (NCBI): domain Eukaryota; kingdom Metazoa; phylum Mollusca; class Cephalopoda; order Sepiida; family Sepiolidae; genus Sepiola; species Sepiola atlantica. The sequence continues at coordinate 108,886,760 of OY744526.1, read as the reverse complement.
TGTATACCATTAAAATGAAGAGGAAGACAAGAACAAAAAAAACTATAAGACAGTCTCGCCTCACAAAGTTGTTCTACAACGAAAGCTTGCAAAAAAATTAAATAAATGAATTTTTAATTTAATTTGTGTTGAGTTTCAAAATATTCCGTCCGAATGATCCAAATATTAAAAATCGAAATCTAGTTTCATATAGAAATCGATATAATACCCGTCCAAAATAAAATTCTCCAGAACAGAAATATTTGATAGTCTGGACAACATATACTATTTCCGTGAGCGTTGATCGAGTCATGTTCCCGTGTAGTAGTAGTAGTAGTACGCAACAGGAAGGTTTTAAATACCCCAGCATTTTATAGTCTTTCTAGACTTTAACTTACCACCGGACCGAAGTAATAACGGTTAAGGAAAGTTATACAGTTAGGAACTTGTAAAATCATTTTATCACAATGTACTCCTCACACAGGCACCCATACAAAAGCAATCGATTGTATTGTGAAAGTGAACGCTGACCTCTCTTTCTTCTCTAAGTAAATACTTCACTTTTATTCAAACTGTATAGGGGATCCTCTGTATGTTTTAAATGTTCTTTTGTTAATTTTTATTTTTTTAAAACTTTTATTTGTGAATTAATTCAATTCGTTGTTCTACTTCTGTTCCAAAGTTCTGTAAGTTAACGGAATTTTTATACGAAGATCTTGGACCTCATGATATGAAGCTTCTGTTTGTGATGGTATAAAAGGCGCTGACGAAGACTCTTCTGATATCATTAAAAAAAAATGAAATATAACATTTTTCCAGAAAGCCTTGAAAACGATCGTACGCTGAATACTTGTTGGTTTTGAATTCTTAGAACAAGGTTCAAATTATATTGATCTACAACTTACATTATATATATATATATATATATATATATATATATATATATATATATATATGTATATATATATATACACGCATATATATATATACATACATATATACACGCATATATATACATATATATACATGTATATATACATATATGCACACACACCTACACACACACACACACACACACACACACACACACATATATATATATATATATATATATATATATATATATATATATATACACTATTTTAACACCACCTGGCGTTAACGGCATGCGTATAAAAATAAAAGAGGAGTAACTATTGATATATTTAATATAAACAAACGGGCATTTTGGTGTTTGCATAGTATAAGATAAAAGTAAACAGAAAAGCTGTAAATCTCTTGAACCCCGTAAAAGCGCAAACCGTTATTAAATGCATTAGCAAAGTACACACACAATTACTGGTAACATGCACACACAATAAATTTGAAGAATACACATACACACGGACACATATAGGCACACCCATATACAAACTCTGTCTCTCACGTACACACACATATATATATATATATATATATATATATATATAAATATATGTGTGTGTGTGTCTGTGTGTGTGTGTGTGTGTGTGTGTGAACGAACATATATTTAGGCGGAACTATTGTTTCTTAAAAAAAAACCTGAGTAAACTTGAGGAATGAACTTTGTCGCTAACTGCATTATATAGGAAAACCGTATTGAAATACGAAAATTAAGATCAAAGCATCAGGTATGTGACTACAAATAATTATATATATATAAGCATAATTATGTATTAATATATAACTGTGTGCATATATACATTTTTGTAACACATCATTTATTCGGGCAAGCATAATATGATAGAATTCAGTAGGAAGAATGTGTTTATTATATATTATATCAACCTATCAGCTGTTGCCTGGGAAATCCGTTGAAGTTGAGATTTGGATTGAACTTTAAAAAAAAACAAAAAAAAACAGTGAAGTTAGGATTCGCGGTAAATAAAGAAAGACACAAAAGAAAAAGAGAAAAAAGAGACTTATCAGAATTATTTAGATGGAGCTTAATTGGTTTTATTTTGATCTTTTAGACAACTTTTCTCACCTGCGATGTTATTCTGCCAACGTTTAGCAAGTCATATTTTCTGAACTTCTTTAGGGCTGTCTTGTTTGACTCGAGAAATAGAAAGACGGGTAGCTGATAAAAATGATTAAAAGATAGAAACTAATTGAAAGAATTAAAAAGCAGAGAATCTAATCCGATACAAAGCTTCACCGATTAAAATTATAAACATGCCCAAAAAGATTTACTTCATGGGAAAGTTTTCCAAATTCATCTCACTTAATAGTCTTCTTTAATCGGAAGAGGTTGACTCTCTGTGAACAGTACAACAGAAACATGTATGCACATATGTAACTAGTAATGGTTGTATAAATAAAAAAGTACACTAAAGAACAGCACTTTTTATTATTGAGCTTTTTTCATAAACAATGGAGTTTCAACGGATTAACATCTCCGGAAACTAATACAACACGTGTACCGTATTAAGCTTCATTACTGTCGATCACTTTGCAAAGGCATAAACATGGAAAAGATTTACGTCGAAACACACCTACAACAAACAAAAACAACTTTCTGCACAATAATGTAAATACTGACACTAAGGAAAACTATGGTTTCAAAAGTATGAAACCAGTTTCTCACATTAAGCAACCAGAAGAAATTGAAAGTCATATACAAGACCTAGCAAATAATATAACATTCCGCAAACATAAAAACACATTTCAGAGAAAAATAGACGGTATAGTCAAAGAAATAAATACATCTTGGAACATCCTTGTAAAAGCTGATAAAATAAGGAACTTCTATGTACTCAAGAAACAGGAATACATAAACTCAATAAACTAGAACTTAACCAAGTACTACCGGAAGGCAAACAATACCCACGGTAGAAATCATCAATACAAAAGGTAAAATGGTTACCGAATAGTTAAGAATTAACGAGATAGTAGGAAAACTAAAATTACACGAAGAATACATTTTGCTTAAAGATAAGAAGCCTGATTTCAACACGAAACAATCAACTAGACTGATCACCACAACCCGACAAGAAATTGGAAGGATTAATAAAAGAATTCTAGAAAGGTTCAATCTGTAAATCAAACATAAATACACACTAGACCAATGGATAAGCATCATAGATACTATTGATTGGTTTAAGAGATTAACGGCAAGATCCAATTCAATTCAGGTCATGGAATATTACCCGCCCATTACTAAAATCATTTTCGAACATGCAATTGAGTTTGCGAAGTATTCCACAGATACCTCGGAAAAAAGATATCAATATTATACAAAGCTGCCATACAACAGTTCTAATTAGTGGCGGTGAGCAATGGCCTAAATCCAGAGAAAACGAATATTTCGATGTTTCCGTGGGCTTGCTAGCCTCCACAGAGGCATCTAATTTAGAAGGTATCTCTCTCTTTCTCTCTTTTTCTTTCTCTCTCTCTTTCTCTCTCTCTCTCTCTCTATATATATATATATATATATATATATATATATATATATTACCACGATAATAATATAGATGTAGAAGATATATATTTATATAGACATGACGGTCTAATGGTAATCAGGGAATCTACTAGCGCGAAATCGACAAAATCGGAAAGATAAGTTATTAGGAAATTAATAAACTAGAGCTTAAAGTTTTAATTACCGTCAATGTCAAACACGTTTACTTCCTTGATGTGTCATTTACCTTAACTGATAATAAATATAAAGCCAACGTTTAACTACTATAAGGATATTTACAACACTGCCTTAAAGAATATATGGTATATGAATGATTATATAAAATATGAGAACATCACAAGAAATGCAAACAACTCTAGAAATCGAGGTCGCCAAATAATATGGTTTACACCACCTTTAATATGATGTTAAATACAAAAATTGGTAACAAATTCCAACAACTTATAAACAAACACTTCACACTTGGTAACTCACTGCATAAGCTATTTAATAATAATGCATTGAAACTAAGTCATAGTAGCGCAGATAACCTATAAAGAATAATTAAAAATAACACAACAATAAAATACTTAAAAGGAATGATACAGATAGTGGCATTGAAGGTAATTCAACCACTAACAATTGTAACTGTCAGAGAGAGGATGAATGTCCCCCACAAAAAATTGCGTCGCCGCATCAGTAATATATTGTGCTAAAAGATATACTGCTGAAAATCCAGACAATAATAAGTTTTATATAGGAAGCACATCAAGGTGAGTTAAGGATAGGTATTGCATGCATGAATTATCTTTAAGAAATGAACAAAATACAGTAACACTTCGCTGTGCCGATACTTCTGGATATTGATAGATTAAAAAAACAATAATTAGATGAAGTTTAATAAGAAAAGCTAAAACATGTACATCTCTCAACTCACCCTGTTTTTTATGTCTATGTGAGACACTTAAAATTGTAAAATTTAAAGACAGGGAAGAATTTCTCAACTTCAGCCAAGAAACGAGTTTAAACTGAAAACATTTAAAGGAACACACACTAAAAAGAAGACTTTAGATTACGAATAACCACTATTACGTTACATTGTAATTGTATTTTTATTTTGACTTTATTGATTTTTACTTAATTGTTAGTATAAAGCCCACTCAATTTTTTATTCTTCATTATTTTATATTATTTATTCATTTTTGTTACTATATTTTTTAATTTTTTTAATTTTTAAATTTTATTTATTTTCTAGTTTTTTAATTCTGATGTTTTTATATTTTTTTAATTAAGTACTCTATATTATCCAAAA
>OY744526.1:108872051-108877051 GCA_963556195.1 Sepiola atlantica | reverse complement strand
AAAATAGAAGTTAACAACCCCCACCACGAGAATATAATTATACCCCTCAAACGGAAATAACAGATTGCATCCATCATTTTGTTTACACCAATTTTTTGTTTTCAACACTACTGGTTATAAACGGAACATATCAACGAAACACCGGTTTTTTTTAATATATAGCTTTTCTCCCATTAAGATCAGAAAATACGAAAACTCCAATTCAATAAACAAAAATAAACAAACACGTTAAGTTCATAAAAATAGTATTGCATCATCTTTTTCGGCACAATATCGAACAATTAATCCGATACATAAATTTGTTCCAAAAAACGACAACAAAAAGCACCCAGTTTTCACAAACCCAAACGGCATACTTCATAGCCGCACCTTTCGTATTTTTTCAGACTAGGTAAAACAATAACATTACAACTCCAGAAAAGAACAGATAAATAAATAAATAAAACTTGCTAACAGATAAATAAATAAATAAATAAATAAATAAAACTTGCTAGGGAATAAAATGAAGGCCTTTCATACACGAAATAACATCGATCTCCCTTAAGTCTTAGTTAATCACTATCCCACACCGGATTTCCTCGGGGACCCCCTCAGAGATACACCGTTTTCTGTAATTGTTGACGCCATTCCCTATCGGGAGGGGACTACGATCATTTCAGCCTGTCGATGATTCTACTCGGCACAGAGATTTACTAAATATGTCTAAATCTGTCCTATTGGATTAAACCGCGGTACATTGCTGAAATATGTAATATACAGTATCTAAATAAATTATATTAGCTCTCATATGATCGAGCAATTTATTTGATTTCTTTTCATATACAACCTGACACACACTATATATATATATATATATATATATATATATATATATATATATATATATATATATATATATATATATACGCGTAATTTTCTGCATTAGAACACTAATTACGTAAACGAGTGTATGATAGAAAGTAGACACTTCCCGCCTTACATTTTATAATAGTAAAATAGGTGTTTCGAGTTGGCGTGTTACTATCTTATTTCTTGAGAATATATATATATATATATATATATATATATATATATATATATATATATTTGTTGATGATTTTATTCCATTAATTGCGACAAAATATATTCTGTTTCATTAACACTCGCAAGGAGCGTCAACTTCTCAGGCTATAATGGAATCAAATGGCATAGATTTTAAATTCACCTCAACCAGAAATTGAAGATGCATTATGGGGGAGGGGGACAGGGATGGAGCTCTGCCTATAACGGGAATATGAGAAGGGAGGAGTCGAGAGGGGGAGCCCCAACAAGTCATGTTTCAAAAAGTTGCGTGGGAGGTTCTCTCGTGTCTGGACCATCGTGACATCAATTCCAGCTAGGGCGGGGGGGGGGGGCAGGGGGGGGTTAAATTTAAAATGAGAATAAAATTATAATTCTAGAGTTATAACTGTTTTTTGTTGTAATAGGTAATTATCATGTAGATAAAAATGTTTGATAATTTTCATTTAGGGTATTAATTGCTACTACTGCATTCTATTTTAATATAGTTATTTATGGCTTGCTAATTATTTGTAGTGAATTTTGTTGTGATAATATTTTTTAATTGTGATTATATTATACTAAGATCAATACTAGTGGAATCATTATATAAAAGAAGTTTAATGATGTTACCATTTTTAGCATTAATAAAATCGATTACAATAACAATAATAATAACAATGCCAATCATAGCTACGCTAGTCGCAGTGATAATAGCATTAATAAAAATAAAAATAAAAATAACAAGATAATAATAATAATAATAATAATAATAATAATAATAATAATAATAGTAATAATAATTATCACCATTATTACCACCCTGCTACTTGTGAAGTCTTTGGGCGAAATAAGTCTACAAGTGATGGTAGGCTTTTATAGTTCTACTACCAATGACAAGGACTAAGTACCAGTCAATAATTAAGTGTTCAAGATAGTAATCGAAGGATTAAGTAATTGAGATTAGATTAGTCTAAGTTATATCAGTGTTAATAGCTATCCCAGTTATGGGTTTATGTGGGAGATGATTTTGGTAGAATTTGTAGTATGACTGAGAGGCTATTGAGGCTGAGCATTATAGGTAATACTTAAAGATTTGATGTTATTGATAGTTTAGTGGGGTGGTTATATATTTATAGATTTATAGATGTATCAGGACTTATTGAGGTGGGGTTGGGTGGTAAATGTGGGTGGGTGGGTAGGGGGTTATAATGTGTTTTGAGGTAGTGTATAATGGGGGGTTAATGTAATCATTCATTTTTGTAAAAAAAATTTTTTTTTTAATTCTGTGGGAAGTTGGTGTGGGGTTTAGGTGGGGTATGTGGGTTGCTAAGGAGGTAGAGTCTACTATGTTTACAGTTGATAGATGTCTCTTGTTTTCGATTTAGGAGTTTATTTTTGTCTTTAAAACGGATAATTTCCAGTTTTTCATTTAAACATAATCTACATGGTGAGTTTATTTATTTGCAGGTGCTAGATTTTTTCAAGATTTACCACTTTATTATAGGAGTTTCTTTTTTTGTTTTTATTTCGTGGTAGTGTAGTGAAAGCCCAGTTTGGCCAGGATGGTCAGGGTTGTTGAAGGATAGTTTATGGTTGTAGAATCTTTCCCTTAAGTTGTTACCTGCCAGACCAATATAATAGTTAGTCTGGGATGGGTTTTCAGTTGAGGAGATAGATGCCTCATAGACCACTTGGGTTGATAGGCACTTTTGATTTAGGGGGCAGTTTGATTTGTTATTACAGTTACATGTTCTTCTACAATTTGAGGTTACTGAGGTGTTTAGTATTTTCACGTGCTTTTTTATGATTTTTTCAAGGTTGTCCCCACAACAATAGCTGAGTTTTTGTGTATTCTTATTAAAAAAAATTATGGAGTATGTATGAATTTTCATTGATCACTCTCATAAACCCGGTTTCAACTTCCTTCGGATTCATACCCCCTGGATATTTGTAACAAGTTAAGTATATATATATATATATATATATATATATATATATATATATATATATATATATATATATATGTGAAAGGAAAAAAGAAAACCCAAGATATATTTTTCATGTATTCATCAACGTATTGTCTTTATTGTAAGACATCCTCAGCATGATGATTTTAAGAAAAATGTCATGCAAGTACATCGTAATATTTGGTTGAGATGATTGGTTGATAAGGAAAAGTATGCAAACATTGTTAAAAATAACAGAATGTGTCTCTTTAATTATACCTCTTTTATTTTTTTCAATTTTACTGAGTGTCTTATATGTATTTAAATTAAAAATATAATAAATGTTCCATAGGTTTCACAAACATTTCGATTCTTCGTCGAATCATTCTCAGGTGTCAAAAGCAAATAGACAAAAAAAGCTTGAGAAAGAAGATAATTTTAAATAGATGGCGGATAAATGCGCAAAGAACGTTTTTTGCATTGTTCAAGGAAGTCGTTGACGATTTAAATTCGGCAACGCTGGATGGCATCACATAACAAAATCGCATTACGTTAAGCATTTCAAAATGTTACCACTGGTTTCATATGTGATGGTGTCTATTTTAGGTTGCTGTGTTTTTATGTAAATAGCTTCTAGTATGTTTAATTTTTCATAATTGGTTTCGGAATGTATAATTTTAGTGGTATTAACTAGAATGTGTCTTAAATAAGAGGGAGGGCAGTAATGTTTTTTATAGATGTTGGTAAATTGAGCTACATTTTACAAGATGCATGGTGAGGTGGCAGAATAAGGTAGTGCTTGTAAAACTAATTTAGCTTTCAGCTTTATTATCATTATTGGAGTTACATTCTCCCAAACGGACATTTAAACTTATAAATAACATTGATTCTTTCTAGTGCTTTTTGAGTTGGGGGATGAGTTGTTTTTACTAAAAGATGTTGGGTTTTAAATTTTTTACAGTAAATAAGTATTCTAATTTTATTGTTCTTGGCAATTGGGGATATGTATCTGTGTATAATATTTTTCATGGCTCTTACTTGTAATCTATCTCTTTCTTTCTCTCTCTCTCTCTCTCTCTATATATATATATATACACACACACACACATATATATATATATATATATATATATATAGAGAGAGAGAGAGAGAGAGAGAGAGACAGAGAGAGAGAAAGAGAGAGAGAGAGAGATAGAGAGGGGGTAGAATAATGGTAAGCTTGTCTGGGCCCATGTTAAAAAACATAATTCATCCTTGAGAAAAATGCATATTTTTGAACTTATTTTTATATAATTGTATCCGCTTATTTGGCCTGTGATGATTGAAAAAAAACGTTTCTGGACTTTGTTGGGCTTCATTTTGTGTTTACAATTTTTGAACACTGCAATTATATGTTGCTTGTATCGTATTGATAAAAAATACTGTACTGGTGAATAGATTCCCCAAAATTGTCAATGTTATACCCTGTTGTAAGTGGTAATACAATTAAAATATCGGAAACGAAATGTACGTAAGGACGAATATTGTTGGTAGTTAATTCATGAGTTGAAGTATATCTACGTCTGCAAGATAGCATGTCATATATTTGATAGCGTGGTCATCTTCGATGTCCAGCATCGTTCACTATACGCACTGTAGATGTTTGGAATTAGGAGCCCGCCGTTTTTCTTTTAGCTTGTGTAAGGCTATGGTTCATTTTTTCTAAAACCATTACCGACATATGTGGACTGCCCCGACGGGCCCAGCTGTACAGTGGTGTATCTGACAATTTGTTCTTCTCAAAAATATCGACCCGGGCCAAACGTTACATGTGTGGAACTATTTAAACTGTAAATATAAGTTTTATCTAGATAGCCAATCTGGCGATTGGATATCTCATATAATGGCGAAGACAAATAATAATAATGTCCTTAAATAATTCTGAACTTGATACGTTTTTTATTTCATTTGAGTGGCAATTTGATTATGAAAAAATGAGAACGTATCCATTGACAACATTTTGAAAGCACTTTC
>OY744526.1:108839551-108867051 GCA_963556195.1 Sepiola atlantica | reverse complement strand
CGACACACTCCCCCCAAAAACTGAGTCACGCCTATAGAAAACAGATCTAAAGTATAGGAAGTACGAGTCAGCCGAACCTTTGTTTGTGAGACACCCTGCCATTGGCTAATTGAAACCTTAACCCGTGAAAGGGAGCAACAAAGAATCTGATTGGTTAGCTAGGTCGACTACACACCAGATGTATATATATATATATACATATATATATATATATATATATATATATATATATATATATATATATATATATATGTATATATATATATAAGTATATATATATGTATATATATATATATATATATATATATATATATATATATATATATATATATATAAATATCCGCTAACACGAATTCCATGCATTTTTACCTGACGATTCCTACAGGGATGAAACGCGGAAGCATCCATGTAGCTTAATTGCCATAAATATATTTTCATAACTTATCATATATATATATATATATATATATATATATATATATATATATATATATATATATATATATATATATATATGGTGGTGGTTTTGTTATAGTCAAAACGTATCGTTGTCTTGTGTGCCATGAATATGCTGTTTGAATCAATTAAAAGTCACGCAATTGTCAGCACCTTACAAACACAATGTACTTAATGACATGCAATATCAATTTCGTGCTGCAAAGACCACTGCTGATATGCTAACTGTAATATCACATAGAATGAGCGAATTTTTTTCACGGGAGCTTTGTTTCAAGAGCAATAGCCCTTGATATATCAAAGACCTTGGATAGAATCTGACACAACAGGTTGCTTCTCAATCTCACTTGTCGTAGACTATCTAGTAATGTCTACGCAACTATCGAATCATTTTTTTCGGATAAATTTATAGAAGTAGTTGTTCATGGGCCGATATCGCAAATACCTTAAATCGAAGCCGCTGTGACGTAGAAATTTGCGCTGTGGTTAAGAATCTTCTTAATCTTTATTAATTATTATATCCTGAGATTATTCGTTGACATCTACACAGACGACACGAGTGTCTATATCTCCACTTCTGTGTTGGAGCACGTGGTGTAATTAAAATAGGTAGCTTGTCAGTGTCCACACCTCTTAAACCAAGCCTCTCTCTTTTCACTACCTTCGCTTGGATCTTTGTTTAGCGTCATTTTGTTTGGTTTGTGTTTACAATAAACTCCGAGGGTTTATGAGATATACGCCATAACGATATATATTCTGAACCTACATTCACCTATGTAATTGGATGAGTATATGTTATCAAAGAGAATATGACCTTATCGTGAAGTATTCGTTCAAGTTGACATTCATGAAAAAAATAGAACGTTTTACTTTATTTGATACCATTAATAACTTTAAAATTGAAGAAATCAAGAAATAAGAATAAAAATAATATGAGTGTCTGGTATTCTAACAGGAGTTCACATTCTTCTAAAAGTATTACTTACAAAAAGCCGGATGTGTCTATAGAGTGATAGACTTTATACATTTACCGAAAGTTATTTTAATAAATGTCACTATACTTATACATACTTCCATCTTATTATTAGTCAGTGTATTTTTACGCATAACCAAAACACATATTATTATAACATTTCATAAATAAGAAGAAATAAGGTAATATAAGTTCATGCGCTAGATGCAGAAGGACATAGAGTTCAACGAAACCGAAAGTATCGACGGCCGATTGAATTTTCTTCCGTCGTTTTATTTGTAATATATATATATATATATATATATATATATATATATATATATATATATATATATATGTGTGTGTGTGTGTGTGTGTATTGGTACATAAAAATTAGTACAACATTCGTGCCGTCGGTTTACAGGCACAGAAGGACTTATCCATCCGACTCTCTTCAGAAGAGAGCCGAATTGCTAAGTCTTTCTGTGCTTTAAACCGACGGCATGCATGTTGTTGTAATTTTTCTGTACCAAAATAAATCAATATTACGCTCTTAATTTTTAATTTTTAACTTTAATTCTCATTAATCGAGCATTCTGCTGGGATTTTTCCTGCTATATTACAAAGAAGATATATATATATATATATATATATATATATATATATATGTCTCTCTCTCCCTCTCTCTCTCTCTCTCTCTCTATCTCTCTCTCTCTCTCTCTATATATATATATATATATATATATATATATATATATATATATATATAGTAGAAATAGAAATGTATAATGTTGAGAATACAAATGACAGAGCGAGAGAAAGAAAGCGAGAGATAAGGAGAAGATAAAGAGATCGGGGGGAGATAGAGATAGTTTTGTATGTCGGTGCCATATTGTAGAATATTAAAACTTGATTATTTTTCGATGTATTTCCTGTTGGCAACCCTGGGTGTAAATCACCAAGTTAAAAATGATCTTAAGTGTAAGTGAAACCGTTTGCATCGACTTTTAATTTCAATTGTGTGTTGTTTTATTATAATTGATTATTTCTTGCCATTCTTTTGCCTAAGAGACAAAATCGTGATCTTCGACTTCTTCACACTCGTTGATCAAAACATGATAAAAATATAAAAATTACAAAATTTTAGAATCAATATTAAATCTACAAAGTCATGGAGAGAAACATCCTCCTTCTTCATTTTTTTTGCTTCTTCTTTTTTTGTTTTCTTCTTCTCTTTCTTCTTATTCTTGTCCTTGTTTTTCTTGTTTTTCTGCTTCTTCTTCTTCTTCTTCTACTTCTTCTTATTCTTCTTCTCTTCTGTATTCCTCATCCATCTTGATTTATTTTCCTTGAGCTGGATTATTCTATAATTTAAAATTTCATTATAATTCCATTTTTTTTTTGTCTGTCGATATTCTGTCTTCGAGTCGTGTTAAATTCGATGTTCATGCACTTGCCGTTACGTTCGTAATAAAAATGGTAAACACAAAATTACTTTACATCCCCTCACCATAATGAAGGGGCGAGGGAAACTTTTATTAACTTCCGGTATATTGTTTTCCAAGTATTCCAGATACCTGCATGATTCCGGAAGATTCTACTTCCGCACCAGAAAAAAATTCCATTGTTTGCATTGATACGGAAATCAGAAGACACTAAATAAGTGGCACAATGAGATCCTCATATATATATGTATATATATATATATATATATATATATGTTTAGAATAAAATATTTGCACACACTCACATATGTATATATACACGCAAAATTCATAGCAATAGTGTGAAAGCTATATTTATTTCTTTAATTGACTAAATGATCATATATATATAGTTAGCTAGCACTGCTTTCATGACACAGACACAAATTACCAACCTGATTATCTTTAATACAAACCTAAATATATATTGCTGTTTGTACGTTTATATTAACATATGTTCGTTTTGAAAATCAAACAAATTAAATATTATTTTTAAATAGTTAATGTACTATAAATAGCAGATCCTAAGGGATCGGGATACTAGTCTACTAAACGACCTCTTTAGAGCTTCAGGCTACATGTCGTCTAAATAAATGAATCGCTTCTTCCTCTCCCTATTTTTAATCATAGATGGCGTGATTATTTTTTACGTCATCTACTGGCCGCTGTTATCCAGCATTGATTTAATGAATGGCGTCATCTAATATCAAGTAGCTTTTATTTTCACGATGCTAGGGAGATTAATATACAAGGATCAGGGCTTCGGTTATGGTAATAAGAATAATTGTATAAAAGGGACAGATTTAGCTTGCAATTGAATCAACTGAACTTAATAAGTGATACAAGAGATGAGAAGATGTAGTGGAAAATAGAGCTATACAAGTTGGCTGTCGGTTACACATATTATAATTGCAAACTATGTAGAGTATTCATTGAGAAAGAAAATAAGGTTAACCGTTAGTCGAAAGAGTAAAGTACATAGATTCCAAAAATAATTAAAAGTAGAATATTTCAGAATAAAGCATTAGGGGTATACAGGGTATAATGATAAATAAAGGTTAATAAGGGTAGCACATTTAAAGGATACATAAATGTAAAAAGACAACAATGCTGTATGGCATTGAAACGTAATACTCATGGGGTATAATTAAAAAGACGAAGATTCCATTTAAAGCTATCAAAATTGAATTAGGAGATACAATTAGAGGATATATTCTCATAACTAAAGATTGGAATCAACATTAATGGGTCAAACTACCCTCTTTGAAAATAATTAAAAGGGGTCTACATGTATGGATGCAAAAAAAAGACTTATAGTGTTTAATAGGAAGTAAAATGGAGGTTTGGAAAAGACAAGCTAAAACATTGTTGTAGGCAATTCCAGACAGTTATTGCAATACTGACCCCTTGTTTTCTTGGAAAGGCTTGATTATTAGGTGTGGGGAGGTTATCAGTTGGGACTATAAAGTTGATATCTTAAACTTTTAATTTATGCATGCATGCTGAAAGAAATTCGCTTGTATAACTCATAATAGTTTTACTATTGGCAGCAGTGATTATCATAAATGTTTCTAAAGTACATACGTGGCAAAAGTTTGCTCTTGTTGTATACGATTTACATTCTTTTTAAATCGACCAGTGTAGAGAGTGAGGGCTGTTTTACGTTAAACTATTTTGATTAAATTAGAGAAGTCCATAAAATCTGTTCGTTATTACTTTTAAAAAAGATGTGAATGGACCTGCGGTTTTTATAGGGGAATCACTATAAGTACGTATTTTAAATTGAGTGGTTATTGCATGAAGGGTGTTATTTATAGTTGTGCATGCGTACTGGTCTAGGTTTTTCGGAGATAAGTTGTTTTCCATTGTTAGTAGTGTTATTGAGTCTATTTTTATAAACGTTACTATTCTTAGAAGTTTTGTATACTTAGTGTTCTTTACTTTACTGCCATGTTATGCGTAATTATTCTCAAAGGTGTTTTCCCGAGTAGGTGAGTTGTTTTTGTATGAAATGTTTTCATTGTAAACTGAATTTAGAAAGGCATTATTGTAGAAAATGTAACTATTTCAGAAATTGATTTATAAGCATATAGTAAGGATATTCTGTAAGAGACTGTAGGTACTATACATTTAATGATGGATTTAGAGTGGTTGGAGAACATATGGGCGTAAATAGTGTTAGGTTTGGGTAAAGGTAAATGCTAAATAATTCAAGGAAGTTAGATGTTCTCTCCTCGAGGTTTTAAGATCAATAGCATAAAGTATCTTTAAAAAGATGTGTACATTCTTAATGGGTTTATTGTATTGTCTAGGTCTCTCTCTAGAAACAAAATGTGGGATATCTCTGTAAAACCATCATGAAAAGAGACAAGTTCGACCTTAAATTCCTTTAATAAATCTAGACCTACTAAATCAGTTACCTGAGAAGAGTTCGACGTACCCATAGTAAGTTCATAGTTATTGGGTGTGTCTTTTCTCGTGCAAACTTTATTATCGAATCGTTACTGGCCAGAATTATTAATCTAAACTCCAAATCGGTCAGATCGTAGTTTTTTTTTGCTAAAATGGGTGCTAATTAAAGAGCATCGGGGACATGGTTTAGTAATAGTTATACATATTGAACGTTATGAAATTTAAATTTAAATTGGTGTTGTCCTTAGGCTATCTGACGATACAATAGTTTTTACTAGCTCTTTATCTGAGTTGAAACTACTTATAATCTCAGCTTGAATTCAACTCCATAGAAACTATGTCTGGAAAGCCCATGGAGTCCTTCAAATTAATTTTAATACACGCCTTACATTCTATACTTTTAAATTAACACGCTTCAAACCGGATTACTCGAGATTTTAAGGGTTTGAGTTCTCAAAAATTCAATGGATTAAAAACTTGTTGACGCCAACTTTTCTTGGATTTACCGCTTTTAAACCTGCTGCTAAATTTTAATGGCGCCTTCATCAAGTTTTTTTAGGGTATCTTTTACTTTACTCAGCAGACTAAAAACGGTCAAAAAACAAATATACAATAGATAAAAGTAACTGTAGGCGATACAAGTGATTTTCAAACTTACCCGTGCCATTTGTTTGTATTTTTATCCCGTTCGAAGTGGTATTTATTAGAAATTACATTATTCGTCACACCAACATCGCAAAATCTAAGATGGCGATCGAAGGGGGGTATGTAAGAGAATATTGACCGGCCGCCATTTTCTTTTCGTGCAAAAAAAAACGAGAATTTTTTTTTACATCTAATAAAAACCCATCTATACTACGTAAAAATACAAACAAATGTCATAGCTACGTAGGAAAATATCTATTCTTGACGTTAGTCGCCTTTACTTGTTGCATATTTATGTTTTTAAACACTTTCTCGTTCATTTTTTTGACCCCGTTCACGGCTCTGCGGAGTAAAGTAAAAGATACCCGTTTTGTTTAATATATTCTAAACATCTTGTCTTTGCCTTCGGCATTTGAAATAATTTATGGATTTGTATTTATTTAATATTATATTTATATATTTTCAAATTATGACTTTTAGTAATTCCCCTTGCGAACTTATCTGTACGTATTTTTCTGATGAAAATATGTAATTCTTTTAAAATCCATGGCTTAGGGAATGAGAAATACATCTCTTGTTTTGGAACACACTGTTTGTATCTCTCTCCCCCTATATATATAGCCTGACGATTCCCCACCGGGGATGAAACACGGGAGCCTCTGTGTAGCTTGATTGCCATATATATTTTCATTGCTTACTATATATATATATATATATATATATATATATATATATATATATATATATATATATATATATGTGTGTGTGTGTGTGTGTGTGTGTGTGTGGGTGTGTGTGTGCGGGTGTGTGTGTGTTCTTTCTCTCTCTCTATCTATCTGCATCTCTCTCTCTGTCTCTCTCTCTTTCTCTCTCTCTCTCTCTCTATATATATATATATATGTATATATATGTATGTATATAATAAATAGAGAGAGCGAGCAACACACGATAGCTTACTTTTATAATCTATCGGTACCTTCGCTTCAAAGAAAACAGTGAACACTCAATTGGCTTCATCGACATTTTCGCACTAGTCATTTTATATGTATATACAGACTTCTGCTTTTAGTTTTTCTTTAGATTATTTCTATCTCATTTGATCGAGAGTTATCCTAATGAATAACGTTACCATCGGCTGATATATTGACCACACTTTCCATCTTAAAACATGCGGGTTGAGTTTCTAGCGTTTCCGTGAAAGCGGAAATAGTGATGGATGATCCAAATAATGGATCGTATCCATTTAATTAAAGCATATATTCGCTAGTACAAATCATTCAGCACACCTGTTACTTCTTCAAGCACACTAACTTATTCTCTCTATATATCTCTCTCCCTCTCCCCCCCCCTCTCTCTCTCTCTCTCTATATATATATATATATATATATATATATATACTATTGAAATATTATGTTGTGTTTGGAGTTTGTATTTTCGTACGAGAAAGAAACATTTGATTGAATGACAACAATTAATACGCAGAGTACACATAACTAGAGAAGTAATCTTATACGATGTAAATTATTGAATATTCCGTGAGTCTAAAAGAGTATATACATCAATATACAGTACCGTCCAAAAATTACAGAACAAAAATAATATCTTCTGTATCTAAACAAAATTATATATTAATATTTGTGAAAATTCCACTGAATATACACATTATGTAGTTGGACTTTTATCGAGATTTTCAGATGAATTAAAATCATATTTTCAAAGATATCCATCATTTTCAAGTGCCCAAAATTAAGGAACAAAATATTTTTAACTAAATCACATTAAAAAGGCAAAAGAGATTTAATATTTGGTACTTCCACCTTTGTTTTCAATAACTGCTGGTCATCTTCGACTGCAGGATTTCACTAAATCTTTACATTGGGTCACAGTTATCTTGCTCCATTCATTTTTCAGTTTCAGCCACAAGTCTTCGATGTTTTAGCATCATTTGCCATAACAGTCTGTCCTAGAGTCTTCCATAAGTTTGCTAAAGGGTTCATGTCAGGAATCTGAGCAGGGCAGTACAACACCTCTACTTCTTAATCAGCCAGATAATTCATGACCAGCTTTGCCTTATGGCAGGGAGCATTATCCTGCATAAAAAACAGGCTTTTCGATACCAGAATTGTGCAACGCTGGCAAAACATACTGTTCTAAAAAGATCTTGTATACAGTGACATTAACGCTAGTATTTAAGCATACAACTGGTGATGTACCCTGCCATTATATCATGCCGAAAACCATCACGCTAATTCCACCAAATGTAACAGTGTTTATGATGCGACTATGATCACAACTTTCGTCTTTTCTTCTTCTTACAAATTGGTTTCCGTCACTACGAAATACATTAAATTTCGATTCGTCACTGAAGTAAACTTTTTTCCAATTTTCTTCTGACCATATGACATGCTTTTTTGCGAACGCTAATCTATCTGCTTTGTTTTTTTTTCTTATTAGAGGTTTTTTTGAGGAGATCTTACAAAAATACCTATTTCGTGCAACCTACTGTACACAGTGTGCCGTGAAATATTCATGACACCTTCCATTTGTTTAGAAATATTGCCAGATGTAAGGAAACGGTCTTTTGAACTAGGCGTTGTATAACTCTGTCCTCTTCTGCCGCTGTCTTTCTTGGTCTACCAGGTTTCTTTGTGTTACTTAACCTTCCAGTTTCTTTCTAAAGTTTGAGAACTCGGCAAAAAACAGTTTTTGAACGTTTCACATCTTTTCCGATTTCTTGTATTGCCAACTTCTCCATTCTTAATTTGACGAGTATTGCTTTGTCGCTTAAATCAGTTTCATTTATTTTTGACATGATTGACATTGTATGAATTGCAGCAGTGAGGATCATTAAAGTTTAGAATATTTGTTTTCATCCTTTTATACAAAATAAACCTACTATTTTAAACTTTAAACACTTATTTTTCCTTAATGGTCCTTAATTTTGGACACTTGAAATATGTACAATGGTGGATAACTTTGATAATATTATTTAATTCATCTGAAAATCTCGGCAAAAATCCAACTACATAATTTACATATGTAGTGAAATTTTCTACAAATATTAAAATATAATTTATTTGAGATTAGGTAGATTGTAGATCGTAGTCTTTCTCAAAAGTACCCATCTCGGGCCAGGAAAGTTATTTCAAATAACTGACGGGGTTGGGACCCTAATCCCCTTCAAATTAGGCCCCTTGTGCTTGCACACACTTAGCCAACCGATTCACCCACTGCTGTCAACACCTCCGGAAGTCTTCTCATGGAATGGTCTTCATCTCCGTCGTCGCGTTCCGCATTATCTCTTTTCTAGTCTCAGAATAGGAACCTTTCAGTGGCGTCTTCAATTTTCGAAACTACCAGCAGTCGCTAAGAACCACATCTGGAGAATAGGGAGGTTGGCGAACGACTGGTAATTCATGCTCGGACAAGAACTGTTGGATCAATTGGGATGAATGTGCGGGGGCGGGTCGTGATGCAGTTGCCAGTCTTTGGCTGTCCACATGTCTGGTCTGTTGCGCCGAACTGCGTCACAGATACGCCGGAGAACATATTGATAGTACTCCTTTGTCACTGTTTGTTCTTCCAGTGCGTATTCCTGATACACAATTCCACGGATATCAAAAAAGACAGTCAGCATCTCCTTGATTTTGCTTCGCACCGGCCCCGCTTATTTTTACCTTGGAGACTATTGCGACGACTGTATTTTTGTTTCTACTAATCTCCAGTTATCACGGTGTTCAGAAACCCAGGATTATTGTTAGCGGTTTCCGAGAAGTCCTGGTCAACTTGAAAACGGAGTCCCTTTTATTCCTACGACAGCAACTTGGGCACAAATCTCGCAACCATTTAGTGAATGTTCAAATCATCACGCAAGATTGTATGGGCAGAATCTTTACTCACTCCAACCTCTTAGGAAATCTCATGCACGGTTGAACGATGACCTATCAGCAAATGTCGCACTCTTTATACAGCAGCTGCACTACGGACAGTTTGGGGCCTACTCCGCTGATGTGCGACCATTTTTGACTCGGTTGAACCACTCCTTCATTTCTGTTACACCCATCGCATCTTTTCCAAACACTTGCTGAATCTGGCGAATTGTTTTGCTTTGAGAATCACTAAGCTTTTTACAAAAATTGACGCAGTAACTTTTATCAATCCGTTCAGTAATCCTGGGAGAATCAGTAATCCGATGAATACGTTGCGTAGCACTGAACAGCGACCGACAGGCATCGACAAACGCGCAGGAAATTGGTTATAAAATTCACACATGCGCATGAAGGTGTTTGTTTCACTATGTAGAGTTGCATCGCCTTATCGTCCTTATTTCGCACGAAAGAAAAGGTCAGATACTTTTTAGACATACCTCGTATATATAAATATTAGTATTATAAGAAAATGAAATGCTGTGAAAGACAGGATGTGTGAAAATAATGTTACATCTATATAAATATACATCGAAACAGTTTTTCATGGTAAACAACTGATGATCCATTAAAATAGTGTTAGAAACTAACTAATATAATAACTGTAAAAAATAAATTGACTTACATGAGTGATTTTCCACTGGAAGACTTGAGACTATAAGTTTTTTTGTTTTTTTTTATATATAATTTTTTAAATTTTATTTATTTTATTTTTCTATATAGTTTTAATGGTTGAGAAACTTCCGAGACTATATATATATATATATATATATATATATATATATATATATATATATATATATATATATTATATACATGCCCCTTTAAGAAATTAAAGTTGAGCACTCTCGAGGATGGAAAAAATAGACTCTCAAAATGCTATAATGCAAAGTTCCGAAGGCGTTCGTCGACCACTCTCGACTAGTCTTCTCTCTGTGCCCGCTTCTAGGTACATATATCTCTTAATTTCCCTTAATTGCGTGACAGTTTCTGTTGGCCGAGTGGATATGGCGACTGCTTACCTATTTTATGCTGACTCTGTGAACCGGGGTCGCGCCTCCCGACCGTCTGAAGTTGTTACTTAACTGCACTGATAAGAGCAATACGCTTGAAACGCTTGCGTATGTAGGTATTGATAATTCAATATTCATTTATAAATATTATATATATATAGGCAGCACTTTTTCATTAATACATATTTGACTAAACAGAAGCTTCATCTTTTCTCTATTCGTTTTCATTTCCGTTTCTGACGAGCAAAACAGCGGTATGCTGCTATATTCCAGTGTCTACAGGAACTCGCTACACTTGCAAGTACTTCGACTTGCAATAGTCGTCTCCAGGTGCGTACTGATGTTTGTACACCGAATATATGAATGGTGAATGTTTTATGAAAGATCGATATGAACGGTTTTTTAACCATTTTACAATTCTTACGCTTGCCTCGTATATGACCTAGTTGATTGAAAGTCTAACCGCCCAATTGAATCGTGCTTCGAGGATGGAAAGGCGAAGGCTATAGTCGGAAATGGTGGGGATGGAAATGTGTTGCGTTAGTACATTATGGAAGTGTGTTTTATATATTTTGTGCTCTGTTTAATATTTTTATTGGGAGGAAGCTTAGGTGGCATATAAGCGCTCGAAAGATTGGTGTCCTAGTCATGTCAATGTATGTATTATTATAAGATACCCACTCTTTTACGGGGAAGTTGAGCATATATATATATATATATATACATATATATATAGCGTTACGTTTACTAACGTATACAAGACAATAAAATTATTGTCGACCGCGTTCATAATTCCATTCCATTAATTTAATTATAAATTTATCCCGTTAGATGTGTAATATTGCATGTCGTAAGAAAAAACGTATTGCTCAAGCAGTGAAAAATCATACTATTACCATACAACAATAGTTTTGTAAAAAATAATAAATCACTGAATTTTTTTATTGTATAGTTTTCTGTTTTTAACTGTATAAACTATTATTTCGGTTTTGTTAAATAAAGTAGTGAAAGTGAGCTATTATTATTTCGGTTTTGTTAAATAAAGTAGTGAAAGTGAGCTACTATTATTTCGGTTTTGTTAAATAAAGTAGTGAAAGTGAGATATTATTATTTCGGTTTTGTTAAATAAAGTAGTGAAAGTGAGCTATTATTATTTTGGTTTTGTTAAATAAAGTAGTGAAATTGAGCTATTATTATTTCGGTTTTGTTAAATAAAGTAGTGAAAGTGAGCTATTATTATTTCGGTTTTGTTAAATAAAGTAGTGAAAGTGAGCTATTATTATTTCGGTTTTGTTAAATAAAGTAGTGAAATTGAGCTATTATTATTTCAACACCGTTCAAACTGTTCTCAGTTATAAAAATGAATGAGTAGATTACACTGTATTATCGAGAGATCGATTAAACCGGTCAGAAAAAGACAGGTGCCACCCAACAAGACAATGTAAATAGGTATGAAATAGACTCAGATTTATCAGCGTTTTTTTGATTTGTTGTAACACTAAGTAAAAATGGAAATGTTTGGTGTGTAATTGATGTCGTTTTTATTGTTTTATGTATAAAAAAAACTATTGAAAAGTAAGTGTAAAGATTTAATCTCTTGAAATGTTAGGGGAGAGAACTTTACACGTTTTTCTTTCGGTTGAATATGGACTAAATATACACTGCAATGTGTAATGGTAACGAACACGGAAATATGTTTTTGGAAGTGTGTCGTTTGTTATATAAATAGAAAACAAAACGATTGGAAATCAAGCGGAACTATTTCAACATAGTTTTACATACGAAGTGAGGATTGTTGAAACCCGGATAAATTAAGTGATGTTAAGCCGCACTATTTAATAATTTTATAATAGATATACTAAACTCATCTTTGTGTATCTGTAAAGTATTACACTGTATCTTACTATTCGTGTTTGTAATCATATATGTCGAAAACGTATATTTATAAGCAAAAGTTATTTTCATATTTGGGGTTTAAAATGTACTAATGAAATGTTTTGTATTTATGCATTTAGATTTTATTATTTAGGAGAATAAAACCACTGGAAGACGCATTATGACTGATGATGTTATTTTAAATTGGCCGGCACAATTTCGATTAAATAAGTGTAACAAAACGGCGTATCCCACACAGGGTATGTCACCGAAAGAAATCGCAGACCTGATAGAATATGTAAGCGACGAAATCAATTGAAATTTATCTCTGATGCCAACACCACAGAGTAGAAATATACGGAAATAATTAGCTTATCATAATCAAATATTATTTTTTTGACGTGCAATTCTATTAACGACTGGATTCGAGAATCCTGCTGACTAAATTTTAGGTATTAGATAATTGTTAAATGTTTCTCTCTAGCCGCCTATTATATATATATATATATATATATATATATATATATATATATATGTGTGTGTGTGTGTGTGTGTGTGTGTAAAAAGTGGCTGGTTCAATCTTCTGTGGGGGCTACTGCATCATTTTAACTTATCCCTTTATGAATGACTATAGTTTACCTCTAGTACGGTACACGAGAAACTCAAACCATAGTTGTGCCCCTAGTCGAGGAGAAAGACAACTCTAAAATAACACCAGCCATTGTCTACTTAGCCAAGAATTGTGTCAGTGATCTTTGATATATAATTTCAAAAATAATTCTGATTAAGGATTGGTGTTGTAATAGTAATTGTGCAACTCTGGTTTCAATAAAGACTCAACATGCAAGCTACTCTTACAAATAGGTAATCATTGTCTCTCTAGACGAGAATGAGGTTTTATATGCGTGTGTGTGTGTTCACGCGCGTATGTATAACGTGTATGTGTGTGAATATGCAAATACTTATTCATTCATGTTGATTATATATATTTCTAGTGATCATTATAATCCCTCCTCGCTTGTCGGAATTAACCGTCCGCTTAAACACCACCCACCACCGATGACATCCCGACACAAGCCCGCGACACGCTCTACCCAACTGGAGACCTCCGCGCTCCCACCAGATGTTTGCATCCTCTGTTCACCGCACACCGTCCACTCATCGACGGTCGTTTCTTTTCCCTGTTTTTCAATAATTTCCGTTCCCCCAGCTCCGTCCCTATTGCTTGCTTTTGTGAGGCCCCGTCGATCGTCGCCGATACGGCCCATGCTCCTGTGTTCGCGTCATTGTTGCACACATGCCTAGAATGTCGGCTGTCTCGACAGGGCCTCTCCCGGAACGTCCGGCATCCCATTCTACAAAGTAACACCGGACATGATCTGCATTAGCGAGAAGAATACAACAAATAAACGGATACATGCATATAAACTCATTAACAGGTCAATAAATGTAAATAAATTATATTATATACAAGAAGAATTACATCTTTGAACATAACAAGTTGGCATAACTTTTATATCCCCTTACGATGGGCCAGATATGATTTTAATAAACATTATGTCTAGAATCCTTATTCAAATTTTTTCGCAACATTCATTATATTATTTTACTTCTAGAACATCTCTATAATTTTAATTTTAAGCTTAAAGACTTATGAGAAAAAAACACTTATTATTCCGGTAATACTGCTTATTAAGTGTATGATGACTACAAATTGAATTCAGTGCAAATCGTAAACATTTTTTTAATTTTCAACACAGAGATTGTGCCGATATATTACCCCCACAAAACCCTTTAAAATACTACAAAGAAAATGAAATTTGGGGAATATTTATGAACACGTGTCTAATACCTATTGTTAACATTTGAAAAATTTGAGATTTTAACGGTAAGATTCCATACCTCTTCATTCCGATTTCATAAAACTACATTAAAGTATATATAGCTCACATTATCACCGATTAGGACAAGCAGCTGTGTTCCAAAATTAACAATGATAGATAAATGTGATTAGGAGTGTACTAGGAATATATAAACATACCTACATTTATATAAATACTAGAAGAATATACGTCCACGGACAAATAAAATAATTCTCCGAACACAATAGTTTTTCACTATTTTATGTTCCCTTACGAATCATAAAATGATGGTACATGGTACTGAACCTTATGTCAAGAATCCTTATTCTAATTTTGTTCAAAATCGATTTCATGATATTGATTCTAAAAAATGTCTAAAATGTAAGGCTTAATCTTGAGGTTCCGAACAAGAAATTGGCGAAAATCTTGTTTAATTAGTGTATAATGATGATGGATTAAATTCAATGCAAATCAGAAATATTTCAATATCTAAATAGGGGGTCGTGCGTACAAAACACTTCAAAATATCCCAAAGGGATTGACATTCATGTAATATATATATCGATTGAGATATAAAACGTACTGTCAACATTTCCAAAAAATCGGTAGCATTTATATGGTCACGGAGGTCTTCTACCACATTTTAATCCGCGGCATAAAACTACATGTACAAACATATAGTGAAAGTTACGACCCCTGCGCATAATTGTACTCAGAAGTTTTGATCACATAAAAAGACTCGAATCAGAAGCAAATGTTCTTCTTAATTTTTATAGATGTCGATATCATCTTACATACATCTATATCCAGTTACTCCCTCACGAAGTCCTCATCGGTGAGATGAGCAAGGGCGCGTTCTGATTGCTGGAAATCGGAAAGAGCATCGCCCTATATTTTAATAGCTGCTCTCTACTAAATACCATAATTCAATATTAGTCAAAACACAAAATCCTTCGATTTGCGATGTGATCACATTTACTTGTTTACATTCCTTATACAATTATCTTTTGTGTAACCCAGTTGCGTTAATAAGAACAAATATCATCTTAATCATAATTAGCATATCGATTACTAATTATCGCGTTAATAGCATTATCCCTACTTTCAGTATTCTTCTTTTACTTTCTATTCTTCTACATATTATTATTATTATTATTATTATTATTATTATTATTATTATTATTATTATTTGAACTCACTAAGAGTTCGCACACAAGTCAACAGTGATTGCTCACCGACAACCGGTGGTATTTCCTGGAGTCTGAGTGACAACACCTTCCCCATATTTCCAGTATTCTACACCTCTTTTAAGTAGCTTCCGCAAATAACCTTACAGTATCTCTACAGCCGTTTACCATTGATTTCTTGCTGGTAAGGATCATTTGTCTTCTCTGGGATTTGGGTGGCAATCAGCCTCTCGAGGGTCCCAACATTCTCTGCACTTCAAGTGGAGGTCTGGTTTGTGCTGTTCCTCCTCGGCCTTCTGATCATCCTTGACCATATGCAACTATTTTGTGTGGTGTCAGCGTATGCTAGTATTATTTATTATTTTAACATTTTTTTAAATTTTATTTGGGGGGGGGGGCGGATAGAGAAGAGAGCGGGGGAGCTTATGATGTTTTTTTGCTATTTCTATTCATTGGTTTATTTGTGTGTGTGTCACTTGAGGCCGGTGTAATTTATTGGTGGGGAGTTCAAGAAGTGATGTTTCTTGCATTTTCTATTCCAGTGCTATGTGATGTGTATTTTCTGTGGTTTTGTTTTCTCCCTGTTGTAGATTACATGTACTCCTTCGTAGCTTATGCGGGTTGGTTTAAACATTCCAATAATGTTCTTAAGATTGCAACTGTTTTGATTATTGCCGTCCTTTGTATAGTTTCAACAATCCCTTTGATTCCAATATCTCCCAGTCTATTTTCCAGATTTTTTGGGATTGTTCTTAGTTCTCCTACGATTATTGGTATTATAATGACTTTCTTCATGCTCAATATTCCTTTCAGTTCCCTAGTTAGTTCCGTGTATTTTTTTCGTTTTTTCGTCTCTTAGATCTTCACTCTGTCCTCTGTTGGAACAGTGAAGTCTACGATTTTGCACAATTTTTCCTACTTCTTGATTATTATAACATCCGGTCTCCTTGTTTATATGAGTTTATCTGTTTGTATATCCATATCCCAGATGATTTTGTATTTTTCGTTTTCCAGTACTGTTTCTGGTTTATGTTTGTACCATTTGTCTGCGTATCCGAAATTCTATTGTTTGCACAGTTCTCGTGTACTGTTTTCCCCACACCGTCATGTCTGTTCTTGTATTCTGTTCGGGCTAGTTTGCTACATTCACTTATAACATGATTTACTGTTTCGTCTCACTGTCCACACAGTCTGCATTTACTGTTTTTCATGGTTTTATCTATTTTAGCTTTAATGTAGTTTGCCCTAATCGCATTGTTCTGTGCACCCATCAGTAAAGAGTCGGTTTCTCTGTTGAAGTCTCCTTTTCTTAGCGATGCCCAGCTATTTTCGTTGTTTAATTCTCTTGTCAATTTTCTGAAGCGTCCATGTAGTTATTTTTCTTCATAATATTCTTTTTTGTCGTTTGTTTCTGGTTTCGGTGCTTCTCGAGCTGCTCGTTGGAACGATGTCCCTTGCCACAGTGATAAGGATTTCCGTGCTTTGAGTTATGTATTTCTCCCGCTCTTTTTCTGAGTCTTCCACACAATCTTCTATACTTACCAGTCCTCTTCCTCCTCGCTTTTTTCATGTAAAGTCTATCCGTATCGTTTGTTGGATGTAGTGCGTTCTGTATGGTCATTCATTTCTTATTCCTCTGACCAAGGTGCCTTACTTCTTTATAAGTCAAGCCTATAAATGGTCCAGAGTATCTTATTAATGCTAATGCCCAGGTGTTTATTCCTTTTACTAGATTCTTGCTATATAATTTCGTTTCTAGGAGTTTTCTTGTTCTTCGTAAATATTATTTTCCAATCTTATCTTTCATTTCTGTAGAATTGATTAAGTTTGCTTTCAGAACTCCAAAATATTTGGAGCTATCCTGTTCGCCTTGCACGCTCATTTCCTCTCAGCTGGGGGATTCCATGCTCTCTATTGTCTCTAGTTTTCATCTTTATATTTCTGGTAGTGATTATTATTATAATTATTATTATTATTTTTTTTTTTCTGCTAACTAGAGTTATAACACAAGTAATCGCCAGTGATTGCTCACCGACAATAACCAGTGGTGTTCTCTGGAGGCTGAATGACAGCAAGCTTCCCCAGTATTCCAGTAGTCTCCACATCTTTTCGATCACGACGGCAAATGACCTTGCGGTATCATAACAGTCGACTACTATTGATTATTCGCTGGCAATGACCATTGGTCCCCTCTAAAATTATGGTGGCAACAACCCTCACCAAGGTAACACCACCCTTTACACTCTTCCATATGACATCTGGTTAGTTTTGTCTTTCCACGGTCTTTGTATCCTTCTTGACTCTCTACGTCTATTTTGTGTGGTATTAACCGGGGTCAGCGCCATCATTTTTGGAGAGGATCAGAATATGATATTTCTTGTAGTTTCTGTTCCTTGATCGTGTGGTTGTGTTCTTCCTGTGGTGTTGCTTTCTTCTTATTGTAACGTCCATGTGAATAGTTCCCATACGTACCACAATGCGGGTTAGTTTCCGCATTCATGGACATTCATTAAGATTGCAGCTGTTCTGATCATTGACGTCATTTGTATGGTCACAGTGATTTCTTTAGTTCCAATTGTTCAGTCTTTAATACAGGTTTTCTCGGACAATTCCCAGTGTCCTTACTCTTAGTGGCATTATAGGGATTTCTTCATGATGCATATTTCTTTCAGTTCTCTGGCAAGTTCCGTGGATTTGCATCGTATTTCCGTCCCGAGGTCTGTGGTCTGCAGGAACAGCGAATCCTATTATTTGGCAGGATTTTCACCTTCTTATTTATCATGATAATATTAGATCTCCTTGCTTTTATGTGTTAGTCTGTTTGTACATCCATACCCCAGGGAATATTGCGTTTTCTCGTTTTTCAGTACCGTCTCTTGTTTATCTTTGCACCTTTTGTCTGCGTGCTCGAAATGTAATCGTTTGTACTGTTTTCCCCACACAGTCATTCTGTTCTTTCATTGTTTTTGACCTACTTTGCTGCATTCACTTATATGATTTACTGTTTCGTCTCGTTTCCCACACAGTCTGCATTTATTGTTTTCCTTGGTTTTATCTATTTTAGCTTTGATGTAATTTATTCTAATCGAATTGTTCTGTGAAGCCGTCAGAAAATAGTGCCATTCCTTTTTCGAGTGTTCTTTCCTTAGCCATGCGCAGCTATCTTTGTTGGATTATCCTGTTGTCAGTCTTATGAAGGGTCCATGTAGTTGTTCTTCGTCCCACTTTTCTTTTCTAGTCTTTTTCTTTCTGATTTCGGTGCTTCTCGAGTTGTTCGTTTGGACGGTCTCTTGCTGCGGTGATAAACATGTTCCTGTTCTGAGTGATGTATTCCCCAGCTCTTTTTCTGTCTACTACACATTCTTCTATACTTACCAGACCTCTCCCCTTCGTTGTGTTCATGTGGAGTCTATCCGTATAATCTTTTGGGTGTAGTACGTTCTGCATGGTTATTGATTGCCTAGTCCTCTGGTTAAGGTGCGTGAGTTCTTCTTTAGTCCAGCCTATGAATGGCCCGGAGCATCTTATTGGTGTTTATTCCTTGTACTAGAATTCTGCTATATAATTTCGCTTTTAAGAGTGTTTTCGTACTTCGTAAATATTATTTTTCGATCTTCTCTTTCATTTATGTGGATTTCATGATGTCTGATTCCAGAACTCTTAAATTTGTATAGCTATCCTGTTCGCCTACAGCCCTCATCTCTTCTTAGTAGAGCAGTTCCATGCCCTCTGTCGTCTTCAGTCTCCCACTTTTTATCTCTAGCAGTTAACATTTTCCATTCCAAATTCCATAATTATTTTGGGTTAAGATTATGGTCGTATTAATTAGAATTTCTAGTTCCGTTTGGCTTTTTATGCAAATAGTTTCAGGTTGTCCATGCACACGAGATGGTTTATTCTTTGTTCTGTGTCTGCAAATACGTATCCAGCATCACATTTTATGAGTATGTAGTTAAGTGGCATTATGGTTATGATGAATAGTAATGGTAATATAGAGTGACCTTCAAAAATGCGTCTCTGTATTTTTATCTCAACCAGATGGTGTCGTCCAGCTGTTAGTTCTAGTCTCCATGTTTCCACTGCTTTCTTAAAAAGATTAATAATCCTGTCGAGCATCATGTATATTTTTAATCATTTAAGTATTCATGCTTTAAGGAGGATGTCTTAAGCTTTCTCATAGTCAATCAATGCCATGGATATGCCCTTTTTCTATTATTATTATTATTATTATTATTATTATTATTATTATTATTATTATTATTATTATTATTATTATTATTATCAGTAGTAGGAGTAGTAGTAGTAGTAGTATTAGCAGTAGTATTTACTCTACTTAAGCTAGGAGTAGTTCTATTATACCGAGAAAAACATGCATAAGGAGACCTAAATTTGACCGCACGCCGTTGTTTGATGACCTCTAAGTCAGATCATCAAAGTAATATATGTACATTCCTATTCCATTTCTGCTGTTCTTTTATCTATTTTTACTTTTTAGGCTTCTTTCTATTATCTCCTTCCATGTTCTTTCTACCTCTTTCGTATTTTCTTTATTTTACTAACTTCATCGATTGCTCTTCGTACTTTTTACACTTCTGACGTATAATATACTATTTCCCCGTTTCTTTTTACTTTCCCCCCACTTTGTCGATGTTACGTTTGTTCTTATTTCAAAGGTTTTTCTCTGTCTTTATACCCTATCTCTATCTCTCTCTCTCTCTCGCTCTCTCTATTTTTCTCTCTAACTACGTTCTCTCTGTGGGTATAAACTTCCGATTGCATTAGGAAGAACTATTTAGTATGCGTATTATTTTATCTGTCTCAGTCTAGCAATTAGTTGATTATTACTGGCTTTCCTGTTCACTCTTTCTTTTTTTTTTGTTTTCAGTCATATATCTGCCTCTCTATCATTAGTTCTCTTTCTCTGTTTACATATTACTCTCTCTCTCTCTTCTAAACGTAATTATTTAGCGGCCATATTCTTCCGACCATATTCCTCTATTAATACAATTTATTGTCTTGATAGAATGATACATGCTACACATGAACGGTCGACCAAATGCATTGGACTGCTTCAAAATGCAAGTCTGTCGCCGCAATGTCTACGGATAAACGTGTTCATGGAAACACTTTTTTGAAAGGAAAACCCCCGAACAAATTCATTTTCCTGACCCCCTTCTCTCCATTTGCTTTTTTCTATCTTTGTTTATATCTCCGTGTGCCTCTCTCTCTCGCTGTATAGCTTAATTCATATTAAATATATGATAATGAGTAGACAATAGACATACTTACTTACTTCCACCAGAAACCTGATACAGTATAATTTACAGAGTACAATTTAGCTGGCATTTTTCTGTTTTCCTCTTTTGTTAGTAAGTCACAGCTTGAATCTTTACCCATCATGTTTACAAAATAGTAACACTTACAGCCAATCGTCCCTCGATTATAACGGTTGTGATTGTCAGTTGGGTGATCGGCACGACTATTAGAGGATTGAAAACGATGGATGGAATTGGCGAAATTTAGTTACTTAAGAGGGCGATCCAACGAAAGTGGCGCCTTTTTGTAAGGAGCAAAGTCTGTATCTGTTCCAATAATGCACTTTATTTTTTTCTTGTCCTCTATCTATGAAAAGACAAAATGTTTCTAGACTTATGCAATTTTAATTTTGTCATAATCCAGAGTGCCTCTGTTTGAGAGATGATTTTTTACCAACATTAAAAACCGACCTTATATCTAACCTAAGTCTGTTTATGTAGGGATGCATGTAAATAAAGACTGTCACTTATAATTAATTTTGATTTAACGCCATCATCATTTGCACCATGTGATCAAGACTGACAGAACATGCTAATTATACCTCTATGTGTTAAATAAAAGGTTCGATTCAGATTTCCGTATGAATTATCGAGTTTTACATGACAATCACCGACATCGGCAAAGATGTCAGGAGGTTACATCAATCAACAAATTTCATGAATGGCATTAAAAATAGGAATAGTGGTTTAAATAATACAAATAATACAAACAAGCGGGACCCTGTGGAAATTCCACAGTGTTGTCTACATAAATCTGTATAATTTACTGTTAATAATAATATCCGGTGGCTAGAAATATGCAAATAGTGTACTCACCAAAATTTTGAGTGACGGGATGGAAGTATATATATTTATTTATATTACTCGGTTGCCGGGGCAAAAGCTGTCTCTTCAGCAGTCACCATCGGTCGCGACTCCTCTCTATCTCGCTCCCTCCCTCCCCTCTCTCTACCCCCTCCGTTATCAGGGGCAAAAGTAAATACTAAATCTTCTTAAATAGGAGTGTCAGATCGTTACACACAAAATAAATAACACACACTCTATCGTATTAATATATAAATAATAATAATAATACTACTAATACTACTACTACTACTACTAATAATAATTATAATAAGAAGAAATTTTAAATATAAAAAAACTGTTTAGTTTACTAAATAAATAATGATTCGCTCTCCTCTCCCAACGTCGTCTCCTCCTGCTTCCACAATACCCTTCTCTTTCCGTGCTGCATCGGCAGTACCGAGCGGGGTCAGTTAATGGTTTAATTAAGTTAATGTTGATCTATTTAACAACTTCAGTTAGTAAGTTCGGTGGTAACATCACCGCTTGTCAGCTAGATGTTACCGTTTCGATTCCTAGTCTCTCCGTCCAACTTTCTTGTTGTTTATTTATTGAATTTCTTTAGGAGCGTGACACACGTACATACACCTTAGCGTATTGATATATAGATTATCGATCTTCATCTGAAAGATTCCGAGACATATCTGTTTGCTATTCAGGGTGGATGAAATAAAACTTTGTATCGCAAACAGTGTTCTACCAGACAATTCTATGTCTGAGAAGGGCCGGCAAATATCGAAACATTTATTATTAGGCCGATTTTTAGTGTTATCTTGTATTGATAAACATTGTCCTGTTTAAATGCGCATAGAGCTTACTTGATTTACAGTCTGTTTGGAGATTTGTATAATACGCAATCATGTTACTAATGCTCTGTATGAAAAACAATAACATTCTGTGTGTCCGGCTTGCTGCAATAATATCGTATACAAATAATTTTATCTGCGAAGAAGGAGGTGCTTAATCTGTATAATAATAAAAAAGGAAAGGGTAATAACGTATGTAAACTAAAATTTGATGATAGTAGAAGCAGATGCTTAATCTTAATAATATCTGATAATAAGAAATAAATAATTTATTACACTTTTAATAAAGAGACACAAATATTCTTTAATTGATATTAAAAAAGAACAAAGGATAATAAATAATAATGTCTGCCCCCTCTTTCTTATCGTTTCGTCTTTTTTCTTTTATCGATTAGATTTTTGTTTATCGATTAGTTTTGTCTCCTTTCTTTATCGATTCAGAAATAGAGAGATGGTTTTTTGTCTTTTTCCGTATAAATCGTTTCAGTTTAATGAGTTAATGTATTGAATCATAATTACATTGCGAAGCGATGGCGAGCGTACAAAACCTGCCAGTAGTCAATGTTCCCTACTGGTGCGATCAATACAAAATGTATTTTTACTTAAAAGCGTTAAGGTTGTTGACACCGGGAAAACGCCGCCGACACAAGTCTCTCCTTGAATAGCGTGCCTATGTTTAACCAGTTCCGGTTGTTTTATAACTTGAGACTAAAGAAAGGAAAATGTAATTGACCAATGAAATGTCGGTATTATTTTGCTTACCGAATCAGACTTGTATTACAAGAATTCCAGATAAGCCCCTACAATGGCGTATTAACTTAAACAACACATTCATTCAAGACAATCAGACCCCTTTCACTTCCTATCTTTACCCCTAATTATTCCTTACTTCCAATTTCCTCTCCTCTCATACGTAACCATTTTTTCAGCCGTCTAGTCATTCTACGTTGCTTATTCGCTCTATTCTCTCTCTATTTACCGTGAACCATGTTCTTAATTTCACTCCCTTTTCTATCTTCACATCGCTCTACTACCCCACTTTTACATTCATATGACCCCGTCTCCTTTCCGTTTTCCGTATCCGCTCTCACCGGCCACTGTAACTTTCATCTCTCTACTCCACCAATCAGATTCCTTTAACTTTTCATCTTTACTTTCTACTATCACCTTCCTCCCACTATCACCCTCCTTTTACATTCATTTTCCGTTTTATTTTGTACTCTTCTACAACTTTTACTTCCTTATTACTCGTAGTTAATTAAGCTCCTTTCACTCTCAACCTGTATCTTCACTTTTTCCCCCTTACGTTATCTTCCTCTGTTAACTGTTAAGGTCTCCCACATGAGCCCCCTTTTTCGTACCTGACTGACTCCCTACTTTTTATCCACATTTACACCGCCTCAATTCCATTCAACGTTTTTTTATAGGTTTATTCTAGTTTCACTTTTACATTCTCTCTTTCATCTACGAGCTCCATTTTTCTTTTCTATTCTTACCTTTTCTTCTGTATTTTAACTATTTCTTTTGCATTTTTCCTATTTACTCGCGCTTTTTTCATTAAACAATAACACATATAATCAACGATATTGCTATAATTCTGTTTAAACTAAATGGACGCATTCTCACTGGTAACTTTCGTTCAGCTCGCTTTCATTTCGCCGATTTTAATTCCGCTAGAAATGGATTTTCTTTTCTTAATGCGTTGCTATTTTTCGGCGCTTCCACTAGAGTTGCGGCATTCTTTTGACTAATTTCTATGTATATAACAGTAATGATCTTTGCATTGTGTAAGGTCGATTTTGTTACAAGTAAATATAAAGACAAATACAAGTAAGGGATAATTATCATAATTTCATTTTACTTCTTCCATTTTCGCATACTTTTAAAAAGAGATTTTTTATCATTAGTGGTTTTCAATTGTTGGCTCTTTGGAAGCTTTGTTGTATTTTTCTTATGAAAAATATCTCATTAAATTTCCTGTCTTAAGTTAATTCTTTTTTTCATATTTTTTCATTCGGCCTGTTTTCTCTTTCTTTCCATTTTGTTCAATCTTTTATATGATAGTCTTTTCATTGCCCCTTTTCTGGTGTTTGTAAGTTTTAGTCTCCTTTCATTCGGCCTGTTTTCTTTTTCTTTCCATGTTGTTCAATCTTTTATATGATAGTCTTTTCATTGTCCCTTTTCGGTGTTTGTAAGTTTTAGTCTCCTTTCATTCGGTCTGTTTTCTCTTTCTTTCCATGTTGTTCAATCTTTTATATGATAGTCTTTTCATTGTCCCTTTTTGGTGTTTGTAAGTTTTAGTCTTCT
Source organism: Sepiola atlantica (assembly GCA_963556195.1). Lineage (NCBI taxonomy): Eukaryota > Metazoa > Mollusca > Cephalopoda > Sepiida > Sepiolidae > Sepiola > Sepiola atlantica. The sequence continues at coordinate 108,841,968 of OY744526.1, read as the reverse complement.
TTCATTCTTTCAGTCTTTCATCTTTCTTTCGTGTCCTTTTCAGGTTTATCACTATTGCATTGTTTCTCCTTTCCTTTTTCTTAAATATTTGTTATGGCAGTCGCTTCCTTCCGTCTTCTTTCTTTAGTTTTTGTACTCTTCACTTTTCTTTCATTATTTCTGTAGTGCATCAATTTCTTTCTTTCTTTCCCTCTTTTCTCTTTCTCTTATTTAGGCATTTGTTTTGTTTTAGTTTTCCGCCTTTTTCTTTTCTTTTTTTTTCTTTTTTCTTTCTTTTTTCTTTCTTTTTTTTCTTTGTATATTTTTTCAGTTTTTTGACATTGTATTTTGTTCGATACTATTATCATTTTTTTCAGTCTTTGGAATTTTTGAAAGCTTAGATGTCATATGTTTATCGTGTTTTCGTTTTTTATTAGTGGTGTTGTATTTTGAATTTATTTCTGTGTCTTCATCCGCTGGTATTTCTGCCTGTTTTCCTTCGGTCTCTCTTTATTTATATATATATCAGTCTCTATTAATTTCTTTAACATTTAATAGCTATTTTGTAATTTACATTCCTGCTTTAGTTTCATCTTATAACTTTTACAACTTTCTTAGATTTTCTTTGAATTTTCTTTTATTTTTAGTCTGTCTGTTAAGCTTTTTCTATTTCCATTTCTTTTTTCTTTCTTTCTTTTTTCTTTAAATGATGTGTACTTTGCTATTCTTTGCTTGTTCGATATTTTAGCAAATAACGTTTTCTTCTTTCTTTCGCTTTTCATGGATTTCTTCGTTTCTATGTCTTTTCTACGAAAAAAGTGTTTTCTCTTTTTTCTTTATTGTGTAGCAATAGTCCTGGCAATCTCTTATTTTAAAGAAACTCTTCCTTTACTCACTTCATAATTCTACCATTTTGTCTTTGTTTAATTATATAGCCTTCAGAAACTATTAATTTTCTTCCATACTTTTATTCTTTTTCTATTTTGTTTTCTTCTTATTCTTTTTTTCTCGCATCCTATTCCTTTTATTTTGTTGCTTCTTATTACGTAGATTGATTTATTCTTTCTTGGCTCATATTTCCTGGTCTTATACCCTTTTTTGATCTTCCTTCGAGTTTTTTTCCTATGCTATTTCCTTTCTTTCTTTCTATATAATTATGTTGTTTTCTATTAAAATTTATATTTACCTTCTCTTCCATTGGTATTTATTTCATTCATACTTTCCTTCTCCATCTTATGTTATTAATCTCATCACTTCCAATTATCTGGATTTTTTTTCACTGTCTCCGTAATACGTTCTGTCCATTTTTACCTGTTTTCATCTCTAATAATTATTGCCCCTTTCTCTGTCCTTTGCTCTTTACGTCTTTCTATTTTCTTCTATGCATTATTTTATCAACTTTCATACAATTGTTGTTTTTTTCTATTCTAAAAATATAAACAGATACTGACTTTTTCACATTCTTCTATTCCTTCTCTCGAATAATTACGCCTTAATGTCTAATTTGTAAAACAGTTTACCGTTTATTATTTTTGTCTATCTTATGCCGTTTTTTGTATAATCATACGCCGCTCTATTCTAAACAAACTCTTTTTTTTACCTTTTTATTTCCTTTTAACACAATTGTATCTATTCATCGTTTCTTCATATTTTTTCTTTTTAATTTTCAATTGTGTTTACTTTTTACTTTTTCTTCATCAGTTCTAAATTTTCTTATATATATATATATATATATATATATATATATATATATATATATATATAATATATATATATATATATATATATATATATATATATTCTCAAAGTATTTCTATTTTCTTCCTCTGTGCTTCCTTAATCTTTTTTTTCCTATCCATTTTCATTCATTAATTTTCTCATTCTGCACCGTGGCCTCTCCGACTCCATTGTCAATGACCAACCTGATTAGTATCATTGTCAACCCCAGCATGATGTCCAATTGAAGCGAGCTTCCCTTCGGCAAAAGTCACCATCGATATGCCTCGTTCTTACGTCCTGTACGTCGGCCTCTTCTCCTCGCTCTGCGTAGATTAGCGTTAGCGACAATGCGTGCACGATCGTGTAAGAGTGAACATTGAAGGGGCGGCACTGCTTATCCTTGATTGTATTTTTGTTGACGCAGTGCGAACGGGCGCTCGCTTATAAATATGCAACATATGTGGATGAGACGCACCAAATAAGCATTTCAGCTCATTTATGTGCGACGTGTCGGCTTATCATGCAAACAAAGTTTCTCATAACCGCGCGTTTCTATACGCACAAAGCACTTCAAATACGCGTTCCTATTTATGAAAGAGATTTGGCGTAGCATTGCATGCACCATTGTTAAACAGTTTGATATACATACTCACACATATATCTAGATTCTCTCTCTATCTTTCTCTCACTCTCGATATATATATATATATATATATATA
>OY744526.1:108794551-108837051 GCA_963556195.1 Sepiola atlantica | reverse complement strand
GTCCGCCTTCTAGAGGAAAAATGAAGCGTCTTTTTTCATCCATTACTTTTACTTTTTTTCCTATTCACTGCTAGAAACGATGTTTTTTTCGGACATCAAAGAAGAAAAAAAAACCATATGTTACAAAAGATAAAAAAAGACTTCGTTATAGGAAATATATATATACAAATTTTACTTATGTTTAGGACGACTAACTAGTCAGTATGACCAACATCTAGTCGAGGATAAGGGTTAATACGTTTGATTACATATTGGATAACGTTTATGACAAGTATTTCTCGATATTAGATTTGAACACGAGCATCTTGTAATCTCTAGGGAAGCAGCCCCGTGGTAATTAGTTTCACAGGCGAGAGGACGTTGGAAATACTGCCCTGTTCATGGAAATGCTGCCCTGTTCATGGGAATTCCGTCTTACGTTAAATACATGGACAAAGAAACAAACGTTTTTTTTATTGTGGTAGAATAACGAATTCTTCGTGGTTATCACTGTAACATTTAATTTGCATTAAACACCAACTTTCTTCGGATGTTTGTTGAAATTTTGAACTGGAGCTGTGTATAAAGATGGGGTTCCATTTTTATTCGAGCCATAATAATGATATAAACGATTTTTGTGGTGCTCGGCTGGGCAATTCAAAAATATTGATTGGGTTTTCTTTATTATTTAAATTGTGGAAGATAAAATAAAGTTTAGGTACTTACAGCATCTCCTACGATAATAGCTTGTAGCATATCAAATTAATATTACTTGCCTTTCCTTTACGCTCCAGTTGTTAAAGCTCTCACGGATAGACTCTGAAATAAAGGTTAAGCTCTTGCTGTTTACTGAAGGGGAACTTCTCAATTTGCAGTCGCTTTTTTCTTAACAAAGATAAATTATTATGAAAACATGTTCTTTCATGATTTGATTCCTGTCTTTCGAAGGAGAGATACAGAGAAGGACTGATTTATTTTACTGTGTTTATAATTCATCTTTCTGATATAGCTCGACGAATAATTCGTAGTAAGAATGTATAGGGTAACACCGGCTTAATATGGCGGATATTATTATCCAGAACTTGAGTCGAGTGGTGCAAATAGTCTTCACTTTACTTATCGCCACCATGAAAGAACTCATCTTTACCAGGTGTTAACCTTTACCTTATTACTACGAATTATTCGTCGTGCTATATCAGAAATAAGAATTCTTCGATATTAGAAAAAAGGGTAAATGATGGACTTTATTTGTATTCATACATACCAATCACGTGTGATTGGCCCGCTTTACTATCCATATCGGTTTTATATGATACAAAAGCTGTACCAGGAATGGAAGGTGTAAGGTGTAATAAAATACAAGTGGGGAGCACATTGTTCCCATCAACAGAAACTACCTTTCCTCTATTCGCTTTGTTTTGCGTTTATTTATTCAGTATAAACCCATGGCTACTAAATATACTGGTAACATATACAATCAGTATCGTCTAGTTGCTCTGCCTTAATGCCGTGAGATTCATCATTTCTTGAGGCTGGTCTGAAGAAATGGTGCTCTAACTCTAGTTGGTGTTAATTTCTCAAATCATTATGATAACCTTTTATTCGTATTATTAGTTGTTATCAGTTCGTGCTGATGTGAAGAGACACACGTACATGATCTCACTGTGCTTTAAGTAGTCAACAACGAGCTCGTTGTATACGTTCTCCTCGACATGCTTTCTTTTCATATATTGTACTTACGGAATATTATTCTTTATCGATGACGACACTTCACATGTCATTCGTACTTCTAATTTCTCTATTTACAAGGTTGTCAAAACGAACCTCAACTTGCGATCCGTTTATTAAGAAGTATACTCTACAACACACTATACATACCAATGAACAACTGGGATATTATATACATATATTTAGACAAACCGTATAGTTCATGTTAGATTACCACACTTAAAATATTAGTGGTGGAAGATAGAAAAAATAACTTAATCTTAGATAAATATATATTCTATACCTGTAGACACAGAATTCTACTTTATTTAGGTGTACTAAGTAAAAATATAACGTAGTTAAATTAGTAAAAAAAGTCGATAATTTCGAAAAAAATAAACATTGTGTTAAATGTTATTTTAATCTTTTCACGTGTGGATATATTCGCTAAAATATATTACGTAGATGTTCTAATATTTGTGAACCCTGCAGTTCTGAACTCCCTTCATTTATATTTAACAAGATCATTCGAGGTTTCGTCTGTTTAGCAAAACGTAAATAAAAACAGCGAATGAGTAACGTATGTAAGAACCCGGTCAAGAGAAAATTTTAACATTTTTTTGAATTTTTCGACTCCTTTTTTTCCTTCTTCCTTATCTTCCTCCTTTAATGTATCTCACTGTAAATTATTATCTATCTTTTTTCTCGTCATATATATATATATATATATATATATATATATATATATATATATATATATATAAGAAAAAAAACGAAAACCAAACATCTTATTTATATACTAATCAACGTTTCGTCTTTATTTCAAGACTTTGTCACAGGAAATGACCTACAGATACAAATACTTTAAACATTGGCAGTAGGAGGTGTGAAGGTGAAAATGCCGCATGTAATAAGATTAATTATAAGCTACAACTAGATAGAAGCAGTGAGAAAATTTGATTTAAATGTGGAAAGTGTGTGGGGCGAACACATGGTAGCGGTCGGAGTTATTAATACCGGTAGAGAGGATAAGAGAGCGTGTGTGGTGTAAGTCCAAGGGGTCGTTGATGAAAAGATAAATTGCGGACTAAAAAAGATAGTAGCATTTAAAGAAAACAAGTTGACTATGGACCGTGTGGGAAAAATATTGGTATCGGTCGGATACATTTAAACCGTAAATTGGGGAAATTGAAACGTGCGTATTTTTTTTATTGAGGTCAGATAGCTAGTTATCGGAGCAGAAAAAAGAAGAGGTTGAATATCCAGGTCGCACAAAGTAATAATGTAGATTGGGAGAGACCGAAAATAAGATATAAGGAGGGGAAATAATGTATTAGTAGTTCATCTATCTATCTATCTATCTATCTATCTATCTATCTATCTATCTATCTATCTATCTATCTATCTATCTATCTATCTATCTCTCTCTCTCTCTCTCTCTATATATATATATATATATATATATATATATATATATATATATATATATAAGTACTTAATGTATCCACATTTAGCCTGAAGATTCCCCCGGGGATGAAACGCGGGAGCCTCTGTGTAGCTTAATTGCCATATATATGTTCATTGCTTACTATATATATATATATATATATATATATATATATATACACTTCCACATATGTATGGTAAATCAAAAAAGGGAATACAAATATCACTTATTTAATGACGAACTTGGGATAATGGATTAGAACATAGTCGTTATAACATTACACAATATTGTTTTGTTCTTTTTTATGAATAAAACTTATCTGTAATATGAAATAAGTAAAAGGTTTATGAAATAAAAGTTTTTTTTAATTGATTTATATTCATTTTGTTTCTGTTGTTTATTTATATTATTATCGATATTATATGAGAGTGTGGTATTATCTAACACCTTACGCAGTCAACTATTTTGCTCCTACTGCTACCATCTTTTTGAGCCCATAATTTACTTTTGGGCGTACATCACACATGTCCCGTCCTCCTCTATATTTCTCTCAATAACTCCGAGCGCTAGCATGTCTCCCCAAAAAACATACCACAGTTAAGTAAACTTATCTGACTGCTACCATCTATTTGTAGCTCATAATTTTTTAAAGCTGTAATCTACTGCTAATGCTTCAAATATTTGTCAGTGTGTGGTTTTCATCAGACAATTAAGCATGAGCAAATCTTTAACTAAGGACGAAACTTTAATGAATACATAAATTGTATATTTGTTTTTTTCTTTTTCATTTTCTATCACGTTGTTATATTATTTCAATGCTCATATATATATATATATATATATATATATATATATATATATATATATATATATATATATATACATATATACACATATATGAACACAGAAGTCGATACCTATCGATTAAAATGTAGATCATAGATAAACTGAATGAATGAACGAAAACAGATAAACGCACATAACTTTTTTTCATAGTCAATAAGGAAGGGTTACTTGTCAAGCTCTTAATGGATACACTTCGTCTTCCTCTTCTTGTTCGTCAGTTTTTGTTCCTCGTCAAACACAGACTCGCCTGACAGCTACAATCGATCGAAACACTTTTACGTATCTTCCAAATACGGAAGAACGAAGGCCAATAATCATAGTAAAAGAAAAAAGAAAAGAGAAATGAAGTAAAAAATAAAATAAACACTTTTTTCTCCTTGCCGGCCTTCGTATCAATCGGTATTAACTTTCCCCAAGTGCATCTATCAATAAGTAAGAATTATTGTGCGCATTCCTTACTTTGTTTATGTCTGGGTCACTCAGTTTCTGCTACGATCAATGGACACTATTATTATCCGAACTGATAATGTAGACCGAGCTCAAATAAACTATTATAATGTGTATATGGTTTAACCCACGCATACATCTCTCTCTCTCTCTCTCTCTCTCTCTCTCTCTCTCTCTCTATATATATATATATATATATATATATATATATATATATATATATATATATATCTTTCTCTCTCTATATATATACATATATATATAGAGAGAGATGTAGATAGATAGATAGATAGATAGATAGATAGTGTTGTCTCTTTTCACACACATATAAATACATATATATATATATATATATATATATATATATATATATATATATATATATATACATGGTACATGCATTATATTAGTTTCTGTAGAAGTTAATCGTTGAAATTCCAGTGTTTATAAACACTGCTAAATGACAAGTACATCTGTTCTTTAGTATAATTTTTTAAATTCATACAAGCATTATTGGTTGCATATGTGCATACATGTTTCGATTATACTCTGTATAAATAGTCAACCTTTTCAGACCCAAAACGAGGAATTGAAATGATATTGCATATCTTTCTCATGAAATATATTGTTTTTTTTAGGATGAGATTTGTTTATAATTCAACGGTCAAGCTTAGTATCAAATAACGTTTTTTACTTGTTGGCGTTTTCAATTCGTTCCTATCTTTTTTCTTATTCTGTTTTTTTCTCTTATTTTGTTATTATTACTTGGCCTGACTCGCGTTCATGACTCGATTTATTTCGTATCTCTTGTCTTTCACTTTCATCTTGTATTGCCCCTCAGAAATCAGTTTTTATCAACGCTAGGAATCTTGCTTAGTTTGATTCAGTAAACTTAAAATTAAAACACTAAGCCATGACTTATTTACATACATGTTAATGTATTAATAATTCACCCTTTATACACACATACACATACAAGAATAATAACACACATACATATCAATATCTATATCCTCCGATCTTTATATAACATCCATAAAGGCGCACACCCGCACACACAGAAGTGCACACCGTTATATACACACATACATATACACCCACCCACAGAAATATAAATATATCTATATATGCAGTGCGGGCGATACGAATAATTTCGAATTACTGAATACTTCTGCCCAGTCATGGCAGATAGATCGAGAACATGCTACCCCGCGGATTTAATAAAGTGTTCCATTCGAAATTCCATCCAGATTCCCGAGTTCGACAAAGAGATTCACGAGTTTTACAAAGTACACTTAAGAAGGTCGGAGGTTACATCAGCCGAAACGTTGTCATAAAAACACCCAAGTAGTCCGAATATATAAAATTCTACGGATGTATTTATATACATACAGATACAAACATCCACACCTATTCTCATATACATACTCTCTTCGTATAAAATGTTATTTATATTCCCTAAAACTAATTTGCCCTTTGTATATCAGGGTAACCCTACCCCTCTTTACCCTTTCACCCGTTTATTTTGTCCCCCCCCCACCCGCAGCCACCATATATATCCCGTGTTTGTATCTGCACTCACCTGTAGTGTTCTCCTCTTTTCTCTTTCGTATTCTAATCTGATACTTCCCGTGTTTGCCTTTTTCTTACGTATTTTCGTTATAGTTTAAAACGTTGCTTTAATTAAACGAATCCTAATTCTCTTTCGATCTGAATATTCCCAACCACCTTCTCTTCAAGCCCATGAAGGCATTTTTATCAGGGTTCTTGATACGCCTGCTTGTAAGCTTTATCAACGTTTTACCAATTCGTCAGGACATATACTTTTTTATTTTTGAGGGGACATCTCCTCACTACTAACACACTTTTCCTCATGGATCTGAATATCCTTATGTCCTTTTATTTGAAATCTCTACGACTGAAACTCTTCAACCCATAACCGGGGATTTACCGCATGCTAGAATCCTCAGATTTTTAGTCGAACTCTGACCTTTTGTCTACAGTGATTTTCTTGGCTTTCACATTTTTTATATTATTTAATATAGTTATGTTTATTTCAAATTTTAGCATCATGATATATTTTTATTTTACTTACATATTTGTCGAAGTTCCTCTTACGATAAGCCATAGTGTAAGGAATGCAAACAAGTGTTTATTCATACATAACTCTTGTTTCGTGCAATTGATTACTGAATAAATATTGCATTTTACCAAAATATCATTATCATCACGTATCCACTTTTACATATATATATATTCTATATATATATATTATATATATATATTATATATATGTATATATATGTATATATATATATATATATATATGTAAAAATAGATATGTATATATATATATATGTATATATATGTACATATATATATATGCACCAGTGGATACGTGATATATATATATATATATATATATATATATATATATATGATACGTGATATATATATATATATATATATATATATATATATATATATATATATATATATATTATTTCATGTATCCACATGAAATGTTATGAGCAGAATCCAATTTTCAGTATTTACTTCAACATTGCTAAAGACATGAATAGAGCAAAGTAGCATCTTAGCCTGACGATTCCCTACGGGGATGAAACGCGGAATCCTCTGGGTAGCTTAATTGCTATTAATATATTTTTATAACTTTACTATATGTATATATATATATATATATGTATATATATATATATATTTACATATATGTTAGTGCATGTGTACATTGATCTGTTCCGATAGACACACCATTGTTTGTTAACACCGACTGACTCATGCATTTACTGATTTATTTGAAAATGGTACACACATTAACGCTCATCTTAATATACTGGCATCTATGTCAACGTAAGTACGAACGCACTAGGTTAAAGATCGAAATATAATGATTATATTATCGACATCAACACGCAACCATACTTACTATGTAGACCATCTAATGATTAATTTACAATGTTATTTATCCAAGTATTGCATCTATCAGCTGGCGAAATGTAAACAGTAAGTAATCTATATATAAAACAGATACTTATCTGTGAGTCTCTCTGTGTGCCTGTGAATTTGCTCTTTGTACATCTATAGGAAGAAAAACTATTGGACAGATTTTTATGAAACTTGCAACAAAGGCAGTCGACATAAAACGGAGTGTAGTGAGCTATGTTTTACTTACCACTCTGGTAGTAGTTTACAAGATTGGGAACTAATAAAAATAGTTAAAAGTCACGGAACTTACTTCTAAAAAAAAAATCCTTTTCAGGCAAAATTCGACTTTAATCATCACTATTGTCTCCTTCAAGTGGGATATACTGATCTCCACGTCTCCAAGTTCATATCGTAATACGCGTCGCTTTCATATATTACTTCTTTATTGGGGCCAAATCTTTTTCACATTCTCTTATGTTCTGCAAGCTGACAATAGAGTTTTAACATTCGATTACATTGACATATAATAACTTCAGGTTTAAACATTCATTACGGATATCATTTCATGGAGTGTGCTTTTAATCGTCTTTGATCTTCTAAAATCAAGGAATACTTACGAAATGTTTGAAAGTATTTAACAAACAATCTTAACGTAATGTTTGCTTCAATATAAATCAACTTTATGTTGCACATAGTACATAGTTAATGATTGGTCGCCGATGTAAATAAAAAATACGTGTTCTTTAGTACTTTAGTCTCTTATTCCGTTAATCCGCTATTCATTTTTCCGCTAGTCCGTTATTTTAATTATTCTGTTATATTATAAATCATTTTTTCATAATAAATATATTATTTGCCCAAGAAATTGTCATGTATATATATATATATATATATATATATATATATATATATATATATATATATATATATATATATATATATATATGTTATATCAGTGTTACTACAGCATTTAAAAGCGGTGTGTATAGGTATATTAAAAAATTGAGAAACCAGTTTACAGACGCGTGAATTTATTTTATTAAATGAAATTTTACAAATTTCAGAACACCCACTACTTGCACCGGAGATAGATAATACACTTAAATAACATAATTAAGGTGTGTGAAACCGAAAATTCAGATTTATGAAATATTTAAAAAAAAATGATTTATAAATTTCATTTATTGATATGAAGTCACGCGTCTCTTAACTGGTTACTCCGCTTTCAAATATATCTTTTAACGACGCTTTCGCTGATGTAGTAACACTCATATTATAAACGCATGCTCACCAGATCATCCACTTCTTAGAACCGGACATATATACAAACACTCTAATAACATCGGAGAAAATCATCAGTCTTCAGCGGCGCCTTTGACTTCCCCCATGAAATAAATGAATATATATATATATATATATATACTGTCTGTTTCCATGATTAAGGTTTGTTAAACTAAGAATTCGGATTTATAAAATATATATATAAAAATGATTAATACATTTTATTTATTGATATAAATTCAGACGTCTGTTAACTGGTTTATCAATGTTCCAATATATCTCTTAACGACGCTGTCAATGCTGTTACATTCACTCATATTATTAAGCCATGCTTACCAGAGCATCCACTACTGGACTCGGGCACATATACACACACACACTAATAACATCGGAGAGAATCGTCAGTGGGTGGCGGTGCCGTTGATATTTACCATGAAGAAAAAAAGAAAAATAACTTTCTGTTTCCATTATTAAAGTGTGTTAAACCGAAAATTCAAATTTATAATTCAGATTTATAAGAGTGTTGTCTCATTTAAAACAACACTCTTTCAAATTGAAAGACATTTCCTCAAATGGATGTACATATCTGATGATAGAAGAATACCGCTTTAAACGCGTTATATAAAAATATAAAATGATAAAATAACAAAATAAAAAATAAATGTTGGAAAACACATTTTACAAATATTGTTACCCTTATTCCTTTACATATATACTTTTCTCTCGATGGAACTGCACTAATAATGCCCTGCCCTATTATATATATATATATATATATATATATATATATATATATATATATATATATATATATATATATATATATATATATATATACTGTATATTTCCATGATAAAGGTGTGTTAAACTGAAAATTCGGATTTATAAAATATATATAAATAAGGTTAACATATTTTATTTATTGATAAACATTCACGCGTCTGTAAACTGGTTTTTCAATTTACAAATATATATCTTAACAACGTTTTCAATGATGTTTTTGAACACTCATGTTATGTATTTATGCTCAGTGCATCCAATACTTGCACCGGACATATATAAACACACTCTATAAACATCGGAGAGAATTGCCAGTCTTCGGTTCTGCCGTAAACTTTCAACATGAAGAAAACACATTAAATTATATATATATATATATATATATATATATATATATATATATATATATATATATATATATATACTGTATGCTTCCATAATTAACATATTTTAACCAGAAAATGCAGATTTACAAAATATATATAAAAAAGAGTAATACATTTAATTTGTTGATATGAATTTACGCGTCTGTTGACTGGTTTCTCAAATTTAAAAATATATCTCTTTACGACGCATTTAGTGCTGTAGTAACACTCATATTACTAACCCATGACAGAGCATCCACTACTTGCACCGGACATATATTGTGTAATAACTAATAACATCGGAGAGAATCGTCAGTCTTCTGTTCTGTCGTTTACTTTCACAATGAGAAAAAAGCGAAAATAATATGCACTGTCTGTTTCAAGGATTAAGGTGTGTTAAACCGAAAATTCGGATTCATAAAAAATATAAAAAAAGATTCATGAAATTCGCTTATTGATATAAATTAACGCGTATGTTAACAGGTTTCTCAATTTTCAAATATTTTTTATGGTGCGTTCAATACTGTAGAAACACCGATATTATTAGCTTGCAATGCTGTAGCAAGACTCATATAATTAACCCATGCTTACCAGAGCATCCACTACATGGACCGAACATATATACACACACTCTAATAACATCGGAGAGATTTGGAAGTAGTCGGCTTTTCCGTTGACTTTCACTGTGAAGAAAAAAATATACATACTGTCTGCTTCCATGATTAAAGTTTGTTACACCGAAAAAAATAAAATGAATACTCAATAATAAATTTCATTTATTGATATAAAATCACGCGTCGGTTTCCTAATTTTCAAATATATATATATATATATATATATATATATATATATACACACATATATATTTGAACATTGAGAAACCGACGCGGGATTTTATAATAATAAATGAAATGTATTATTCGAGTCACACGATTCGAACCCCTGGATTACAAGTATTTTTCAACTCTAATCCAACGTCGCTAACCGATAGGCCAATTCTGAACAGCTTATAAACAATGATAATTTTAACACATTTAAAGCGGCGAGACATACAGGCATTCAACTTCTATAAGTGAAGGAATGATGCATATAAAGCAAGTGACGTCACGCTGTGTTAGTACTACCATTTACAGTGCTCTACTTTTTTTTAACGAGGAGCTTCAAATATAAATATTTGTTATTGTTTATTAATCTATGGACGTATACGTTTCGTCTCTTTATGTATACCTAATGAAACCTCCACTCATCAATACACACATACATTTTAAGGTTGCTTGCTTTCCATAATTATTTATAGTACTGCTATGTAGAGGTACTCATGTGTGCCATTAAAGCCTACCCCACCACACAACAAGGGCCACTAGGAGATATCTTTTAGACACCAGATGATAATTGAAATGCATAGAACCCTCTGTGCTTCACAGACGACATGACTCCATGAGAAGTTGGCCATTCATAGCTAGGGAGAAGTATATTGTACTTAGTGTAAGTAAGCTGAAGAACAATTTAGAATTTACGGTCGAAAGTAGATATACCCAGCGGGGAAGTTACTGCTGAGGCAGATGGGCGAAAGAAATTCTCAATAGATGGTCCCGAGGGGCTGATAGGCGACATAGCTGAACATAAACATGTCGAAATCCGGAAAGCATCGAACGGTAGTGGTAGTATTAGCTACGATCCTGAACCTTAAGGATCAGAAGTTTAGCTCAGATGTAGCGCAAGCGCCGGGAGCTTTGCTACAGAAACTCAACCGTGTCCCGATTCGAGTGCATACAAGGTCTCTATGTGTTTCTTATTATATGTGTAAATTGTGAGCTAGGGCTTTTCGTTAATCGTCACCTACTACACTAGAATATCGACATGGCCACATGCATTTGGGGTAGGCAGGCGTAGTTATATAGATGCATTTAGTTTTGGTTTAGTGAATATGTTAGCAAAATTAATACATAATATATTGTCTTATGATATATATATATATGTACATATATATATATATTTAAGAATTCAAAAGATTACAAAATATATTTAACAGTTAATATTTTGTAATGATCATGCTTCGAAAAGTTCAACATCAACAATACGTGTACCTCTATCCATGTTTCGTAAATTTAAAATTTATTATCACATTTATAGAATACTTTCTTTATAAACGAGAAGTACACAATTTTATATACATTTGATGGTTGATGATTATGTAACTTATTTAAAGTGTTCCTTTAGTTGTCTTTATTTTTTATTCCAAATCAGTAATTGAATGCTTCCGAACTGTTTCATAATACACATTCGTTTGCTGCTTTGTAAACACATGCATGAATAAGTTGCGTGATAAAATGCAATCTAATTTGGAAAATTGATGCCATTATCTTAACATTCACGTTCTTTACATAAACGAACGTTACTTATATTACAAATGTATTATGTATTTCGTTTGAATTTTGATTTATTTTTCGATATAAATACATACGTATATATATATATATATATACATTATTTATATATATATATATATATATATATATATATATATATATATATATATATATATATGTTGTGTAAGGTGCGTGATATAGAGGATATTCAAGAAGTAAAATGACCTGAAAAAACTTTCAATACGGATTTAAAACAGTGAACTGTAAGTGGATTCAATAACCTAGATCACGGTAAACTTAGAAACTGAAATTACAGGCTGTCAGACAACGGAAGCCTCTAAGATGTAGTATTATATATGTTAATATATATATATATATATATATATATATATATATATATATATATATATATATATATATATATGTAAGGTTCGATCCTTGTCTAAGTTAGCCATTCTGATGACGGCTGTGTGCCAGAAACACGTGCTCATGGATTACTTTTATGTACTATGTATTAATAAAATATATATATATATATACATATATATATATATATATATATATATATATATATATATATATATATATATATATATATATATAGACAAACTTTAAAATAAAGAATTCGGATTAAAAAATTACATCTATCAACATTTATTAATAGATCAGATATCATGAGTATCTTATATACATGCAATATTTCAATTGAAAATAAGAAGATACACTATGATGATGCTATAATTATACATTGTAAGAACACTTTTTATAAGTTTGCAAGAAGATACTTTGGCATCAGTAATGTACTCAGAACTTCGATGACATTGCAATGTCATATTTTATTCGTTTTATAATGAAGCGTAATAGAATCTGTAAAACAAAGCAATGACATGCATCGGTTGAATGAATGAATAAATATGTCAGGGGTGTGTACTATAATAAAATAATCTAATTTTTATTCATAACAGCCACGTCTATTGGATGTAAATCAAATCATTTAACCCGATGAATTCTCTCAAGATGTATTCACAAACATGTTCGTGTAGCTAAATGTTTCTGAGTATTTTTATAATATAAGAATATTGACGTATAAAGGGAGGTATGTGCATTTATTTATTTATTTATTCATTTATTTATTTATTTATTTATGCTAGCAGCACCTGCGTTTCAGCGTTGCCCGTGAAAAAAAAACATAAGAGTGAGAGAAATTTAACTTAACCTGAAAAGCATATCTGATAAATAGCGCAGTCCTGGTCCGTAAACTGCAAAATTGTTATTTTCTCTCTCAACTCAGGGAAAGAGAACTCTTTATAGACTGTGCTAATTGTATTTTGTATCCCAAACGGAAGTGCTCCCTTTTGTGGGGAGATATATTTTCTCCAATTAATCGACGACAGAAAAGGATACTTCAGCAGTGTACGGACCAGTACCGTGTTTAACCCATTTCGCCATGTTTTAGAATTGGTATGTAAAAAATAACGGTATTATTTCAGCACGGTCTGTCAACTTTATAGATTGATGCACGTATCATTGCAGAATAGAATAAATAAAGTTATGTAGAAGTAGAAAAAAAGTAATGGCGGTATCATACGTGAAATGCTAAACAGTATATAACATTGTATGAATAGGTATTGTTATGAAATCAAAAGTCGTAAGAATCTTATGTAAGTTTATTCTTTAGTAATGAAAGTTAACATAATTATTATTCGGTTTGTAATAATAAAATACTTAGAAGAGTAATTTGCTTAGTTTTGTATTGCGGCTGGAATTATTTTGCTTAATAATATACTCGTGTAAACGTAAGCTTAGTATGGATGGACTAAAGCAACACATTTTACTCATAGAAAGAAAATATCCAATTGGTAAAAGAATGTAATACATTGGTGTTTGTACGAACACGTTATTTGTGTCGTGTAAAGAAGTCGCGAATAGTGAATACTAACAGAAATGCTGCGATGCGAATTCTAGCCAGTAATCTTTTCAAAGTTAACGTAGAGGCTCACATATCGGGAATTATGTTTAGATGTTTATTGTAGCTGGCTGCGCCCTAAAGTAACCGACTTAACGTTCTACCGTACAAGTATTGTAAACAATAGGACCGAAGTTGTGTTAGAAAATGAAGTTGAAGCATTTTGAATTTCATGAATGTGAATACTGAAGGTTAGATGCTTGAAATTATAAATTATGATGATAATTTATAAATAAATAAAAATGGAATAATTGGAAGTAAAATTTTGTCGAACTTGTGATTAGTGGATGAGGTATGAGCTTTTTAATCGAGATTGGTTAAACGTGTAAGCGTTTGTTTATTGCTTCTAGAATTCCGGAATGTAAACAGATTAAGGTGAAAAATAAGTAATCTTTAGACGCAAACTTGCTGTTCTGTTATTCGTGTACTCTTTACGAAAACAAAACGTTTTTTTATCCCGTTTATAATAGCTATGTTATAAATGGTATGTTTTAATGAGTAACATTGAAATAATAATCGCTGTTATAATTACTTTTATAACTATCAGTTTCTAATCTAATATTATATTTGGGTTGTAAGAGTAAATTAATAGTGAGGAGAATGAGTATGCTATCTTGTTTGCATTAACATGTATATGCTTTTTTATGTTCAAGTGTATCTGCTATTTATGTTTACATGGATCTGCTATTTGTGTATATGTTACATAATGGATGCATGTATATGAAATTGATTACATCAGCTAGTATGGAGGCATTATCTAAATTGATCAGTTAAGTTACCTTGACAAGCAAAGCCGAACACAAGTCCGCTTCTGGGACTAAAATGTAAACAGGCATGAACTGTGAGTTTGATTAAAGTTGGGGATTAAAGGAAAATAGTTCAATACAAATATGTTATAATTAATTCAGTGTACCCTTCACGCAGTAACGTCACAATACCGCTTGAAGGAAATACATAGTTGTTTACAGGAGTCAGTTTTTGGAAGCGGTAACCAACGGTCACCAATTCAGGATGTAATTCAAAACAAACGATGATGCGAATTCAATTCCTAAAAAGGTGTATAGCGCCACTTGTATGCCCACCCACTATTTTTCTCTGTAAATTAGTAGTCAAGTTAAGAAGAACATTTTGGTATCTATTTAATATTAATGTGTTACTTTTATTCGTATAGCGGGAATTTATCCCCAAAATAAAACACAATTAAAACTCTCCGTCGTTTTCGATATTTCTTTTCTGTACATGAAAAGTGCTTGATTACAGCCACGGCAAAAAACATACAGCTTAGGAAAATGCAGCCTATTATACAATGATGATGATGACTGCGACGATGACGGGGACAATGCCGGCACGTCAGTATACAAAAAAGAACGAGTAGTGGACTGAGTGTCCCACGCAAAAATGAAAGTAGAAATCATTTGCAGTAAGTACCTTTGATTTATGTTCACGTGTAGCTGTTATTTATATGCACGTGTATCTTCTAATTTATGTTTACATGTAGCTGCTAATAATGTTTACACGTATGTGCTACTTATATTCACATGTATCTACCATTTATGTTTTCACTTGCGGGACCTGCCACCCGGTGTTTACCTAGGAGAAATATGAAAGAATTAGAGAAATTGAACTTAACCTTAAATGCATATCTTGAATAGCGTACGGTATTGGTCCGTAAATTTCCGAACGATCCTTTTCTCCTCTGGCTCATTAAAAGATACATCCTTCTAAACTGTAAAAAAATTATAATTATTTCCCATCAAAAGTGCATCCTTTTGTTGGGAGTTTACTTTTTCCCAATGAAAGAGAGAAAGAGATATTTCTGCAGTTTATTGGCCCGTATCGTGTTCCACCCCCGTCTAACGGTGAAAATCTGAACAACTTCATATATATATATATATATATATATATATATATATATATATATATATATATATATATATATATATATATATATATATATATATGTGTGTGTGTGTGTGTAAAATGAAGTATAATAACATGAAATTACATAATTATCGATGCAATAATTTATTTCAACCTTGTGGTTTTTTCAAGCACCTGATCCAGACGATTACATTTTTTAAACTGAAAAAAAGAATTAAATTCACACTCGACAATTCAAATATAATTGGAGAGAGATGTGGTAACAACCCATCCAATACATATTTAGAGAGAGGGGAAAATTGAATCATATCTAATCCTTAAGTCTAACTTGGGAGGTTTAATTACATAATTCACTACAGACACCGAAGGGGAGGCCGCATGTGAAATTATGAATTGTAAAATTAGGCATAGACAGTGATGGAGGAGAGGGGGGTCCTGTTTTTTAGAGGAATCGTGTCGTGTCAAAAATTAACATTATTAACCCTCATCATTGTTTTATGACACCTGTCTAGCGATAAATGTACATTGTGAGTTGAAGGTAAGTACCTGAAATAAATTCTGACACAATCTCACTCACACACATACATAGGCATGCATAAATACGCACACATCCTATGTACATACATACTCACATCACCACCCACACACAATTATATACAAGCACGCACATATATATATATATATATATATATATATATATATATATATATATATATATATATATATATATATATATATATATATATGTCAAACACACACATAGTTTGAACGACCGACCACTTTTTCAATCTCGGTCAAATCACCTCAAGGAAATACTGAATTATCAAGCCAGTTGGAAAAGTGAAAGAAGACCGAAGAATCAAAAAAGAAAGAGAAAAAGAGGGAAATATATAAAAAAAAGAAAAAAGAAAAATTCAACGACTGTACGCGTGTCAACAACCTTAATTTAATCTAAATGCGAGAAAAAAGAAAATCTTTTAAAATTGTGATCAACGACCTAACTATTATCTAACATGCGCACACACACTCTATTATACACATGCCAGCATATACACACACACCCACACACACACAGATATATATATATATATATATATATATATATATATATATATATATATATAAACCCACATACACACAGACATATATGCCTACCAGAATACACACCAACACCCACATATACACATAATCACCATATGTTCTTATTGTAAAGTATTAATAAAATATGCAATTATAAAAAAATATTTTATGAGGAGAATTATGAATATTTACGTCGATTAATTTCTTTTATAATTAAGCTGTGTTTATATGATATGATTCTTATATTATTTTATATTTTCTCTCCTATGTTCGATTAATTTTATATGTATGAAAATCTGTAATTATCACTTAATTTACGTCTAATAATATCTAGTAACAACGTGTATCATTTACACTTATTTTAATTTGTTAATTTGGGTTACATGAAACTTATTATTTCATTTTAAATATCATGTAATAGCTACTTTTATCTAATTTCATTACAATTATGTATCATGCAGGAACATATCAAATTATCACGCCCGCTGTAAAAGCGAAAACAACTCAATCATCGGGCGCCCAAAACCATGCTTATCCGAACACAAATATCTATTGAGCACTTTGACACCATTTTGGTTTTGTTATTTCTCCAAAGACATTTGAAACGATATAGTGATACACCTACATACATATACACACCCATATACGCATATACATACATACAATATACAACCATACCTAAATGTATACATACCTAAACACACATACCTATACACACCTATACATATATACACACACGCGTATATACATATATACATAATTATTCATATAAATATACCCATACATTCATATATACACACATACACATATATGTATCTACAAATATATATATATATATATATATATATATATATATATATATAGATATACAAATATTTCGATTTAATGCTCGTTTTACGAGCGTGTTATCTGCAGAAAAAACTCCTAAAGCTATATTATTTTAAGTGAATTAACTGATTATATGACCATAACAAACACATACCACGAATGAACACATACATTAACATATATCTATATACGCAAACACACTAATACACCGATAACATATATGAACAAGTCGATGATCATTTGTCACTAACTGATACATATATAAAGACTTGTGAGGGGGGTTGAAGGGAAATAACAATCTAGTCCAATTTAATTTGGTACCTCCACCGTTACATATCTAGAGGTCCATCGGATTTTGAGTTATTGGTTATTTTAAATTTACATTTATGTCTGAATTTGGCCATTAGTTTACTCGTTTATTTAGAAGATTACTGTGTTCGTATTTAACGATTCTCATTGTTTCCTCCAAACACAAATTGCATATTTGCTTAAATCCATTTGGAATATCAGAATTACATAGGATTGACCAAGAGCCCACTGAGGACCAGTTATCATTTTTTAATAGCCACCATTGTTTCGCTAACTCCGTTTTGTTCTTAAGTTATGGGTTATTAAAAGAGTGTTGGTGGTCATAGAAACGCTGTTTCCAGTTTCCCGCGGAAGTGCCAATGTAGACTTTCTTATTCCTGTTGTTATCTTCCGGATATATAGTTGCTTTATAAACCACGCACTCTACTTTACAGTTACCGTCCAGTGGGCAATTATTTTAACTTGACAATTACATTTGTTTACTGTAACCTTATTGTTATTAGAATATTAAATCACTATACGATTCTAATAAGGCTACAGTAGATATGAACAAATTGCGAAAAGTTCCTACACACCCACCAATCTACAAGGAAAATGTATTTCTTCTTTCTTTTTTCCTCACAATCATATTTAAAAGATGCACAGATTTCTATTAAAATTATTACACTGTTACTGGTTATCTATTTATTTAAATAAATAGGGGATCGTTTGTTTCGTGTTGACCAAAAGCAAATGATGATTATTTAAAAGTATTCTTTTAAGTATTTTAGGTAGATAACTTAGTGAGACAATTACAAGCTGGCGAAGTCATCTAATATATATATATATATATATATATATATATATATATACACATATATATATATATATATACACATATATATATATGTATATGCCTCATCTACCGTAAATCTTACACACACACTACCACACTCAAAGCTAACCCGGCCCATAGCGACAACAAACAGCATACACTATCTCATCTCGTCACAAACTAAACATACTCTTTATCGCGAGATGAAAAAGAGTTGTGTAGCGTTTGACTCACATTGTTTTCCACTCAAAGAATCAACAATAACACCAAGCTCAATATAAATGCACACTTTTGCAGGACAGGTTGTTAGCTTAAGTGGCTTGGCACCATCAATTACACCACACATGACAACAACACATACAACTTCCCTGTATACCAACTTGATCACTCATTTCATCTACCATCCAACACACGTCACACGCGTAAAACATAGCATACTCTCTATCATACACCATTAATACGCACACACATTATACATTAGCAAAAGCAACACTTTAAAACCTGAGAGATAAATGGGTTACTTTTCCACCCTCTTACAAAAGGAAATACATATGTGTTATGTCAGGCGACACATACTGCACACTAGCATTCACGCACCTTAGCAATGACGCGCTCTGCCCACCCGTTTTTAACATTACTTCTGAACAAATCGAAAACCTGATTGACACAGCCTTAACCATCATTTGCAAAAAAAAGAAGCATCCTTAATAACTGTAGACACAACCTAATTACACGAAACTTCCTAATTGCTATCAGCTTATCAAGACCAACAAGACCGGCATCACCACACAACTCAGACCCATAGTATTACGCATTGAAGTATCACTCTAGAAAATCTACTGGCTTTTCCCATCTGCTTAAACCCATTCTCCCAACCTTCCCCAGACATGTCAGCTATTTGGATTAAGTCGTCCGCAGGTTACATCCACTACCACCAGAACAAGGAAAACACAAACGATATACCTTCTACCTTGAAGTCGTCGCTCTCTACACACCCGTACCCGTATAACACGCAGTAGACATAATTACTGATTGCAATTCCTCCAGCGACCGCTATTGCTTCGGCCTTATCACCACTGATATACATGAACTCCTAAACACAATAATAGACAACATATTTTACATAGAAATACAACCTGTATAAACAAATAACCGGACTGCTTATGGGGGTCCAGCCTCCTATGACTGCTCGCCATCACATTCCTAGATAATTTATAATGATATGTCCTCAATACCTGTCATTCCCTTATTTCCTTCACTCGATAAGTGGACGACATGCCTATCCCTTCATCCTACCAGGACGAATCCACCACTGACACACACATACAATTTACAATAGAACACTATAACAGCTATTGATCCTTGGCATTTCTAGATTTCAGCTTCAACATCTCCAGGGAAAGAAACCTAAACACTAAATCCCTAAGGAATCCCGCATGTACAGACATATTCATATATTACAGATCGCCCCCCCCCGTAAGCCTAAAATAGGGTATGTTGTGAACGAGCTAACTCGCATCCGTTAGAAATGCAGCTGACAAAACCACATGCAGCGAGAAATTCTAACAGGTACTAGAGGCCAGTGGATACTCACAGTCACAATTGTACTCCTCAGGAACCCCAGTAAAACACGAAACAGGCTTTTTCCAAAACCTGCTTCCTGAAGTTGCCGCATTTCAATGATAGGATCACCACAACTATCCGCAAAGCTATACGTAGGGAGAACCTCGACATTTAACTAACACACCCCGATCCTTCTCTGCCACAATAATTAACAACATTGAAAAGAAATTACAACAATAGTTCCTGCACCCTAGCGAACTGCCCCATGAACACCACATACACATGCAACCGTATACATCGTTAACAGTGCACCACATGCAACAACATATACATCGGTAGTCCCTACATATTAGAGTCAAATAACACCTACAAACACGCACTTCTTCTTTCTACCAACACATCCACGCATGTGGCAACACAAGCACATACTTCAATATCGATATCCTCGCTATGACGAGAAAAGTTACAAACACTCGAATAAAGGAATCTATATTGATAGTAAAAATACGTCCCCAGATAAACCACCGACTCAAATTAGGGTCATCGTTTTATGTCTGATACAGTTTCACATCTTATTTCTTTTTATATTGATTTGATCTTAATTTAACCCTTAAATGAATACTAATGAATAAGCTTGAGCAGTAACTAACGTAAGAAAAAAGATCACATGATTATAATAACACATATTATAGCAACATATGTCAAATACTCACTCGACACAAAATACCAGAGACAAAATGAATAAATAAATATAATAAATAAGTAAACAAAAAACAGTAAAGTATATACACTAATAATAGTAATAACCTTACCATAACAACAACACACACCATATAATAATATATGATAATATGTTAATATGATAATAATAATATTTATTATAATCGATAATATATAGCAGCATAAGTAAAACACTCACTAGACATTTAATGCATTAATAAATACATTTTTTAAGTAAATAAATCATTAAAACAATATAAGGAAACCAAATTGAAGAACTATTGATAACGCCTACGCGTCAACATTCAATTTGGAACATTAACATTTAATCGACATTAAATGCCGAATAGACAGAAAACATTATAATAATAATAATACTAATAATAATAATAATAATTATAATAAAAGTAAAATAAGAAATACCTCATCGAGAAGTACACCCTATAACATTAATAAAAAGTTAAACTAAATTAAATACATTAATTATGTGGGAATTATTATATTCAACCCTACATAATTAGAAAATAACTAAATTTAAAAGCTACGTAAAACATCATTAACCAGCCCCTACTGAATTATCTCCCTTCCGTTGTTCTAATCATCGTTTTAAATATACGAGCGATAAATAAACAAATAATACTAACTTAACTTATATTTAGTAATAAAATATACATATTATAAAAAACAATACATAAATTGCATATTAATATACACAATAATCTTAAACATACAACATATAATCCAATGTTTAACGGGAAATATACACCTACTCATTAATTTAAACGAATCATATACTTAGTTTAAATTTAAATTTACATTTCTAAAAATAAATCTGAAAAAATAAAATAAACTATTTAGATTTAGACGGGAAATTTATTGAAAAGGTGAGAGAAAAGAAGAAAAAAATCGAAATAAATACATAAAACAGAAAAATCAAAATAAAATGAATAAAACACTTTTAAAAAGCTGATTAGATTTCAAAATGCATCTGCATGTGCTAAAGGACAGAGCCCTGACTACTTCTTTTGAAATTGAGTTGAACACAAACCTGGGGAAGGGAAGATTTTCTTGAAATATAATAATATCATACGTATTTTCCACCAAACAGGTTGATGCAGGTATGACATAACATTGTAACATTGTGTAGAAAGATATATGGGTATCTGTAATATATATATATATATATATATATATATATATATATATATATATATATATATATATATATATTATATTCACACGTCTGCATTGTATTGTTTTCTAAGTATCACATTTCAATATATATATATATACATATATATATATATATATATGAGAGAGAGAGAGAGTGATACATCATAAGACCATGATAATTCAAATTGATTTCATATACTTGAAGTATTTGATTTACAAGTTTATATCATTTCAACTGGAAATTAAAAAAGCTCACTATTCCACAACTTAATAGAGCTTAATAATGTATCTATTTAACCCCCCCACACACACACACACATATATATATATATATATATATATATATATATATATATATGAGAGAGAGAGACAGGTAGACAGACAGACAGACATACAGGCATACAGTAACAGAGATAAAGATTAAGAGAAGAATGGGGTAGAATGAGACAACGATGAAGTATGTGTGCTTTTTGATGGTTTTTTTTTCCGAATTATAATTGTATCGGTTCAACACCAGCAAATTGATTTGTTGTTATTTTTATATTTCATCTGATATGATCCGTATTTTCTTACACTGAATAACGCAGCCGCTTCTCCTATTTTATGTTCATTTCATGTTCTTCTTTTTCGACTTCTTCCTCTTCTTTCTGTTTTCTTCTTTTTCTGGTGTATCTTTTGACAGCGCCTGAATAGGATAGGTGTTTTAGACATTCATGAAATGTTTGTCGCTTGAGGAAAGTTCTGAAACATTTTCGTGCGCAGAGTAAAGCCGGTTGATAACGCAATCCAAAGGATTGTCTTCTGATGTCACATATTTCAAAAACTGCCTCGCAGCAATTTTGCATCGGAGATCAACCGTCAAGATGGCTTTCTGGTTGTCAGCGAATACCCCTTCCTTATTTTATGATGATGATAATAATAATAATAAAAATGATGATAATAATAATAATAATAATAATAATAATAATAATAATAATAATAATAATAATAATAATAATAATAATAATAACGAGCTGAAGCATCCATCTATATAAATTACCTTTTTTATTTATACAGCACTCGAACAGGGTTCACCAACCTAGTGCCTGTGATCTGAATCAGATGCGTGATGCCAATTCATCAGGCCCGCCGACGATAATTGAATTTCCGTGATAAACCATGTATAACACGAGATGTGATATAATTCAAATTTTGGTATTATGGTTGGAGTACTAGGAGATGTTTTCTGACAGATATGTACCTTATATTGTTTAGTAATGTGTGTATATTTCGTGGAAAAACGTCATTTCCCAGTTCTAGACAGTTCTGCCTACACTCTCACTTCAGCACGGTTATCATGGTAACACAGACATGTGGCATGATCTTAGTGTTTCTCTGCACTAGAGGTATAAATAACATCACTTACACCCACACACACTCCAAAAAAAGAAAGAAAAATCAACCGACTCACACACCGACCTCAGCTGATACCACACTAACTTTTCGTGAAGGGTCAAGAAGGATGAAAAGACCGAGGAAGGAGAGAAGGTACAGCACCAACCAGACCTCCATTAAAAAGTGCTGAGAATACTGGAAGCTCGGGGAGGTTTATTGCTACCCAAATCTCAGAGAAGACCAGCAGGCGTTGCCTGCGATAAATCAATCGTAAACGGCTGTTGAGTTAATGTAAACTAGTTTGCAAAAGTTAGTGAAAATTACTTGTTATTATCGATGAAAAATCACTGATAAGAACTCGGGTGAACACTCCTAGTGATGAAATACTACTACCACGACCACTACTACTACTACTACTACTACTACTACTACTAATAATAATAATAATAATAATAATAACGATAATAATAATAATAATATTATTAATAATAACATTGAAAATAAATTAGGATTAAAGAGAAGACTTACACCATAGAAACTATGGCACGGCTTACAATAACGGCAACATTAAGATAAATCCTCATGTGGTACACAATTCGAATATGCAGATGACACGCTTAATCCACAGGTAATTTGAAATCCCATAATATTGCGTAAAAGCAACTAGAAATATACAATAGGTATAACAGGAATTCAAAACAAGTGAAACTGCCAGGTAAGATGTATAAGAAAAATCACATAATACCAAACTGCCTTCCTCGTTTACCATTTAACAGGATGGACCGAAGAAATTGGACGCGGGAAACATGGGAATAGTTGCGAAAGGGAGATTTTATAAGAGAAAGTAAATCGTTACTAAGAACTGGACAAAAATAGTTATAAAGGAACGTATTACTTTCTCCCATCAAAGAGTTATACCACAAGATTTTGAACATAATTTTCGACCTGGACGCGGATTTTCTTTTTTGTCAACGTATACCTGGATTAGCGGGTAAAACGGAGGTACTTACTAAAATAATATTCAGGTTTTATTTTTGTTTACAGACTGTTTACGCCGTCCTCAAACATTGTAATACCAACTGGTTACCCAATTGGTACTAAACGTTGTTTAACGTCGGTATTTTAACGAGAACTGATATGCTCACGTTATCATGGCGCGATAAAAAAAAACAATCGATACAAAACCCAAGATAAACAAGACCCCAAAAAATATAAATATAGACTGCGGTAGAAAGAGACGAGGCTTAAACCGTATCACAGATGTGTAATACAGCAAGCCGATCCAAGAAGAATATACAATAAGACATGCCTGGGTTAGTTAGTACGTTCACAGATAACTGTTCAAACGAATCTACATTTTTCTGCAAACGACTCTACAGGTTAATGGTACAAACAAAAACCAGAGCCAGTATCGGAAAAAGAGAGTTGGATAATCGTCTGAGACTTCCTAATAATAAAATTAAAATCATTCAAGTTAAGAGATTAGATAAGATAAGAGTCAACCTAAAGCAAACAACCTGTCAAGTAATAGACAACCGTCTCAGTCGATTACACGATGAAACAAAAGGTGGCAAAAAACGTTAATACGTGAGACTTGCCAGAGAGCGGAAATGGTGTTGAACATTCTTCCGGGATGTTTCTAGGTGGCGTCTACATTTTCAAAAGTAGACGTCTTTTCTTGGAGTCTTACTGGCAGAAAGTTTCAACAGATATTCGTGTATTCTCTGGTTACTTCCATTATTAATGTAACACATATGATCTTCTCACATCGACCGTTAACAGTGAGTTATTCCAGCTAGCCACGGGTCGTTAGGGGGCAATACATCTATTTAATATCCCATCTTGGCTTCAGAATAGATTACATGCAATCAATAATAAAGGAACCCACTTAAAATAATTAATGATAATAATCTATATATTAATACGCTAAGGTGTACGTACGTGTGTTGCACCTAGATTTTGAAAAACATTCAATAAGCCTAATTTATACAACTATTTTTAACTATTTCCCTTTAGCGCAACGGTAAGTTACGTAGTATTTTTGTCTTCGATCCCAACCAACCTCTAAGATTTTTTTCTACATTTCGAGGGGAAGGGGAAGAAATAATATATTTTTTTTATCACCTGGTCAAAAAGTACTTTTTTGTGTTGCTTAAAACTATTTTTGTTTTATTATTATTTTAAGGGCATTTTCTATTTAATCACGTTAACTGCTTAAAAGGTAGGGTATAATTGGTATTTTTTAAAACGAGAAAAAAATTTATTTCCTTTCTTTTGGTTGTAGAGAGGGCTAGTATTATTTTTTTGTTGTGTTTTTTTTTGAACGGATGGCATATCCACCGTTTTTAGTAGATATGCGCAGTGTCCATCGTACACGAATTACCATTTTTAAAAAATAAAAAAAATTATTTCACTCTTATCCAGAAAGGCTCATAATAAAGCAAGCGTAACTTACTAACAAATAGAGGGTGTGTTGTTACATAAGGACCCGCGTTAACTTTGACCCCGTCGTTAGAGTTAGGATCAGTGTGGAAGACGATAACTTCTGTCAACTTTTTCAGTTTTATTTTCAAGAAACATTGCAAATAACAAAAAACGAACACAACACAGTGTAAATATATTAAAAAAAAATTATTTTTAGCAAACAATTCCCAACAAGTGGCAATAAATACAATTTTATTATTTTTTGCATTTATATTTTTTATCACCTGGTAAAAAGTACTTGTTTGTGTTGCTTAAAACTTAAAACTATTTTTTGTTTTTTATTTTGGCGTTTTTTAGGGCATTGTCTATTTAATTACGTTAACTGCTTAAAAAGTAGGGTATATATGGTATTTCTTAAAACAGGAAAACCATTTATTTCCTTTCTTTTGGTTGTAGAAAGGGCCAGTATTATTTTGTTGATTTTTTTTGGAACGGATGGCATATCACACTTTTTTAGTAGATATGCGCAGTGTCCATCGTACACTAGTTACTATTTTTAAAAATGATTTCACTCTTATCCAGAATAGGGGGGGGGGGGTCATAATAAAGCAAGCGTAACTTACTAACAAATAGAGGGTGCTTTGTTACATTAGGATCCGAGCTAACTTTGACCCCGTCGTTAGAGTTAGTGGGTTAGGGTTAGGGTTAGCTATAAAGTTTAGGGTCATTGGGGGTTAGGGTTAAAGTTAGGGTCAGGGTCAAAGTTAACCCGGTCCCAATGTAACAAAGTACCAAATAGAGACGTAAAAATAAGACAAGGTCAATTATATTATATAGTTAACATTTGAGAAATTATTTTTTTTATTTCAAATATTTATTTAGTTATTTAGTCAAATTCGTCAATCATAAAGGTCGTTCGCTTATTTTAGGTGAGGTGGTCGCTAATTTAAGACTATAAAAGGCTAAAGTGTCCGATTATAGTAGAGGGCGACCCGAAGGGTCTATTTACATTAGCGACTAACCCGAGATGTAGGGGAGGGCGCCACTCTTTTCCCAGGATTCTTGACATTATAATACTGAAAGTTTTAGCAAAGGTTTTTAAAGTCTTTGCTATGACTCAACCGAGGATAGAAGCTTGCATTAAATTGAGGCTTCTGGATAGTGACAATTAACTCCAAGAAACTCTTTCAGAAGCAGCTACATATCAAATTCCACGACAACTGCTAAATATGTTTGCTATGATTTGTCTCTTCAATCAACCACCTAATGCATTGCAGTTATGGGATGACAATAAGCATTTCATGATTGAGGAACTTTTGCAAAACAATGACAACCACACTTCAGGGAATATTGCCCTGCATTTGATGGATGCTATCTTTAGAGAAAGTGGCATGAATTGTGCAATATTAGGCCTTATGGAACCAGTAGGGCAGTTCCCTATGAATGAAAACGGTGCTCAAAACCATATATTTGATCCAAACTTTTTAAACAATGAAGAAAGAGAAGTTTTTGATGCTGCAGCAGTTGAGAGAGGAGAAAATGTTAATCGTTTATTTTATCTCGACGCACCAGGCGGATCAGGAAAAACTTTCATGTTCAATATGATCCATGATTATCTCACTGCTAGAAATATTGAAACAGCGACTGCTGCATGGACGGGGATTGCTGCAACGCTTTTAAAACTTCTTAAATAACTATGTAATTTTTAATGAGCAGTATTTTTGGTGAGATAATAAACAAAGCATGTAGTTACAACACAACTTGCAAAATTGAAAAAAAACATTACTGTGAATATGTATCTATGGAATTTATACATGCATTATTATTATAAAATGGTTATTAATTCTTCCTTATTTGTTTACCTTCAGTATGGACGAACGAAGAAGGCAGCACAGAGAGACAGCCAGAGACCGACAAAGAAGGAGACGGGAGCAGTTCAGAGCGGATGAAAGACAAGCCCAACGAAACAGAAACAGTGAACAAATGCGAAGACCAAGGAATCAAATGAGCGAAGGGGAAATATTTCTGCATTACACTCAAGCAAGAGAAAGGATGCGAACAAGAAGAGATGCAATGGATGAACAAGAAAAGATGCAATGGATGAACAAGAAAGAGAAGCGCAACAAAGAATCAACAGACAACAGATGAGAGTTAGAAGGAATGCCATGACTGAAGAAAAACGACTGATGAACCTTGAAAATAGAGAAATAGAAATAATATCAGAAGAAATTATGCAGATGGTGTTCAATTAATAAATCTTGATAGATTCTATACTGGTTCAATGAATGTTATTTGTAAACACTGCCAGACTTTCCGATTTCAGGGAGAACCTCTGAATTGCTGTCATAATGGAAAAGGTTCACTTGAGCCCCTCCAAGAATATCCAGTCATTCTAAAGGAATTGTTTGAAGGAAATGACAGGGATTCAAACAACTTTAGAAACAACATCAGAAATTATAACTCCTCCTTTGCCTTTGCTTCCTTCGGTGCTGCAGTGAAGCCACCCTCAGGACGTGGTCCATATAGTTTTTGATTGCAAGGACAAATATATCATTATGCAACAATTTACATCCAAATGAAAATGAAAAAAGAAAATATAGACAGCTCTATATAATTGAAACAAATGAAGCATTAGATCTGAGGTTAAATGCTAATCAACATTCTAATCGCTTATATTCAGTGTTCGAAAAAATATCTGAAGCAATGGTCGATAATCCTTATGTAGCGACATATAAAAACATGAGAACTGTCGAACTGGAAGAGCAACAGAGGGCTACATTACAAAATGTTCCTCCCAGACAAATAACCATGCAATTTATTGCCGGTCCTGATGCGAGGAGATATAATAATCCAACAAATGATGAAATTGCAGCAATATTTGTCGGTGATGATAGAGCACCTCTTGTCCATCGTGACATTATAGTGTACCCTGAAGGACTACAGAGAGAGAGAGAGAGAGAGAGAGAGAGAGAGAGAGAGGATATCGTACATCTCTTGCCATCTTGATGCAATGATTTACCCTCTTCTCTTTCCTCATGGTGAATTCGGATGGCATATAAACATTCCTCATGTAGCAAATAGGCAAACTAGAGTTCGTAACAAGGTAACTATGCAGGAATTTTATACATATCGTCTATCTATAAGACGTGACTTCAGTCCAATACACAGTGGTGGAAAACTATTTCAGCAATATATAGTCGATGCTTATGTTAAAGAAGAAGGTTGTCGTTTGAAATTCATTGCAGAAAATCAAGCACAACTAAGAGTTGCAATGTATTCAGGTTTGATGGATCACCTTGCAAGAAATAATGAAAATGAAGATCTTGGAGTACCTGTTATTTTGCCATCATCCTTCACAGGGAGCCCACGAAATATGCAACAATGCTACCAAGATGCAATGGCAATAGTTTGCAAGTATGGAAGGCCTGATTTATTTATAACGTATACTTGCAATCCAAAATGTCGAGAAGTAACTGAAAACTTACAGCCTCATGAAAGAGCACAGAACAGACCAGATTTATTGGTACGAGTTTTCAAACAACATCTTAATGAATTAGTGATTGACATAAAGGACAGGCATGTACTTGGGGTACCTATTGCTGCGATACATGTAATTGAATTTCAGAAAAGAGGTCTCCTGCATTGTCACATGCTAATCATGCTGCATGAAGAATATAAAATCAGAACTAAGGAACAAATTAATAATATTGTTTCAGCTGAATTACCATCAGAACATAGTC
Organism: Sepiola atlantica; assembly: GCA_963556195.1. Lineage (NCBI taxonomy): Eukaryota > Metazoa > Mollusca > Cephalopoda > Sepiida > Sepiolidae > Sepiola > Sepiola atlantica. The sequence goes on along the minus strand of OY744526.1, from coordinate 108,807,012 downwards.
CAGAATTTAGGGAATTAGTGAAAACACTCATGATTCATGGACCCTGTGGTACATTTAATCCCAATTCAATCTGTATGGTAGAGGGAGAGTGTCAGGAGAAATGTCCAATGTCATATCAGGAGGAGACTATTACAAATGTTTCTGGATATCCTCTTTACAGACGCAAAAATAATGGCGATTCTGTTAGAGTGGTGTCCATGAGGTTGACTGCAGGTTTGTAGTACCATATAATAAGTATTTACTCAGAAAATATGGTGCTCACATTAATGTAGAGGTGTGTATCTCAGTAAAAAGTGTGAAATATCTTTTTAAATATGCCTATAAAGGGCATGATTGCGCAATGATGGAAATGAATATGAATAACAATGAAACTAATGCAAATGAATATAATGAAATTAAGCAATATATTTCGTGTAGATAGTATCTCCGCCCGAATCATTTTGACGTTTGTCAGAATACAAAATGCATGGAAAGTCACACATAGTTTACCGACTCGCCCTCCATTTACCTGACCAGCAACAAGTTTATTATAGGCCAGGTGAACAAGGACACGCAGCTGTCCGCGCAGAAGGACGAGACACGCAATTAACTGCATGGTTCAAACTTCACCAAAGTGCTGTGGATGCAAGAGCCCACCTTTATATTGATATTTCTGAATATTATGTATTTAATAAGCATAGCAACACTTGGACCAGAAGACAACGTCACCGCCAGATTGTAACGAGAATGTACTCTGCCAGTCCTAGAAATGTTGAGAAATTTTACTTAAGGATGCTTCTTCTTCATATACCAGGTACAAGGTCTTTTAATAACCTGCAAACTGTAGGAAGTGAACAATTGCCGACCTTTAAGGATGCCTGTATTCGATTGCAACTGCTTGAAGATGACAACGAACTAGAAATGGCTTTGAGTGAGGCAGCTATATATCAAATGCCACGACAGCTTCTTAACATGTTTGCAATGAGTTGTTTATTCAATACACCACAAAATGCCTTACAATTATGGAATGATAACAAACACCTTATGATAGAGGACCTTTTACGCCAATATGATGATAATGTTGCAGAGAATATCGCTCTGCATCACATAAACATGATTTTGAAGGAAACCGGCATGAATTGTGCGATGCTTGGTCTACCAGAACCAATCAGTGAGCCTCCTGACATCAACATATGGAAGAAATTCAAAGAAGTGAATCCTGAAATACTAAATACTGAGCAAAGAGGTGTATTTAATAGTGTCACTAACGCTGTTAGTGAACTAGATAGAGGATTGGAGACTAACCATCGACTGTTTTACTTAGATGCACCTGGCGGTTCTGGCAAAACTTTTACATTCAACATGATTCATGCTTACCTGGTGGCTCAAAATGTGGCTGTTAGTACTTCTGCTTGGACAGGTATTGCAGCGACACTATTGAAAAATGGAAAAACACTTCACAGTATCTTCAAACTTCCTGTTCCTTTCACTGAGACAATTACTGCAATATTCCGCCTAATTCTGACCAAGCAAATATTCTCAGGCAGGTGAAGCTCTTCATTATTGATGAGGCGTCGATGATCCCTCAATATGCATTAAATGCCATTGATAATTGTTTACAAGATATTATGAATAATAATAGCATATTTGGTGGTAAAGTCTTCATATTAGGAGGAGACTTCAGGCAAGTTCTGCCTGTGGTTCCTAGAGCTCCACCTGCTGCAGTATTGGATGTATGTTTACAGAAGTTTCCAATGTTGCAAAGTTTTTATAAATTTAAACCTTCTCAGAATATGAGGACTAATGAAAACGAACAAGTTTTCTCACAATGGCTCTTGCAAATCGGAAATGGTCGAGTGCAGAGTTCACTTGATAACGTTTCTGATGATACTATCGATATCCCATAACAATGTGTATGCAATGACTTTTTAGTATCAGACATATTTGATAATTGCACCCAAGACGAAATGAAAAGTGGAGTTATTTTGTCACCAAAAAATGCAGATTGCTTGGAAGTTAATGAAGATATTCTAAGAATAGTACCAACTGAGAACAAAACATATCAAAGTATAGATTCAGTATGATCAGACAATGAAATGGAAGCCATAATTATCCAATGGAATTCATAAATTCACTTACGGCTTCGAGAATGCCTCCTCATCGTCTCAATCTTAAAGTTGGATCTATTATTATGCTGCTTCGAAACTTGTCAATAACGCAATGACTATGCAATGGAACGCGTTTAGAAGTATTGGAGCTTCATAACCACAGTATTCTAGCTTCAATCATAAGTGGATCTCATGCTCAGGAGCGAGTTTTAATTCCAAGAATTAAACTTAATCCCAGTTACGCAAATATTCCATTTGTTTTGCACATGACTCAATTTCCCATCCGCCTATCATATTCAATGACCATTAATATTAAAAATCTCAAGGACAAACTTTCGATAAGGTTGAGATCTACCTACCACAACTTTGCTTTACTCATGGACAACTTTATGTAGTCTTCTCAAGAGCAAGGTCTATGAACAGTGTAAGAGTGAAAATTTGTCCTCAGAATAATTCTACTCATGGCCAAAGAAGAGAAATTACCTTCACTAGAAATATTGTATATAAAGAAGTTTTGTAAATTGCTTCATGTATTGTTCATTTTTTTAAAGTTATATATGAGTCCAATCTTATCATATTCTATTCAAACATGTATAGGTTAGGATCAAGATAATTAGTACTGAAAACATCATTTCGTGTAATATACACGGGTTCCGCTAGTAGTAATTAAGGTACCAATGTTATTGATGGATGTCATAAATGATATAAACTCTTGTAATTGTGGAATAGGAAATAATTTTTCTACTTAATAAGTTTTACCACATAATGAACTATACAAATAAACAGTAGCTACGATGAAAGCAATGTATACAAATGATGACATTCGCGGGTGAAAAATGCGGATGTCGCCTCACATTTTATATATATATATATATATATATATATATATATATATATATATATATATATATATATATATATAATAAATTGACGTAAGAAGCCCTTTTTAACAATGCGTGAAAGAATTTATTACATTTTTTTCTTTTTCCAATCAATTTCGAAGTCTACAAACTTCATCTTCAGGGGTGTATTTTTTTTTTTTTTTATAAAATAAACAAACTTTTGTTTATAAGTAGCATCGAGGTGGTCTGACGCTCTCCGCCAAGATGGAAAAGGGCGGAAGTGAAAAATATTAAGAACGATTATGCAAGGGGCATGCCGGGAGTTATAAAGATATTGTTCGTTCTTTTTTTTTTTTTTTAAGCATTGAATAAAATGTAATAAAATGACGTAAGAAGCCCTTTTTAACAATGCGTGAAAGAATTTATTACTTTTTTTTCTTTTTCCAATCAATTTCGAAGTCTACAAACTTCATCTTCAGGGGTGTATTTTTTTTTTTTTTTATAAAATAAACAAACTTTTGTTTATAAGTAGCATCGAGGTGGTCTGACGCTCTCCGCCAAGATGGAAAAGGGCGGAAGTGAAAAATATTAAGAACGATTATGCAAGGGGCATGCCGGGAGTTATAAAGATATTGTTCGTTCTTTTTTTTTTTTTTTAAGCATTGAATAAAATGTAATAAAATGACGTAAGAAGCCCTTTTTAACAATGCGTGAAAGAATTTATTACTTTTTTTTCTTTTTCCAATCAATTTCGAAGTCTACAAACTTCATCTTCAGGGGTGTATTTTTTTTTTTTTTTATAAAATAAACAAACTTTTGTTTATAAGTAGCATCGAGGTGGTCTGACGCTCTCCGCCAAGATGGAAAAGGGCGGAAGTGAAAAATATTAAGAACGATTATGCAAGGGGCATGCCGGGAGTTATAAAGATATTGTTCGTTCTTTTTTTTTTTTTTAAGCATTGAATAAAATGTAATAAAATGACGTAAGAAGCCCTTTTTAACAATGCGTGAAAGAATTTATTACTTTTTTTTCTTTTTCCAATCAATTTCGAAGTCTACAAACTTCATCTTCAGGGGTGTATTTTTTTTTTTTTATATAAAATAAACAAACTTTTGTTTATAAGTAGCATCGAGGTGGTCTGACGCTCTCCGCCAAGATGGAAAAATAAATACACCCCTGAAGATGAAGTTTGTAGACTTCGAAATTGATTGGAAAAAGAAAAAAAAGTAATAAATTCTTTCACGCATTGTTAAAAAGGGCTTCTTACGTCATTTTATTACATTTTATTCAATGCTTAAAAAAAAAAAAAAAGAACGAACAATATCTTTATAACTCCCGGCATGCCCCTTGCATAATCGTTCTTAATATTTTTCACTTCCGCCCTTTTCCATCTTGGCGGAGAGCGTCAGACCACCTCGATGCTACTTATAAACAAAAGTTTGTTTATTTTATAAAAAAAAAAAAAAAATACACCCCTGAAGATGAAGTTTGTAGACTTCGAAATTGATTGGAAAAAGAAAAAAAAGTAATAAATTCTTTCACGCATTGTTAAAAAAGGGCTTCTTACGTCATTTTATTACATTTTATTCAATGCTTAAAAAAAAAAAAAAAGAACGAACAATATCTTTATAACTCCCGGCATGCCCCTTGCATAATCGTTCTTAATATTTTTCACTTCCGCCCTTTTCCATCTTGGCGGAGAGCGTCAGACCACCTCGATGCTACTTATAAACAAAAGTTTGTTTATTTTATAAAAAAAAAAAAAAATACACCCCTGAAGATGAAGTTTGTAGACTTCGAAATTGATTGGAAAAAGAAAAAAAAGTAATAAATTCTTTCACGCATTGTTAAAAAGGGCTTCTTACGTCATTTTATTACATTTTATTCAATGCTTAAAAAAAAAAAAAAAGAACGAACAATATCTTTATAACTCCCGGCATGCCCCTTGCATAATCGTTCTTAATATTTTTCACTTCCGCCCTTTTCCATCTTGGCGGAGAGCGTCAGACCACCTCGATGCTACTTATAAACAAAAGTTTGTTTATTTTATAAAAAAAAAAAAAAATACACCCCTGAAGATGAAGTTTGTAGACTTCGAAATTGATTGGAAAAAGAAAAAAAAGTAATAAATTCTTTCACGCATTGTTAAAAAGGGCTTCTTACGTCATTTTATTACATTTTATTCAATGCTTAAAAAAAAAAAAAAAGAACGAACAATATCTTTATAACTCCCGGCATGCCCCTTGCATAATCGTTCTTAATATTTTTCACTTCCGCCCTTTTCCATCTTGGCGGAGAGCGTCAGACCACCTCGATGCTACTTATAAACAAAAGTTTGTTTATTTTATAAAAAAAAAAAAAAATACACCCCTGAAGATGAAGTTTGTAGACTTCGAAATTGATTGGAAAAAGAAAAAAAAGTAATAAATTCTTTCACGCATTGTTAAAAAGGGCTTCTTACGTCATTTTATTACATTTTATTCAATGCTTAAAAAAAAAAAAAAGAACGAACAATATCTTTATAACTCCCGGCATGCCCCTTGCATAATCGTTCTTAATATTTTTCACTTCCGCCCTTTTCCATCTTGGCGGAGAGCGTCAGACCACCTCGATGCTACTTATAAACAAAAGTTTGTTTATTTTATAAAAAAAAAAAAAAATACACCCCTGAAGATGAAGTTTGTAGACTTCGAAATTGATTGGAAAAAGAAAAAAAAGTAATAAATTCTTTCACGCATTGTTAAAAAGGGCTTCTTACGTCATTTTATTACATTTTATTCAATGCTTAAAAAAAAAAAAAAAGAACGAACAATATCTTTATAACTCCCGGCATGCCCCTTGCATAATCGTTCTTAATATTTTTCACTTCCGCCCTTTTCCATCTTGGCGGAGAGCGTCAGACCACCTCGATGCTACTTATAAACAAAAGTTTGTTTATTTTATAAAAAAAAAAAAAAATACACCCCTGAAGATGAAGTTTGTAGACTTCGAAATTGATTGGAAAAAGAAAAAAAAGTAATAAATTCTTTCACGCATTGTTAAAAAGGGCTTCTTACGTCATTTTATTACATTTTATTCAATGCTTAAAAAAAAAAAAAAAAAAAAAAAAAGAACGAACAATATCTTTATAACTCCCGGCATGCCCCTTGCATAATCGTTCTTAATATTTTTCACTTCCGCCCTTTTCCATCTTGGCGGAGAGCGTCAGACCACCTCGATGCTACTTATAAACAAAAGTTTGTTTATTTTATAAAAAAAAAAAAAAAATACACCCCTGAAGATGAAGTTTGTAGACTTCGAAATTGATTGGAAAAAGAAAAAAAAGTAATAAATTCTTTCACGCATTGTTAAAAAGGGCTTCTTACGTCATTTTATTACATTTTATTCAATGCTTAAAAAAAAAAAAAAAGAACGAACAATATCTTTATAACTCCCGGCATGCCCCTTGCATAATCGTTCTTAATATTTTTCACTTCCGCCCTTTTCCATCTTGGCGGAGAGCGTCAGACCACCTCGATGCTACTTATAAACAAAAGTTTGTTTATTTTATAAAAAAAAAAAAAAATACACCCCTGAAGATGAAGTTTGTAGACTTCGAAATTGATTGGAAAAAGAAAAAAAAGTAATAAATTCTTTCACGCATTGTTAAAAAGGGCTTCTTACGTCATTTTATTACATTTTATTCAATGCTTAAAAAAAAAAAAAAAGAACGAACAATATCTTTATAACTCCCGGCATGCCCCTTGCATAATCGTTCTTAATATTTTTCACTTCCGCCCTTTTCCATCTTGGCGGAGAGCGTCAGACCACCTCGATGCTACTTATAAACAAAAGTTTGTTTATTTTATAAAAAAAAAAAAAAATACACCCCTGAAGATGAAGTTTGTAGACTTCGAAATTGATTGGAAAAAGAAAAAAAAGTAATAAATTCTTTCACGCATTGTTAAAAAGGGCTTCTTACGTCATTTTATTACATTTTATTCAATGCTTAAAAAAAAAAAAAAAAGAACGAACAATATCTTTATAACTCCCGGCATGCCCCTTGCATAATCGTTCTTAATATTTTTCACTTCCGCCCTTTTCCATCTTGGCGGAAAGCGTCAGACCACCTCGATGCTACTTATAAACAAAAGTTTGTTTATTTTATAAAAAAAAAAAAAAATACACCCCTGAAGATGAAGTTTGTAGACTTCGAAATTGATTGGAAAAAGAAAAAAAAGTAATAAATTCTTTCACGCATTGTTAAAAAGGGCTTCTTACGTCATTTTATTACATTTTATTCAATGCTTAAAAAAAAAAAAAAAAGAACGAACAATATCTTTATAACTCCCGGCATGCCCCTTGCATAATCGTTCTTAATATTTTTCACTTCCGCCCTTTTCCATCTTGGCGGAAAGCGTCAGACCACCTCGATGCTACTTATAAACAAAAGTTTGTTTATTTTATAAAAAAAAAAAAAAATACACCCCTGAAGATGAAGTTTGTAGACTTCGAAATTGATTGGAAAAAGAAAAAAAAGTAATAAATTCTTTCACGCATTGTTAAAAAGGGCTTCTTACGTCATTTTATTACATTTTATTCAATGCTTAAAAAAAAAAAAAAAGAACGAACAATATCTTTATAACTCCCGGCATGCCCCTTGCATAATCGTTCTTAATATTTTTCACTTCCGCCCTTTTCCATCTTGGCGGAGAGCGTCAGACCACCTCGATGCTACTTATAAACAAAAGTTTGTTTATTTTATAAAAAAAAAAAAAAATACACCCCTGAAGATGAAGTTTGTAGACTTCGAAATTGATTGGAAAAAGAAAAAAAAGTAATAAATTCTTTCACGCATTGTTAAAAAGGGCTTCTTACGTCATTTTATTACATTTTATTCAATGCTTAAAAAAAAAAAAAAAGAACGAACAATATCTTTATAACTCCCGGCATGCCCCTTGCATAATCGTTCTTAATATTTTTCACTTCCGCCCTTTTCCATCTTGGCGGAGAGCGTCAGACCACCTCGATGCTACTTATAAACAAAAGTTTGTTTATTTTATAAAAAAAAAAAAAAATACACCCCTGAAGATGAAGTTTGTAGACTTCGAAATTGATTGGAAAAAGAAAAAAAAGTAATAAATTCTTTCACGCATTGTTAAAAAGGGCTTCTTACGTCATTTTATTACATTTTATTCAATGCTTAAAAAAAAAAAAAAAGAACGAACAATATCTTTATAACTCCCGGCATGCCCCTTGCATAATCGTTCTTAATATTTTTCACTTCCGCCCTTTTCCATCTTGGCGGAGAGCGTCAGACCACCTCGATGCTACTTATAAACAAAAGTTTGTTTATTTTATAAAAAAAAAAAAAAATACACCCCTGAAGATGAAGTTTGTAGACTTCGAAATTGATTGGAAAAAGAAAAAAAAGTAATAAATTCTTTCACGCATTGTTAAAAAGGGCTTCTTACGTCATTTTATTACATTTTATTCAATGCTTAAAAAAAAAAAAAAAGAACGAACAATATCTTTATAACTCCCGGCATGCCCCTTGCATAATCGTTCTTAATATTTTTCACTTCCGCCCTTTTCCATCTTGGCGGAGAGCGTCAGACCACCTCGATGCTACTTATAAACAAAAGTTTGTTTATTTTATAAAAAAAAAAAAAAAATACACCCCTGAAGATGAAGTTTGTAGACTTCGAAATTGATTGGAAAAAGAAAAAAAAAGTAATAAATTCTTTCACGCATTGTTAAAAAGGGCTTCTTACGTCATTTTATTACATTTTATTCAATGCTTAAAAAAAAAAAAAAAGAACGAACAATATATATATATATATATATATGAAAATAACACGTATACACATTGGCTCTAATATTAATTGGAAACACCAAAAGGCTGCTATTTCCTATTGCATACGAAGTAGCTCTAAATTATGCGTAGAAGAAACAATTTTATAACCAAATGACTTTATTAAATTAAATTGAATAATTTATATTAAAATTCGCACATATAAAAAAATACTTGCTTAGCTATTTAAGCAGGAGGGAAATCAATATTCTTAACTCTATTACCAACTCAACGTTTATTTAATTATACTTTTTTATTTTTCAATTTTTCTGGTGGTCTCATCGGTATTAAAATAATAAATAACATAATAAATGTTCCATATGTTTCATAGGTTTATCAAACGTTTTCGATTCTTCGTCGAATGATCCTAAAGTGTAAAAAGCAAATGAACAAAAAAGCTGGAGAAAGAAGAGCTTTTAAAAAACGACAACGGAGAAACGCGCAGAGAACGTTTTCGCATTGTTTGAGGAAGTCGTTGACAATTCAAATTCACAGAACAAAATCGCATAACGTTAAGCATTTTTAAATGTAACTACTGGTTTTATATGTCATGTTATTAATTTTAGGTTTTTGTTTTTTTTAAGTAGATACCTTACAGTATTTATATATTTTTTAATTGGTTTCGGTATGTATCATTTTAGTGTTATTTACTGAAATTTGTCTTAAATCAGAGGGAAGGTAGATATGTTTGTGTAAATGCCTTCCCTCTGATTTAAAGCACATTCTAGTTAATAACAGTAAAACTAAACATTCCAAAACCAATTTTAAAAAAGGTTTAAATACTGGAAGCTATCCACATAAACACAACACAACCTAAAATTAACATCCCATATGGAACCAGGTGTAACATTTTAAAATGATTATCCTAATGCGTTTTTGTTCTGTGAAACCAACCAGCGTTGCTGAATTTAAATCAACGTCTTCCTGGAAAAATGCGGAAACCGTTCTGTGCGCGTTTCTCCGCTGTCTTTTTAAAACAAGCGCTTAATTCTCGAGCTGTTTGGTTCATTTGCATTTGACACTTCAAGATGATTCGACGAAGAATCGAAAACGTTCGTGAAACCTGTGAACCTTATGGAACATTTATTATCTTTTTGATTTCAATAAAATAGAAACATTCGAAAAATTGAAATTATAAATACATTATAATTAAACAGAGAAATTCTGTTATTTTTAACAATGTATTCATAAATATATATATATATATATATATATATATATATATTTGTTAGTGCTGTCGTGTCGAAAAAATCAACAACATGTATACATATTCAATATGGACGTGACATTTATTAAGTAATTCATTTTACAGAAATGTACATCTCATTGTATTATTTTTTTAGTATTTTTCGCAGATAAAATAAATGTATGACGAGTGACGAAACTGATTTTAACAATTTTTTTTTATATTCGGCCCTCATTAATTCGCGAAACAGTTGGTACCATGAGATCTAAACCCCTGTAAAATTCATATATATTCATATATATATATATATATATATATATATATATATATATATATATATATATATATATATATATAGTAAGCTATGAAAATATATTTATGGCAATTAAGTAACACATAGACTCCCACGTTTAATCCCCAGGGGTAATCTTCAGGCTCTGTGTAGCTTAATTGCCATATATATTTTTCCATAGCTTACTACTTGGCTCTATTTACGTATCGAGCACTGTTGAAGTAAATACCGAAAATTGATACATAACAAATTATATCTTCTTATAAAATTTGATGTGGATACATGAAATAGTAAAATTATATATATATATATATATATATATATATATACATATATATATATATATTTACATGTGTATATATATATATATATATACATATATATATATATATATATATTTACATGTGTATATATATATACATATATATATATATATATATATATATATATATATATATATATATATATATTGAATAGATACGTGTGTTTGTATGCTGTCGATTTCTCTTTTTGCTCGTTCTCGAAAATTTCTTAAGATTTAACAGATCAACTGCCATAAGTATAGAAATGTCAATCTAGGGTTTCGGGTTTGGAGAATTAGTTAATAGGAGTTCACATTAGGGAACGCTATTGTTTTATAGTGTATGCAATGAGTATTGATTTACTAGTCTCCAGGAGTTAGGCACAAGGCCAGTTTTTATCTTACTCCCACAAGTAAGATGTGCCCCAAGGTCGGGTCGGGAAAGTGGGGTTTAAAAATTCCATGGCCAGCCCCCTCGGCATTCCCCGGTAGAGGCGCCTCAGGCAGTAAGCAATGAACTTACTCCTCCCCAAAGAGGGGAGGCGAAGCCTGGGAAAGTGGACCTCCTAAAACTGCACAAGACAGACCCATAGACCGACGTAAATCAAGCCCCGAAGGCCAAGACAATACCAGTCTATGGGGTGCAGTATCCATCGGAACAGATACTACACTTTGATCTTAGCCAAAAAGGTGCAATGAGTAACGGAGAATGTAACTATTAAATGATGCAAACTGTGGAGACATTCTCTCATGACAGCTACTTGCCAGAGAAAAATCTGTATTTATAATAAGCAACGCGACATCATTCGCTCAAGTAAGTAAATTCATATGCGTCCTCCTGGTACAACTTTGTTGACAACCTTTTCTTCGGCTGTTGGCTTTTTTCAAACAGGGACGACGTTGAGGTTTCCAACATCCTCAAGTGAAAGCGATACGATGGAACTGACTGGATTCGAAATCGGACATACTCAGGTCGTCAGTACGTCACCCCCTAACGTATCAGATCCCTTTTCCAATGTAAATAAACGGTGAATCTCCAATAATTCTGTCTATATAAATACTTATCTCTCCTGATAGAATATATATGTGAGGGGAAAGTTTTGAATTCACTTTTCTATTATGCGTATTACCAGACCTGTCAAATTCCGTACGGCATTCACCAGTCATAGACAAATATCGATTTAGAAGATTGAATGCTATTTAAGTATATTGACGAGAAATTCGACTGACATAACTTTCAAGATATATAGAACTATACCATGTCCATTATAGATATATAACCAAATTAGGCGTTTCTCTAACTATATAAATTTAGGTATTTGTTTATCTTTATATATTTCTATGTATAGGATTCAATGTTAAATTTACCAACTAATCTTCTTAAATTCAGTTAGGCGTAAAGATTGGTAATGTAGGCAGTATTTCATTCATGTTAAGGGGGTGAGAAGTGGTAGAAGCCGATTCTGAAAATTTCCATACCTGCACTTTTTCTGAAATGCTATCAACAGGTACTAGACATCAATAAATAAATATTGTATAATTTTAGTGTCTTTAAAATGTAAAAGTCTTTTAAATAGCATGATATAGGAACAACGCGCCTTTTAGAATGCTAATATTTTCATATTTGCTTAAAATTGTATCCATGGTCATTAGATTAATTCAGAAAGATTTTCTTGAATTTCAGTTTCTTTTTAAGAAAACTGAACTTAAGCTTTAAATTTAAGACATTTTCTCATATAAAATCATATAATAGATTTTGATCGCAATTGGAATAAGGATTCTTGACATAAGGTTTAATCAAGGGAGGCGCGAGAGCGTTCTATCCCTTAATAGACTTAAAAAACAGCCTATGCTAGAAATCTAACTTCTTTGATCAATCATAACTCAAAAACCAATAAACCAAATTAGTTCAACTTTGC
>OY744526.1:108759551-108789551 GCA_963556195.1 Sepiola atlantica | reverse complement strand
AATTCCCTGATAAAGAAATACACGAAACACTAATGTATAATATTTCGGAATGATTTAGATGAGGATTTACATTTTGGATTATTTGGATTATTCGGACTACTGTTCTCATCTTGAATGTTATCATCACGTTTCAGTCGATGTAACATCCGAGTTTATTTAAGATTCTTATCCGGTCATGACTGATGGAACGATATCAATCTAATCCGTAGAGTGAATATAGGATTCCGTTAGAAATGTCGTACGGATCCCGAGTTAGATATTACACACCTTAAGAGGGTTAGAGATTACATTTGCAGAACTTTTCTGAGAGTAACGGCTACAATGAAAACAGTAGTCTAAATAATCTAAATGATTAAAATTATCAACGTATGATATATTTCATTTTACTTACAGTGAAGTGTTCGTTTGTATCGGCAACGTAGGGTCTATGTGGGTATTTTGCTAAAGAAAAGTTGGAGAACATAACGACTACATTACATCTGGATGTTCTGTTAACCCTATTCATATTGTTGTTCGGCAACGACATATGGAAAATTGTCATAATTATCATAAAATCTGATTTGCCAAATTATATTTGTTTTTGTGAAAGTAAGAAACACCTAGGACTACGTTTTACCGCTATTATTCGTCATTACAGGCTTTTTAGGAAGTCAGCTAAACTTTAAAGCATGCGGTGTAAAAACAAGTTAGATTAGGTACGCAGAATTTCTGGAAACGTCATGAATTTAAGGGTCTACAAAGTAACTTTTTTTTCAAAATAAATAACGCTTAAATGTGTTGCGTTTATGACGTCATTAAATTCTTTTGAACAAAATATTTTGCCTTTGCTTTGTCCAGCTTTGCTAGGCCTTTTAATGGTATTCTCTTGTTTTTCCTTGTGTCGACAATACAATTCCCAACTTTATTAAAGATTGAATATTAATACCGATTTTTGGATTTTAAAATGTAAAACTATTCCCATTCAAGTCATTTAAATATATCGAAACCGCTTCATTTATTTTTGTTTAATATATAAGCTTAATTTTATTATGTCGCCAAAGAAGCTCCGTCAATAATTATCAACCAATCGTAGACCGTTCTTAATCATTCGATAGAAATTATATGAACTCAATCGATAAGAGTCAACAAGTTACACATTTTATGTGGGTTGATTCTGTTTCTGTAGCACCGGTTTATCAAAAGAACTAAACATAGACCATACAAATGTTGACAACATCCCGAATGAAGGTGATTCTTTAAGACTAACAAGACGCGAAAACTGTTCGACACGCCGCTATTGACTTAGTCAAATCAACTTTCCATCCACTGTACAGACATGTGATAACTATACTTAAAACTGATTTAATAAGCATAAACAATTTCAGCCTGATATGATTAATAGTTTTTGAATGATTAAAGTTTAAATGGAATAACTTTGCGAAAAATGCGTACAATTATGCAGAGTAAGGCGGTGATAAGACAATGAACAATCTGTACATTGTCAGGTGGAGGTATGCACTTTAACTACGGACTTAGGTTCTTCTTTCATACAGTATCTACCGCTGTCGTTTCTATCACTCTACCTCTCTATTTATTAATAGGAAAGGGTGACAACATTACAGAGTAATAGTGTTATTTTCATATAAAAACGGTTTTTCATTTTTCTGCTCCAAACAATTTAAGACGAGTCCATTGGTCGATCCTACGTGTCACATATTCTGGTATATATATATATATATATATATATATATATATATATATATATATATATATATATACATTTGATTTGTTTTACTGCCGCAGTTTTTAGAAATAAAGGGGCGCCTTTCCCTGGGGCTAACACTTAATCCCTATATGAGATATAGATATTTGAATATTCTATAAAACTTATCCTTTTGTTCTTAAACGTTGTGTTTTTAAATAAGTAGACCCCATAATTGTTCTCTCGCCCAATAAATCTGTTAAGTATCTTATAGTATATTTTTCTTTGCAGTCTCTTGATTTTACCGAATTCCAGGATAAGAATTCATCTAGTCTGGTGGAGTATCCAGATAAAGGATGTTACTTGAGGAAATACTACTAGGATAAGGTGCACCATTCTTCGTATTAACCAGTGTATATCAGTGTCGATTGGATCGTATTTGTGTTGTGAATACTATGTTATTTTGAATCGTGTTCTTGTAAGGTGAAGTATCTTCATGTCAGGTTGTCTTAAGACGCCCTTGACACAGAGACTGAAGACATTTGAAGATGATGTCTAGTAGGTAATTACAACTCTGTGTGTGTATTGTACTTTTTTCTAAACTTCCAATTATATCTACATTAAATATATTATGAAACAAATTCTCGTGTGTATGGGTATGAGTGGTACGCCTCCTCGATACTTACACATTGTATGTTTCATTAACTATTAACCCATTCTTAATTGAAATGAAATTCGCAATGTCATAACATAAATTGCTTTTAAAATCTTATTTTAAAATAATTTAAGTACAATTAATATACTTATATAATTATACATATGGGTTATTTCATAAACAAAAACTCAAATTTGATATTTTGTTTAAATTTGAAAAAAAATCAATTATACTTTCTTATCGAAATTTTAAAGGAATTCATGAGCATCTACACTCTCGGATAGTAAGTTATTGCTCGCTTTAAAATCTAAAGTAAATACATATGTAGTACAGGATTCAAAGTTTTTGAAGTTTTTTTTCATCAAATAATTTTATACAAAAAGCAAGATTACACAAATTAGTTTCATAGCAATTAGATTCAGTTCATAATTCAATAAATAAGCGATACCATGATCGATTAATTGAACTTTCACATTCCTTTAAAAATTATGAAATAACAAACGGAATATTTTTTCAAAAAAGTAAGAAACAAATGCGAAAGTAAAAAGACTCCGGGATAACGTCGGCCCCAATGATATTCTTATCAACATTGAACACGATTCATACCAATTCTGCACGCGTCTGAAATATTATTTGCATATGATCAATCGTTTAATCCTCTTATGCCAAAACTATCATTTAGATCACTTATGTTTGTCAGGAAATAAAGAATCTACTTTGAAAAGTAAAAAAAAAGTATATAAATAAAACTCAAGCCAAAAATCCCACCTACTGAGCAGTCATATAACTCACATCACTGATGTTCTTTATGAAACGCCAAACGGAAGGAAGCTTTGATAGTCACGCATGCGTAATACTATTCTTACGTAAGACCATCGTTTTAGACCGTCACCCGCCAATTTGTTTATTCACTGTTTGAATACTCACCAAATTACGTCCATTGATCGAATAAGTCCGATTGAAGTTGCGGAGAAAAAAAAAAGTCATTCTCGGGGGAAAAACAGCGTATATCATAATGAAATCATGAATATTATTCATTTTGGCGTGCGTCAGTTTCAGAAGACTACGGAGTTGCACGACTGGCCCATTGGGAAAAGAATATTAAAAATACATTCTTGCAGACACGTCGCAAGAGTATCAAGAAAGAAACTTCGACTGCAGAGTAAATTTTTCAATTCATGAAAGATCATGTGCCTCAAATTTATACTCGTATACAATAATGATTCAAGGATGTTCAACAGTGAATTTTAAATTATATTTTCCTGAAAATCATAATGTAATAAATCAAATGTTTCTAAATAAGAATATAAGCACTAATGCAGTATAGTTAACATACGAAAAAACGAAAACAAATATATACATATAACAAATAACTTTTTACCAAACGAATGGAAATCTATTTATTTAACCTGCCAAGTTGTAATGTTATGAAACTTTAAAAAAATATATTTCCACATAATATTTCGTCGATATGTCTTTTAGAGACACTAAAATCCAATATGGAAGATTATGTGTGTGTTTGTTTATTTTTAATTAGTTATACATTTTTTTTTAATTTGACTTTCCTTACAAACAACCCTATGTCTGATGATCAGTCGTAAAGTATGCCTTTTTATTACTATATGTTTAATCTTGAAATCAAGGACTTTCTTAAAACAAAAGAGACCGCCATCTTTTACTCGTGTTCGGCTGAATGAAAGTAACAATAACATATTCATAGATTAATTATGCAGTCCGTTTCAACACTTTAAAATTGTACAGTTCAGTAGGAAATTACATTTTCTTACGTTTGGTAAAAGTTATTCGTTGTATATTTTGATCGTTTCTATATTTACTATAAAAGTGTTTCTATATTTACTATAAGATTTGACATAATTAAAATTCGAACGTTACTCAGAGGATAAGTTCGTATTGTTTATTGACATTTTTGTGTTTAATGCATAACGATTTTCTCGGGCATTTGAGCTGAAGTTAGTCATTATATTAATAGTAGGCGTATTTCTAGTTCGTAATATAATCATACGAATAGGAGCCGTGAACTAGCACAATTGTATCCTTCATCTGCTGAATATTGCTGCTGTACATTCTATGAACGTCCGGCGCGAACAAGTATCCCATTACGTTATTGTACTGTCTTTGATCAAACTGAAATATACTCATCATACTCTGAACAAGGTCATATAACAATATATTTGGTTATGGGAGTCTTTCTCCAAAACCCTTTTAAGATTTTTATATATATATTTCCATGCTATGAACGTCCGGCGCGAACGCTGACTCATGATATTAGTGTAATATGTGTTGATATAACATACACTAAACTTCGATTTATTAACCTGAAGTTTAATGTTTGATATTTTGACATTGAATCTTCGCTGATCTGGCAATGCTATTGTTTAGAAAGAGGTTGAGCGTGATAACGTACGTACGAACATAAAATTGCCTTAGGATATTATTATATAGATATTCATTTATTGTATAATTTTTCAGATTATTAATGTTATACATTCAAAATTATGTTGGCACTCTGGTTTCCGGTAGATCATTGAAATGAGGCGATGTTCAACCTGGTCAGCCCTACATTAGAGGCAATAAGGAATATCAGCTGTTGTATCTGAGAACACAATGGCATATTCACGTGGTTCTCCTTGCAAGACTAATATGATGGAGGGATTGCTGACTGACAATCGGAATTAATCTTGATTCTAGAAAATATCTAAACTAAAGGCTTAACCTGATGGAGTATTACGAATACATTTTAACTTAAAGACACCCCCTTTAAGAAACTACAACACTCTTAAATTTCACAAACATCGGAGGTACTTGAATTTTTACGATCGACTTCCACCTATTTTGTTGTATTGTGCATAAAAAAATTAAAGTACACATAGCCCATATTACCTTCATTTACGCCTAGCAGCTGTGTTCCAAAATTTATAATTATTGGTTATTAAGTTTAAGAGTTACTCCTATACATAAAAATGTATACACATATATAATATAACTCAATTAATATGAATAGACATTTATACAGCTAATGCAAAAGTAGGTATACTGTTATCAACACACCCCGGATGTAAAAAATACACGTTGTAAAACGATCGGACATCATATCTAGGAAACTCAATGTCGACAATAGTGCTCAATATGCAAAACACTATCCTGCACAAAGTATTATGTATCCAAGTGTTTTTACATTAACACTTTCTGTGGCATAAATGTGTGCCAGTAGACATCATTATTTAACAGAAATTGTTATAAAATCACCTTATATTTAAACGCCCTTATTTAAACTTTGTTAAAAGATTACAGTTTAAATAAAACGCTGAAACTTGTTTCGCACAAAATTGCAAATTTGAAAATTGTATATCAACAAGCGACTACTGCGTGATGTACTCGGAATGTTAAGCCAATACACACTTTTTCCTTTTAATTTTCTTTTGTGAACCTCAACAGACTATTGTATACTTCATTAATAAAAATTAAAGGCATCATATCAATGATGTATTTTTACCGAAGACACTCATAAATATTCCATTGACTCTGGTAAAAATGTGGAACCCTCATGGGGAATCATTATTTGTGAACGATCCATGAGTGAATGGTGAAATTAATGGAAACTGCATTACAATAATATAATTTCCTTGGAATTATTTTAACCATTTTATAATATATTTAAACATAGCTAATTTTGTATTGTTTCATTCGATGCATATACTGTTTGCATAACTCAGATTTATGATTTGTTATTATGTACTCACTATCATAATAATTACTTACTTAATTAAAACTGATATACACATAACAGGTAAAAGTAAAAGAGCACTAAGTGTACAGTAAATGATGTAATTGAAATGTATGATGTCACAATAAACATTTAACTGAATATAACTATTTTATCATAAAAGCAGTCAAAATATGAATTATATATTGTATAACATTCAGGATACATAAGTGGTTAATATATGTGATACATAACTATTTAAGTTCATATTGCATGCTTTCATTACAAGTAATAATACAAATTGAGAGAAAGGAAGAAAGGCATATAAGCAGTTGGAATACTGTTCATGGAATCAAACCGTCAGATACGGAAATTAAATATAATACTATTATACTAATGTAACCCATTCTAAGAATGGTGTTAGTTAAACCCAACGGCAAATGAACATCTACATTGTTTTATTAGTTTAAGTTTCAAATCTCAATTAAACATAGATAAAAAAGAAGATACTATAGAAAACAGATTAATGAAGCAAATATAGGAATCGAATATAAAACATTATAATTAACAAATTAAATATTAATTATAAATGTCATAACTATGTGGATCACATCTGACTAGTAGATAGTAGTAGGACTATCAATTTTGACTACATCAACTAGTAAATATTAAAGAATATAAATGAATAGTTGTCCTGTCTTCTAACGAAAATAATATCAAATCACCATTAAAAACATCGTATATCGGAAAGTATGATTCTAAATAAATAACTCAGCTCAATAGTGTGACAATGATGTTAGTAAGAATCAATCAATAAAAAATAATATAAAAATAAACTAAAAAACAATACATGTGGGGATTTTGCCTTTTTATTAAGTTGACGTAAAATAAAACGTCCTGCCAAGGTGAGTAATATACGCGTGATCAAATGAATGTATTATTCTACTCGAGATGTAAAAAATAATATATGTTACACCATTGTAAATTGGTAAATAGACTATCAACTTTATTTAAGAAGTTAAATAAAAAACCGGAAGTGTTTTTGTTTTTTTATGTTTCCGGTAATATTACGTTATAAAATATCAAAACACTACACTAAAAAGCAGAAATGGAAATAAGGACAGAAACGGAATAAATAAGATAAAGTGTGTGTCTTGACATATAAATAAGTGTGCGTATCTGACATTGTTATGATGGCGTTCGGGGTCGTAATAATCATTTCTCTTATACATTTTGACCGAATCTGTTGTGTTTAAGATGGCATAAGATTGTCTTAAAACAGAATGATATTTTTCGCAAATATTGATGCAACCAATTCAACATATGCTTGTTATCCTGGTAAACAAGGAACACGTATGAAACAATTTAAGCGGTTTAACAATTGTTTGATAGAAATAAGATGATTTAAAAAATAAGACAGTGAACACTCTTTTTCTATTCGTTTATTATATGTTAGCTCTAGAATCATATTAGTGTTACGACCCATTTTGTGTGTAATATTAAAT
The DNA here is from genome assembly GCA_963556195.1 of Sepiola atlantica. Taxonomy (NCBI): domain Eukaryota; kingdom Metazoa; phylum Mollusca; class Cephalopoda; order Sepiida; family Sepiolidae; genus Sepiola; species Sepiola atlantica. Next base: position 108,781,986 of record OY744526.1, on the reverse strand, counting down.
AATTATAACACTATATATATATATATATATATATATATATATATATATATAATGACATAATCGTTACTACAGTTAGAAACGTCGTTGAAATGAAAAAAATTGACATTTTAGAAACCACACAACTTAACACGAGATTTTGTCAAATAAATGAAATATTTATAAAATCATTTTTTTAAATCCAATTCATAGGTTTTATAAAACCCCATTCCTGGTATAACGGACAATATTTTCTTTTTTTCTATTTTTCCTCTATTTTCATGGTCGAAGGCTTACGGCGTAGCCGAACATCGTCGATTTTTTGGTGTTATCAAAGAGACGTTATTTTTTAATGTCCGATCTGTAGTGAAGCGCGCTGGAGCGCGTGTGTACAACAATGAGATAAGTGTTACTACAGTAAGACACGTCATTTAAATGATACACTTTGAAATTTTAGAAACTAGACAACACGACGCGAGATTTTTTCAAATAAATCAAATATTATTTAAAAGATTTTTATTGTGATAATTATTTCAACAATTAGACAACGAGTTTCGATATGATCTACTGATGAGACTAACGGATCTTTGTAAATGCTGTTAACTCTTCTTTTGGTGAATGCAATTATTTCAATTTCTGCTAGGGTGAAAGCAATAAAATAATAATTTGAAGGTAGAACAAAGATCATCGCTGAGTTCGTCACACACACACACACAAAAATACGCACACATGTACAACATTATAGCGTAGTCTTGTGTCAGACTTAGGTGTTTACTTGTTAACTAGACCGACATTATAACTCTCGAAATGGGTCAGAAGATAAAATAGGTAAAATCGAATTTTTTTTAGTATATTACTACATTGGAAGCTATTTACCAATACAAAAAGGATTTAATGTACATCGGTTTAGCTTTCTTTTATACAAAGGAATATATTTTACATAACAGACATTAAAAGCGATTACCTAAATGATAGAATATGTAATTGTGTCAAGGGTTAGTTTTGGTGTATAATGATAATACTTATAGTCTATCTCAAACCTTTTGTAAATATATATATTCTGAAATTGTAACTGTCCTGCACTGATGAGAGCTATAAGTTTGAAACGATAGCGTCTATAGGTATGAATACTTTAATATTTTTTTAAATAAATATTATAATTAGCCTATTTAGCAAATAAATTCGAGCACTTTCGGGGATGTTAAAAATCGACTGCCAAATAGCTCTAAAGCGAACTTCGGAATACGTTCGTCGAAAACTCTCGATTAGTCTTTTGTCTGTGTCCGCTTCTAGGTACATACAGATCGAAAGTTTCTTTAGTCACGTGATAGTTTACGGTGTCTGCGATAATTGGCCGACTGCTTACAGATTCTAAGATCACTCTGTGAACCGGGTTCGCCCCTCCCGACCGTCTGAAATTGTTACTTTCAAGCACTGATGAGAGCTATACGCTTGACAAGCTAGCGTTGGTAGATATAAATAGTTTATATATATATATATATATATATATATATATATATATATATATATATATATAAATAGTTTATATATATATATATATATATATATCCTTTGACATTTTATGGTCTGTACTCCACTTATGTTTTGGAAAAAGCCCACAACACCGCCAACGTTACTAACTTATTTATGTGTAAAGATTCGAAGATGGACGGGCACTTGTAAATATAAACATTTCTTTATTTCATTGACTATACTTTTTCCCCGCCTCTAAAAACCACAATCTACCGTATACACCCATCTGCACACGCTGAGGAAGGCCTAAGGGAACGGCCGAAATGTTGTTCCTTTAGAAAAAAGGATTTCTAAAGACGGCAACAAATAAAAAATAAATCGAAAAAAGATATACATATTTAGATGTTTTTCATATTAATTGTGTGCACATACATATTTAACAGGATCTATATATATATGTATATATATATATGTATATATATAAATATTCATATATATATATATATTTATATATGTGTGTGTGTCTGCCAAGTTATGCCGAAAAGAAATCAATAATGTGTTCGATGGGAGCTAAATACAAATAATATATGTAATTTATTAAAAGTAAGCATATATATATATATATATATATATATATATATATATATATATATATATATATATATATATGTGTTTGTGTGTGTGTGTGTGTATAATCAAGGTATTGTTTGTATCTATAGTGTAAATATCTTAAATGTGTTTATATAATGATGTAAAATAATAAATAGAGATATTTATATATTATTACATTGCTATTTATAAAATAATCATGGCTACACATCTAGAAAATGATTCAATCGTAGCTTTGCTAAGCTCGATTTTCATCAGGCCAAAAATAACACGTCTGTAATCTTTGTTTCCATATTGGAGAATAACGAAACATTTTTATTCATATGAGTCACGTGACTTAACTGAATATATGACCCTTGAAACAAGCCTTCCGTGAACTCTTCTTATATTCAAATTCCAGGCAGCGGTCGATCAAATTATTCTATATGTGACTTCAATTATCCTTCTGTACAAAATTTAAGTGAGTAAGTTGTTAACTAGTTGACCTGATGACATATTGTGGTAAGATGCATTTCTGTCTCTTCCACATTATTCATCAAATATAACTCAAGCCTGATAAAATGTTATTTGAAGCATACCAATCTTTTGCACGTCAAATACGCATATATATATATATATATATATACATATACATATATATATATATATATATATATATATATATATATATATATATATATATATATATACAGAAGATACGCAATTCAGAAGTTTCGAGAAGATAAATTATCTGAGTATGGTAAAATGAAAATTATGAATGTTGAATACCATTTATATTGTGCTCAGCCGATTACATAATAAAAATTAAATGATAAGAATAATAGTAAAAATGACAATGGGTAATTATAAAAATAATATTACTAATAAACCATAATAAGAAAATTAGAAAAGTAACAAACATAAAATGAAAAAATGTACATCAAAAATGAAAATGAAAATAAATTTAAAATAAGTTAAAAACTAATAATAAAAATTATATAGTTATTGTGGTGGTAATGACTACAATAATAAAGTTGTGATATACTGAATAATAATAATAATACTAAACTTCTGGATAAAAATCGGCCCCTAATCAACAGAATTACATTTTAATTAATGAATAATTCGTAGAAGCGGAAATCGAACCTCCCTCACATATCCCATAATGCCATACTGGCACTTAAACACACGAGGAACCCAAGAGATCAGTTGACGTACATTTTTAATTCTTTTTTGTGTGCATTTTGTTTAGCAAAGAAAATTTTTTTTAAATAAATGGCTTTAATATGTGCGTATCACTTTTAGAAGAAATTTGATGCCCAAACTTCTGGATAAAAATCGGCCCCTAATTAACAGAATTAAGTTTTAATTAATGAAGAATTCGTAGTAGCGGAAACCGAACCCCACCCCTCCCCCCATCCCCTAGCACTACAATCAAGAATAAATCGGTAATACACAAGCAGAAAAGTGGAGGGGAACCTATCGTCTCCCTGCATCTACTATCATGGAGTAGCCAAGAAAACTTATATGTCCTTATATAACATATATATATATATATATATATATATATATATATATATATATATATATATATATATATATATATATATATATATATGTTATATAAGGACATATAAGTTTTCTTGGCTACTCCATGATAGTAGATGCAGGGAGACGATAGGTTCCCCTCCACTTTTCTGCTTGTGTATTACCGATTTATATATATATATATATATATATATATATATATATATATTGTTTGTTTGTTTGTTTGTTGTTTGTTGTTTTTTTTTTTTGATAGTGCACAATATCACTCATTAAAAGGAACCACAGACAGGACAACAGGCAGCATAAGCCAGGGCCTGGTGCGGCCACACACACCATAAATATGAATAATGCACAATAATATCAATACAAGCCGTGGGACTCAGGAGAAAGACCTGAGTGTCATGATGGGCAGGTGTTCCCTCGTTAGCCAACATGGAGGAACCGGTCCGCATCCTGCGAATGTTGGCCTTTCTCATTTCAGAAACAAGACAACGGACAATAACTAGGTAAGTAACCTCTCTGATTCCAGGTATGACAATGACACATACCAAAGACATGAACACCAGAGCGAAAACAGCAAACTGAAAAGATATAGAAAGAAATGGACCACCAAAGAGAACAGACTGGTGATGGAGTGCTATTATAAAAGCCGCTACCCTAAAGAAAGAGGCTACAGAAAACGAATGAAACATCTCTGGGACATTGCTAGTGACTACCATACAACGGAACAAAGGGTAGCAGATCAAGCAAGACAGATCTTCAAGCGAGGATGGTTCTCGGAGATGGAACTGACGGAAATCAGACAGAAGGTTAATGGCGAAACGGAGCAAGAAACACCACCGAAGGAGAAACCACAGGAAGAGGACGGGCAAAACATACACACTGAAACTGAAGAGATTGAAGACTACGGAATCACAGAACCAGATTAGATTGAAGACTGCGGAACCACCGAACCTGCTGAGATAGAACTCAATGAAAAAGAAGCAAGTGAAGTGGAGAACATTAGACGATACATGTTAGAAACAAAACAAACCTCCCATCTCTCAGGAATGAAGTAGCGAAGAAGTTAAAAGCAGAAACAAAAAGAGTAAACAGACTCCTCACACACATCCCAACAGAAACTATTACAGACCTAAACAACCTGATATATGCAGGGGCAAAATCGGTAAGTATGAAACTAAGAAACGAAGAGAATCGACAAAAGAGTGGACCGACAAAACCTGGATGGGAAATCACACTGGAAACCCATATCACCAAACTTTGGAAAGAAGCTAAACCGTGAACAAAAGGAAGGAGGACATGATACGATTAAGAAGCAAAAATCAGAAACGCAAGGAAAAACTAAATGAGAAACATGAAGAAATAAAACAAAAGATAGCAGCAATAGAAGGAAGACTGAGACGATACAGGTAAAAATCAGAACAGATCAAACAGAACAGGACCTTTGAAAACAATGAAAGCCAGTTTTACAAAAACGTAAATGGAGAAAAAACAACAACAGAGCAAAGGAACCCAACAGAAACAAAACAATTCTGGATCAAGATATAGGAAGCTCAAAAAAAGCACAACAAGAATAGCCAATGGTTGAAAAACATGAAAAATGAACTGAAGGAAATCGAAGAAGGAACCGAAACAGAAATTAACAAAGAAACGATCAAGCACACCCTAAGAAAAATGGACAAACTGGCGAGCACCAGGCCACGAAGGAATACATGCATACCGGTTTAAAAAATTCACGACCCTGCATGAAAGACTAGCGCAGAAACTGAGTGGATGTATCCGAAAAACAGACGTACCAGAATGGATGACAGAAGGAAGAACAACATTAATACAAAAATACCCCAAAAAAGTAACGCCCCCCAGAAACTACAGACCGATAACATGTCTACCAATAATGTGGAAAATTCTCACAGCACAACTAAGAGAACACATCTACCAATCCCTGGACAAACGTAGACTGTTCCCCGAGGAACAAAAAGGATGCCGGAAAGGACAAAGAGGGGCACATGATCTACTATACATTGATCAAAAGATCCTGAATGAGGTGAAGAGCAGACAAAAGAACATAACTATGGCATGGATTGACTACAAGAAAGCCTTCGACAGAATCCCCCAAACATGGATAATTGAATGCTTTAAAATATACAAAATACCAGACAGGAGTATTAATCTCATCCAGAAAGCAATGGAATCATGGAGACTAAAACTGACAACCGAAAGACAACACCTGTCTGAGATAAAAATACAGAGAGGCATTTTTCAAGGAGACTCTCTATCACTACTATTGTTTATAATAGCCATGATGCCACTCAACTACATACTCAGAAAGTGTGATGCCGGATACATGTTTACGGATACAGAACAAAGAATAAACCACCTGATGTACATAGATGACCTTAAACTGTTTGCAAAAAAAAAAGAACTGAAAAAGCTGATAAATACAACCAGGATATTTAGCAGGATATTCTAATAGAGATTGGAATAAAAAAAATGTGCACGGCTAGAGATTAAAAGAGGTAAACTGGAGACGACAGAAGGTATAGAACTCCCCAACCAAGAGGAGATGAGGGCGCTAGGAGAACAATAGGTTATAAATACGTGGGAGTTCTGGAAGCAGACAATCAAATATACAGAAATGAAAGAGAAGATTGGAAAAGAATATCTACGAAGAACAAGGAAACTCTTAGAAACTAAACTATATAGCAGAAACCTAGGTAAAGGGATAACACTTGGGCTGTATCACTAATAAGATACTCTGGACAATTCATAGGCTGGATCAAAGAAGAACTCAGGCACCTTGACCAGAGGACTAGAGAACTAATGACTATGCACAATGCATTGCACCCAAAAGACGATACGGACAGACTCTACATGAAAAGAAATGAAGGAGGTAGAAGACTGGTAAGTATAGAAGATTATGTGGAAGACACCAAAAAAGAGCTGGAGAAATATGTAACCCAGAACACGGAAAGACTGATCAACACAGCAAGAGACACCAGTCCAACAAACAACTCCGGAAGCACTGAAACCAGAAACAAAAAGACAAGAAAGGAAAAGTGGGATGAAAAACAACTACATGGACGCTTTATAAGACTCACAAGCTATGAAGCCAATGAAAACAGCTGAGCATGGCTAAGAAAAGGACACTTGAACAGAGAAACGGAATTTCTGCTGACGGCCGCACAGAACAATGCGATTAGGACAAACTTTATTAAAGCCAAGATAGATAAAACCCAGGAAAACAGTAAATGCCGATTGTGTGGACAAAAAAACGAAACGATAAATCATATAATAAGTGAATGCAGCAAGTTAGCTCAAAAGGAATACAAGAACAGACATGACAGCGTGGGGAAAGAAGTACACCGGGAGATGTCCAAACAATTAATTTCGAATATTCAAAAAACGGTACAAACACAAACCAGAAACTGCTCTAGAAAACGAAAAACACAACATCATATAGGGATATGAATGTACAAACAGACACACCCATAACAGCAAGGATACCGGATATGATAATAATCAACAAGAAAGAAAAATCCTGCAAAATCGTAGACTTTGCCGTTCCAGTGGACCACAGAGTGAAGATCAAATAGACGGAAAAAAGAAGCAAATATACTGAACTTGCCAGAGAACTGAAAGGAATATGGAACATGAAGAAAGTCAGTATAACACCAATAATCATAGGAGCACTAGGAACAGTCCCCAAAAACATGGAGAAAAGACTAGGAGAAATAGGAATCAAAGGGATAACTGAGACCATACAAAGGGCAGTAATGATCAAAATAGCTACAATCCTGAGAAATGTCTTCGAATGCGGAAACCAACCCACATAAGCAACGAATGGAGAACAAACACATGGAAGCACAAGAAAACAGAATAGGGGAAAATACAACCGCACGAGAGAGGCGCAAGCATAGGCTGACACCACGAAAATTATAGACAGAGGGTCGAGGAGGGAAAGCGCAAACACGACCTCCACTGGAAGAGCGCGGACAGCTCTGGGACCTTGGGGAGGCTTGTTGCCACTCGGGCCCCAGAGGGGACCAATGGCCCTTATCAGCGGGAAATCGGTGGTAGGTGGCTGTTGCGATACCGCAAGGTTATCAGCAGTTATGAACGAAAAAAGGTGGAGCCTACTGTAAGTCTGAGGAGACTTGTTGTCACTCAGACTCCAGGGAATACCACAGGTTGTTGGCAGTAAGCGATCACTGACGATTGCCAGTGTGATAACTCCTAGTAAGTAAATAATAATAATGATAATATTAATACTAATAATACTACTACTACTACTACTACTACTGATAATAATAATAATAATAATAATAAAATAGAAGATTGGAAAATGATATTTGCAAAGAACAAGGACACCCTTAGAAGTGAAATTATATAGCATACATCTAATAAAAATAATAAGCATCTGGGCAGTATCACTAATAAACTACTGGACTAAAGGGAACTCAGGCACTTTGACCATACGACTAGAAAATGAATGACCATTCACAGCTTACTACATCCAAAAGACGATACGGACAGCCTGCACGTGAAAAGAAACGAGGAGGGGATCACCGATACCAGAAACAACAAGACAAGAAAAGAAAAGTGGGGAGACAAACAACTACATGGACGCTTCATAAGACTAACAAGAGAAGAAACACATTAAAATAGATGGACAACGACACTTGGACAGAGAAACTGAATTCATACTAACAGCGGCATAGAACAATGGTAGTTTTGTTTTACGGCATATCAACCCTTTTTGGGTTATTTAATGCCGAATCTGGTCTTGTTTTCTTCTCTTTTTTGTTTCTTTCCCCTTTTAATATCTGTTTCTATTTAACCCATAGTTGGGACCCTAACAGGTACTACCACTCCGGGTCAGGGTGGACCTGGGAGCAATGGTAATTAAGAGGAGGCTCCACATTCCCCAAAGTCCGTAAGCCGGATCTAACCATCGGATATAGTTTAAGGTCATATCCAGGACCGGGAGTAGGGTAGGAAAAATAAAAATAAAAAAGGGGAGGGAGAAAGGGAGAGGGGCTGTTGTTTTTGTTTTTGGTTTTGTAGAACATAATTAAGTTTTACAAAAAAAAACAACAAAAAAAAGTCAATGTAGGTGAATTTCGTCTCAGGGAGCCACAGGGCAGCCTGATCTGGTATCACCAGGCATAGAACAATGTGATTACGAGTAATTACATTAAGCTGGAATAGATAAAACGCAGGAAAAAGAGTAAATGCAGATTGTATGGACAAAGAGATGGTACAGTAAATCACATGAGTGAATGTAGCAAACTAGCCCCAACTAATACAAGTACAGATATGATTTTGTGGGAAAAGCTGTATACTGGGAACTATGCAAAAGATAGCATTCTGAACACACGGACAAATTGTACAAATATTAACCAGAGATAGTACTGGAAAACGGAAAACACAAAATCATCTGGGATATGGAGGTACAGAGAGAAAAAAAAAAACACTTATACAAGCAAGGTGACCGTATGTCATAATCATCTGAAAGAAGGCCACTCCTGACAAATCGTAAGCTTTACTGTTTCAGCAGACCACAGAGTGAAGATCTATCAGACGGACAAACAAAGCTAATATACGGAACTTGCCAGATAACATTAGAGATATGGAGCATGAAGAAGTCAATATAATATCCATAATTGTAGGAGCACTAAGAACAGTCACCAACACATGGAGAAACGGCTAGAAGCAATTCGAACTACAAGGATCACTGAGGTTATATAAAGAAAAGCAATGATCTAAAAAGCTGCAATCTTTAGGAAAATCCTCGAATGCGGGAACCAACCCGCATAAGCTACGAATGGTAACCAGTCGCATGAATGGTATAATAGGAATAACAGAAAACTACAGGAAGAACAGCACCACACGAACCAAGTAACATACACTGATAGAAATATAAAAAGTCTCGATCCCCCCCCCAAAAAAAAAAAATTATTGAAACTGCCTCAGCCAACACCGAGGAACTAGAGCATTAACCAGCCCTCCAGTGGAAGAGTCGGAGAGGGATGGGATCTTTGGAAGGCTTATTGCAACCCAAATCATAGGGAATAATAATAACGGACACTTAAGAAGACTGGCAAGAGAGGAAACACATGAAAATAGCTGGACATGGTTAAAAAAGGACACTTGAACAGAGAAACGGAATCTGTACTGATGGCTGCACAGAACAATGCAATTAGGACAAACTACATTAAAGCTAAAATAGATAAAACCCAGGAAAATAGTAAATGCAGACTCTTTGGACAAAGAGACGAAACAATAAATCATATAATTAGTGAATATAGCAAACTCGCCCAAAACGTGTATAAGAACAGACATGACTGCGTGGGGAAAGCTGTACACCGGGAAATGTGCAAACAATTACGCTTATAATACGCATACAAATGGTACAAACATAAGCCAGAAACAGTACTGGAAAACGAAAAACATAAAATAATTTGGGATATGGATATACAAACAGACAAACTCATACAAGCAAGGAGACCGGATGTTATAATAATCAACAAGAAGGAGAAATCATGCAAAATCTTAGACTTCGCCGTTCCAGCAGACCACTGAACAGAAATAGCAAGAAAAACCATCAGCTCACCCCCAATGAAAAAAATAATAAATAAAATAAAAAATTATACCAGCCTAGGCTGACACCACCCAAAATATTAGCATAGGGTAAAGGAGGATAAGACCGAGGAGGGACAGCATAACTCAGACCTCCACTGGAAGTGCAGAGACTGCTGGGATCTCGGGGAGGCTTATTGCCACCCAAATCCTATAGAAGACCAATGGTCCTTACCAGCGAGAAATCAATGGTAAACGACTGTTGTGATACTGCCCATTAATTTGCGATGGCTATCGTAAAAAGTTGGAGAATACTGGACATCTGGGGAGACCTGTTGTCACTCAGACTCCAGGGAATACCACCGGTTGTCGGTGAGCAATCACTGGTGACCTGTGTGAGAACTGCTAATGAGTAAATAATAATAATAATAATAATAATAATAATAATAATAATAATAATAATAATAATAATAATAATAATAATAATAATAATAATAATAATAATAATAATAATAATAGCATAAAACACAGGGGTGCATTGTAACATTTTAAATACACATCAAGGTGTTTTCAACTGATATAGAACTCGTTTTGCATTTGTAATTCAATAATGAAGTTACATTTTTTAGATCAGCTCTTGTTTCTAAGATATAGTCTATTTCTTTTTCAGCATATTTTGTCTAAAATATTCCATTCCAAGCGTTTTGTGACTTAACTTTTGCAAAACTGGATCGTGTGTAACATTTAATAATTACTTGTATTTCTCATTTCAGGTCTAGAAAACGTATCAGAAGTGTAAAACCATCCTAATAGGTTATGTTACATCTGCAGACATGGGGTTCTTCCAGACCGTTAAGCAACATCAGGCATTGTATGAAGAATGCATATAAGACATACTTTAGAGTCAAAATAAGGGATCAAGATAAGCTATCCGCCCCCCAGACATGCTGAAAAAACATGTGTAGGGAACTTAGGGGAGTGTAGGAACAAGACTAGGAAGAGTGTGTCATTAGCTGTCCATATAATGTGAAGGAGAGGGAAAATGATGTTACTGACTGCTACTTTTGTATGACAAATCTAAAGGGCATCAACCGCAAAAACAAGCATCAGGTTCAATACCCTCATGTTTTTTCTGCCATGAAGCTTGTCTCCCATGGCATCGATCTACTTGTCCATGATCCAAATGTCACTACGGAACCAAGTTCTGATTCCGAATCTAATGACATTATTAATACAACTGAGTGATGGAGACACACGGAAAAAGGACGATTAACCGGTGCTTATTACAAAAGACGAACTTAATTACCTGGCACGAGATCTGAACCTTTCGAAGGTGTCTGGCCAGGTACTGGGTTCATATTTTTGATCGAAACGTCTACAGGCACCAGGACTAACATTTTATTTGTATCGGGACCACGACAGATGATATCGAAAATTCTTCATGTTCGATGAATCGTCTTCACTGGTAAAATATGTTTTACCTGAAAATGTTTGCAGAACTATGATATAATACAACTTATAAAAATAATGATATTGATAATGATAATAGTACTGTTCGTAATCATAACAATAATAATAGGTATAATAATACTAATTAATAATTAATCATATTTAAAAACTAATAAATTTCTCAAATGTAGCCAAATAAACTAATCCCCGCTGGCGACTTTCAAGATAAGTGCAAATACATACAATATACACGTGTGAATGTTGGCCCCATGTCTCGAATGTGACCTCATGTTTCAATTTTTCATCATAAAATAGGAAGGGAACTTATCGTATGTTTCCAATTTTATGTATATATACTTTTTTAACTATCCTTCATGTCAAAATGTCCATACATGTATGTGATACTACACATCGTCCTTAACAAAAATGAAAGATAAACACTGTCCTTGTTAGATGATCACAGCTGAACAATGCCTGGGCCTGGCGTTGACACATACATCAAAATATGAATGATGCTACATAATAACGTGACAGTCCATAGGACTCAGGAGACAATCTGAGTGTCATAATAGACAGGTGCTCGCTTGATGCCAAAATTGGGCCCTCATCTGTATCCTGCGAATGCTAGCACCTTTAATTTCAGGAACAAGATAATTGACCAAAAACAGGTAAGTCTCCTCTCAAATTCCCCCCCCCAAAAAAAAAACATAGCAGCAATATAATGAATACTGAGACGATATAGATAATAATCGGAACATCACAAACAGAACAAAAACTGTGAAAACAATGAAGAAAAATTACAAACAAGTTAACAAAGAAAATACAACACCACAACAACCGAACCCGAAAAAGGCAAAACACTTCCGGTGCAATATATGGGTAAATCCTAAAACACACAACAAAATTGCCAAAACAAATGCTGAAAAACATGAAATGTGAACTAGAGAAACTTGAAGATGGAACATCAACATGTATTAATGAAGAAACGATTAAGACAACCCTAAAGAAAATAGCAAACTGGAAAGAACCAGGCCACAACGGAATACATGTATACTGGTTTTAAAAATCCGCGATCCGACATGAAAAGCTAGCGCGGATACTGAAATGATGTATCCACAAATCAAATGTACAAGGATCGATGACCAAAGGAAGGACAATAATAATACAAAAATATGCCAAAAACGATCAGTAGCAACTACAGACCAATAACATGTTTACCAACAATGTGGAAAATCCTAATGCCACAACGAAGAGAAAAAAAATCTATTACTCTCTGAACAACAGTTGACTGCACCCTGAGGCACAGCACAGATGTCGGAAAGGGAAAAGGGGAATGCATGATCTGCTATACATATATCAACAGCTTCTTAAAGAGGTAAAAACAGAAAAAAAGGGCATATGTTTTATATGGAATGACTACGAGAAAACCGACCAGAGAATCCCTCCAGCATGGATAATTGAATTTAAAAAAAATGTATAAGGTAGCTAACATGATTATTAAGCTAATTAAGAAAGCAGTAAAAACATGGAGACATGATCTGACAGCTGGAGGACAACAGCTGACTGATTTAAAAATACAGAGGGGCATTATCCAATTATTTTCCCTATCACAACTACTGTTTTTCGTAACCATAATGTCACTAAACTACATATTCAGAGAATGCGATTCCGGATCCAAATTGACAAACCGAAACCAAAGAATAAACATGGGACACTTCAAAAGCGAAAAAAAGAATCGTAAAAGATGATGCATACGACCAGAATCTTCAGCCGGGAACTTCAAATGAAATTCGGAATGAAAAAAATGTGCACTGATGGAGTACAAAAGGGGATAACTGGAGACAGCAGATGGCAGAGCACTTCCTAAAAATAAGGAGATAAGGGCGAACAGCCTAGCTACCACACGAACTCATGGAATAGACACTACCAGAAACTTAATAAACTGACGGTCATTCACCCCCCCCTCCAAAAAAAAATTGAAGGGTTAAGAGGCATGGGCTAACCGAGGAGAGAGATTACTAACAAGACCTCCACTCGAAGAGTGCGAGAAGCGTACTGCTATCCGGATCCCAGAGGAGATGCATGCTCGTTATCAAAAATAAATCAATGGTAAGCGGCTGCTGCAATATCGCAAATTCATTTGAAATGGCTATCGAAAAGAGGTGGAGAGTACTGGAAATTGGAGGAGGGTTGTTGTCACTCAGACCCCAGAGAAACCTTCATGTTATTATCAGTGAGCAATCACTGTCAATAACTTGTGTGGGAACTCCTCGTGAGTGATACTACTACTACTACTACTACTACTACTACTACTACTACTACTACTAATAATAATAATAATACTACTACTAATAATAATAATAATAATAATAATAATAATAGTAATTATGAGTATTATAATAATAACAAACAAACACTTACTTGACACATATATATGGAAAACACACACATACAAGCCATTGCCAGGAGGATCGAAAGACCGAGGGGGAGAGCACTAACACAACTTCTACTGGAGAGACCTATTGCCACTAACATTCCTTAGAACACCAATGGTTGTTGCTAGCGAGAAATTAATGATAAACGATTTGCAATTGTTATCGAAAGAGGTGGAGAGTGCTGAAAATCTGAGGAGACTTGTTACCACACATGCACTTTAGAAACACCACTGGTTACTTCCAGTGAGCAATCCCTGATAATTATTTGTATCGAATCACCGTCTGGGAAAATAATAATAATAATAATAATAATAATAATAATAATAAGAAGAAGAAGAAGAAGAAGAAGAAGAAGAAGAAGAAGAAGAAGAAGTAGATGAATAAGAATAATAATAATGATAATAATGATAATAATGATAATAATGATAATAATAATGATAATAATGATAATAATGATAATAATAATAATAATAATAATAATAATAATAATACGAAATATTTTGATTTCTGCACACACATATACATTTTCACATACACAAACCCAATTACACATACCCATACACACCTTATGCACATGTTCGAAATAGTATTGATGCAACGTTGTGAAAGTTTTTTATAACTTGTGTTCTCATGAATATTATTACACCACCATCGGCGTGCGAGAAAACAGCAACAACAACACCAATAATAATAATAATAATAATAATAATAATAATAATAATAATAATAATAATAATAATAATAATAATAATAAACATCAATAGTGCTACTACTATGTGTCCTACTACAACTACTATTAATAATAATAATAATAATAATAATAATAATAATAATAATAATAATAATAATAATAATAATAATAACACTAACACAAATAGTTGAAATAAATAAATAAATAAATAAATAGGCCAATAGCGCAACATCAAAGGCTTGGGTGTCGGTTCCTGATTGCATTAGGTTTCTATAGGCGGCCATAATATTTATGAATATTGAATTGGAGACCGTACGTTCAGTGGCGCCACTCCGATCAGTCGAAGAGCGCCGACGATATCCGCCGCAGACGTCGAGGAATCCGTGGCCAAGTCAAAGGTCGGCGCCGACCCGGCAACAATGATGAAAAACAAAACAAAAAAATAACTAACAAGAACATAAAAGGGGCTTTTTGATGTTCACTTACTGCTCAACGCGATCGGTTTTCTTTGCAGAACTGCCGGATAAACCGGGAAACAGATCAACGTAAATGGCTGATATACTAATAAACACACAATGGATAGTTTAAGTATAATAATATTGATTGTAAACGTGACAATACATGTTATATCACGGCTAGAACACTTAACTGCTTCGGGCATTCTTGTGCACGGTGTTCACCTATGCTCCCTACCATCTTACGTCGTCTTTCCCAGCCCTTATTACTTGTTTCTGCCTACCATATATCCCAACCATATCAACTACTCACTCTATTTATCCCCACCATGTTGAGTATGACAGAAGACTGCATTCGTTAGTTACACCCACATTTGAAAACTTTCGGGAGTAGATCACCACTTAGATACCACTACTCCGAATTTCTCATCGTAGTACTTGCTAAAAAACAATCTATGAGTTAAATAAACACTTTTTTACAGACTATTTTGTTCAAAATATACGCCTACAAAATTAATTTTTAAAACAATAGTATACAGAATGATTTACGTTTAAAATGACCTAGCGACGATCGCCATGCCGTAATACACAACAATCAACCAACCAATATTTTATATTGATTCTGATACGGTATCTTCATCGACATAATAACCGAAATGACTATAATTTGATTGAAACCACTAGTTTACCAAAACAATGAGACTGTAGAAGCGTGGCCAGGAGTTTAAATAAAGTGTAAACGATGTTAACGTTAAGACATGTGCCAAGATCAACGCTAAATATGTAATTGTTATGTGAGTTTGTAAATAGAATAAAAAACATAAAAACATGAAAACATGAATGTTGAATAAAACACAAACATACATTCGAAAGTTAGACTAATTTCTCGCACTAACGGTGAGGTCAACCATTTTATTTCAAATTTGTAACCTTATTTCAAATAGCTTAACCCCTTAGAATATGACCTCGAGTCGATAATAACATAGGGGCATACATAGATGATAACATTTAATTCTTCTATGACAAAGCTATCTTTTTTCAGCAATTATAAACGATTTTCATCCAGCGATTAGCATGGCTAATAGCAGTCTACCTGAGAGTCTATAATTCAAACTCTTCTGACAAACATTCAAACGTTAATTGAATTAGAATAAAAAAACATAGAAGACATTGCCAAGGCTGCTGCAAATAAGGTGGGACCCATCTACCGAGCTAGAAAACGTCTTACACTTGCTAGTATCCTATATATCTACTATACGAGCATTCGACTAACTATAGAGTATTAATGTCACATCTGGGATGGTGCACTTACCACTAGTCTATAATTCTTGATAGGGTAACAATTAGCCACTTATCTAATAGGTCCTATACTATCTATCAAGATATAGTCCCTGTCCCATCGCCGCAATATTGTATCATTGATCTTGTTTTACAAGTACTTTTATGGCATGAGCTCAGAAGAACTTACTGCACAGGCGCCCCTTCGACGTAAATACTCACGACCGATCCGTCAGTCAACAAAATTCCACCCCATAACTAGAGGTACCCATATGACGAAGGGATTTCTACTCTAATAGCCTTTTTCCTCTAACTGCTAGCTGCCTCCTGCTTCTCTGATTGTACCAACACGAAGAGGTTTAAATTTAATGTGAACAAACAGAGAGGATAATAAATACCCGGAACAGTTGTCGGGGCATGTGACGAATGCATTCAGTCTAAATAGTTTCAAATATAGTATACGCCAATTTTGTGATTATTGAATAAAACATCGATCGAATAAGCAGTATACGACACCTAAGTAATGTTAACATACAAACTCCGTCAGATTACTAATGTTAAGTTAGTTACTTACTTAGATGGGTAAGATAACAAATATTACTACGACGACGACTACCACTACGACTACTACAACTACTACTGCTATAACTGTATGTTGACTTACTTTTGGGATGTTGCAGATAGGAATTAAAAAAGAAAAGATCTGAAATTACATGAAGTTAATTCGAGGTAAAGAATAAAACAAAATGTCAAACTACTATAAAGTGACATCTTTTTTTTAAATTGAATTGTGAGTGTGCAAATAATAATTAATGGATAGATAAACTTTAATAAAATAATTATGTATGTATTTTTGGCGTCTACGTAAGATTTCTAAATATTATTTTTTTTTAATTTGCTATTCATCTAATATTTATTGAAAAAATAGGCAATAGATAAAATAAAGTGATTTTTTTTCAATCTTATGAAAACTAATGAAAGTAAATACACTACGATGTATTTCAGTTGTTTTACATATAGCTATTTGTAATATTTTGATTTACTTGATAAAGGGAATTACCTTTCGAAATTTTGACAGCACTGATATCTAATAGGAAAACCCTAAAAATGAGTTAGTCCTGCATCTCACATCAAAACGCAACAATAAAATAAGTAAAACGCATGATAATAACGCAACACACTAATAAAGAACATGTAATAGCCGCAATCCGTACTATATTATATTAAGCGAACAATAATAGTATTAAACACGCTCATATAACAAAAACATATATACTAAACACAAATACACTCTTTCAATCAAGAATAATATGCCATTTTCTGGCTTTAAAAATATGAGCAAATCGTCATGCATTGAAGTGTTTGTAGTTATGGAAAGCAACATACAACAGAGAAATATAATTAGAGATTACAAAAAAAATAACTTAACAATAGTAATTATGGTTGATAGGGTCTTTGTTGAATGATTAATTTATTGGCCTAACGATACCGTTTAAATTGCATTTTAGTTTTTAATCATATTAAAAATAACTTAGTAAAGTAGCAACGAAAGTAGCAACGAAAGATAAATAAAGTAAACACCGGAAATGTTGCGCTAGTAGATGTATGGAATAGTAAAGGCTGGCATTTTCCCTTTTGTACTGTAGTAGTATTTAGATTTGAACGATTATTTACTTATTCAAAAATAATTTTTTCTATTTATTTTTCTAAGCGAGCAAGTGCAGAAAAAAACAGTTGTACATAGATACGTTAAAAAGGAAACTAAACAAAATGATAAAAAAATTATCTCGTCCACTCGTGATCTCATTCACGACTCACCTCTTTCGACAAATAAAAAAGAAGGTTCAATGCCTTAATATCTGTGGACCCCCGGAGGCATTGTATGTGTTCAATTGTTAAAACTATTTATAAACGAAAGGGAAAACAACAGAAAAATCATGCAGTTAGTCTGGTAGTATTCTTTTACACACATGCACGCACACACGCACGCGCGTGTACGCACACACGCATATATATATATATATATATATATATATATATATATATATATATATATATATATATATATATATATATATTATATCCTCACGCGTATTTCTTCCTTTAGTTTATTTTCGTATACTTATTTTATCATTCTAATTTCAATAAAACTGGCACTAGGCAAATTTGCTAGAGTGCAATTAATATCCAATCTTCTATTAAATCGAATTTCGCTATTAAGCAATGATATGTTTACCGCCTATTACTGTAGGCACACGTAAGCACGCAAAAATGTATTCAAATATTTCACACGCGTATATAAATGAAACATGGGTTAAGGATAATGTCTGCCCTTCTTTATGTTACGATGCGTTGATGTATTCCCCGGGGGTATCTAGATTAGTTTTATCTACTTTTGGTACAAACTAAGGTTTTTTTAGATTTAACATATCGAGTTAGACTTAAATAGTGGGGTAATTATCGTTAACATCCAAGCTGATCAACAATGCGCAACATCCTCAAAACTATATCTAAAAACAACCAGGGCTCAATGTAGAATCACTTCCTTCCCCCCTAAAAAAAAATGATATAGCAAATTTCATAGACTTAACATTTTACTTGAACTAAGAAAATGATTTTATTTATCTCCTCTACAGAAGGTAACACACATGATTAAGTGTGCGTTTAGATAATGTGGTTCTGTGGAACAAGCTGGATTCGAACCGGCACACCCATGTTTTCAGTCCGTGTTGTCAACCACTTAGACCCTGCGCCATTTGAAAAGTATGAACGTTATATTAAAATTAATACCGCCCATGATGTATACATCTGTAATAAAATAACCCTACCCCATATTTTAAAAATACCACCTCAACTAATTGTAAAACAAGTAATACCTCTTTCAATAAGCAGATATACAAATATCTGTATATATTATAACGCACAACACAACTGCGGGCACCTTAACAGTTAACGTGGTTTAACTGTACTCTTTTTTGCTTTCACACCTATACACACACTAGATTGAAACTAAAATTAGAAATACCATCGTAAAACCAATCCAGCAACAATTCTCAACCAACAACGAACTGAAATGATATCTAATAGGAACAAACTAAAAATAAGTTAGTCCTGCGAGAAGTCTATGGAAACGCAACAATAAAATAATTAAAACACATAATAATAACGCAACACCCTAATAAAGAACATGTAACAGCCGTAATCCGTAATATATTATATTAAGCGAAAATTAATAGTATTGAACAACCTCATATAACAAAAACATATATATTAAACACAAATACACTCTCTCAATCAAGATTAGCAAACAACAACCATTAATTCACGAAGAGCAAAATAGTAAACGCTCATATTTATCTGGTTACTTCTGAAACTAAACACTGCAAAACAAACACAAGTTATGACATGGAATATATGTAGTAAAACAATGCTTATAAGACATTTCATGATATGTGTCTCCTATTTCTCCACGAGAATTTAGGAATCCGAAAGTCTCGTGATACACATTATCTTCTGAATAACAGAACAGGACGATAGATTTTATGTAGACATACATACACATCATCACTCATATACGCATAGATTATGTAAAACATAAATGCTGATATAGTTTAGCATTTTTTAGTACGATTAACAACACCAAAATAAATTTACATATATAGAGTGCCCATAAATATGTGTTGCTTTAAAGAAAACATAACTTTATTTTCATTTTCCATAGAAATAACCTGTAAACAAATTACAAAGTTTCATGTAACTAGTTTTAAGTGTATTTATTGAATAATTCTTCAGCTAAAAATGGGCAACACATTTTAGATAAGTAATCAAATAATTTATTTTTTCCGATTTATTTGATCTATGGATGTAAATGGATTTAAATGAGGAAAAAGTCAACTGTGTCATTTGGTTAGTTGAACTGATTCATTGTGACATGTGAAAACAAGTGTGTATGACAACAACTCTAGTTCATTAAAAGATTTGACAACTAAAATAATGATTTCAAGCATTATTCTAAATCAGTTGGCAAATGTTTTCCGTGACCTGTAAAATCGTATTTTGTATTACTAATGATGGAGGGCATGCGGAAACTTAAATAAAGTTTCAATGAAACCATAACAAATAAAGATTTACTTATGTTTGATACAGTTATAATTTATGGTAAGTGACCACGGAATAAAATACCTCATTAACAAAAATGTGTTATATGGGGGTTAAAGACATAAATACACGTCCGTCTATATATACAGACGGATGGTAAGAGTCACATTAAAAGAAAGTTAGTACAAAGACCCACGAACATCGTATAGAAAACAAAAACAAATGGAATAAGAAACAACATCTTGTTCGATTAAGCTTGGCATAAGAATACCAATCCCGGCAATGATTACTAATATTTCCGGCTGCAATCCCCGAATTGAACACACGTTTCAAAATCTGTAACAAAATAACCTAAACATCAGCTACACCTGCGTTTACAAATACCATAAGATATACTTTTGTAAGCCGAACTATCCGGGGAAATGACGATTAAGCAGAAGGGAACCACTCTATCAAGCCACACAGAAACGTACATGTGTATGCCTCTTGAACTTTAGTATTTGCAGCTAGAAACACGGTGCATGACACTTTAACATATAAATGTTTTTGTTTAAAATTTTATACATTCCAACAAAATGCATATTTAATATGATATTCAACAAAGATGTTTCAAACTGTATCATGTTTCACATTTAGAACGTCATTGTAAATCCGTGTGAGTAGGTATTATTATAATGTTACAAGAGTACGCCCGCTTAATACGTAATCAGTATCTTCGATAATACTATTTTTTAATCAATATAACAAATCAGAATATGAGGGTTAAGTTCTTGGCACGGAAAAATTGAACAAACTTACAATCGAGTGATTCCGCAAATGCCATGATACTGAGTATTATAATACTAATCTGTTTTGTAACTGCTGTGTCATCATGTTTATTCCTTTTGAATGTATTAACAGCGCGCGGCTTTGCGGTTGTAATTTTTATCTGCAACCTAACTGTTGATGTTGTTGTTCTTCCTGGAAAGGCGGCGCATTGTGTCACGCTCCGAACGTTGCTAAAAGAGAACGGAGGAAATGTGCATGGATTTCTTTCCAAGTCTTCTCTACTTCACGGAAATCGGATGTCAGTGGTGAAGGCAGTGTTCGCGCGTCAGAGACAAAATGTCGCTGCAAACAAAAAAATAACCCAAAAGGACATATATTCAAAGAAAAATAGCATCGTTCCTTCATAGAGACAAACATCTTAGTTCTATTCATAATTTATATGAATATATTTGATGATCATAACTTTCTCAAACAGACACCCACATATCTATTTGTGTGTGTGTGTGTAAATATATATATAGTGTCTGTGTTTTATAATTTCATAATTATATATGAATATATATATATACAATAACTTGAAGCTTGTAGCAATTATTTTATACGCGAACACACAATAAATAATACACACCTGTATATATATATATACATATACATATATATATATATATATATATATATATATATATATATATATATATATATATATATATATATATATATATATTGAAAAATCACACATAGAAGCGTTGGTGAAATGGCAATAATAAGGAGAATATTTTGAAAACATACTATGAAAACCTGGACAACGCAATTTATTCATGTTTTGTAAAATAAATTATTTATTTACTTTAAAAACTTGAGTACATTCGGTGATACACACGCTTATCAAAAGTATATGCATATTTTTCCCCCTTCTTTTTTCGTTTAATCCTCCTTGATTGAGACATATTTATCGCAGTCAAGTTGAGAATTCGTCTTGATGTTTTCAACGATTGATGTTGATATGCCGCTATATATATATATATATATATATATATATATATATATATATATATATATATATATATAATATATATATTATATATATATATATTATA
>OY744526.1:108727051-108757051 GCA_963556195.1 Sepiola atlantica | reverse complement strand
GCAAATACACGGAACTTGCCAGATAACTGAAGGAATATGGAGTGTGAAGAAAGTCAATATAATATCAACAATCGTAAAAACACTAGGAACACCCCCTCAAAACAGCTGCTATCGTAAGACAAATCCGCGAATGTGGAAACTAATCCGCATAAGCTATGAATGGTAACCAGCGACATGGAAATTACAAGAGGAATACACAAAAACACAGGAAGAATACAACCGCATGAACCAAGGTACAACACCTGCAAGAAACAGGCTGATCTCTACTCCCCGCCAAAAAATAAAATTCCACCGACCTCAGTTGACATCGCACAAAATATGCGTAGATAAGGATGATGCACTAACCAGACCTCCACTGGGTAAGTGCTGAGAGTGCTAGGATGTTGGGGAGGCTTATTGCCACCCAAACCCCAGGGGAGACCAATATTCGTTACCAGCGAGTAATCAATGGTAGGCGGCTGTTGCGATTCCGCAAGGTCATTTTCGGTGGTGATCTGAAATGGGTGGTAAATACTAGAATTGTGGGTAGGCTTGTTGTTACCCAGCCTCCGGGTAACATTAATCGTTAGAATCACTGACGAACATATACTAATAATACTTATAGTAATGATAGTAATAATAGTATTTATTTGAGGAGTACAATAATACTGATGGTAGTTTTAATCAAATAAAATAAAGGAAATTAGTATGAGATTATGCTAATGGAAATAATAATAATCATAGTGATCATTACAATAATGATTAAAAATGATGATGGTAATTAAATGATGGTAGAATAAAAAGCCAAATAAAAAGCTGACACAATTAATAATAATAGTAGCGGCAATGATAATAATAATAATAATACTTATAATAATAATGATAATAATAATAATAATAATAATAATAATAATAATAATAATACGCATTAATAATACTATTAATCGGATTAATAACCACATTAATAAGGTATTGTAATTATAGTTGTAATAATATAAGAATAATTTAATGAAATAATCATACAGACCATCATATAATATATGATATGATAATATATAATACGAGGATAACTATGTCATCTACTTTTAGTTGGTGGACAACTTATTTGTTTTTCTTTCAATAATAGGGACCTTGTCTTACCGTGTTTTAGGGGTTCAGTATTGCATGGTGGAGTAATTCATTCCAGTAAATTTGAGACTATCAGATGATGGGTTTGGTTAGAGTTTATAGTTTTTCTTTTTTTGTAATTTTCTAGTGGCAACATAGTGGTTCAATAGGTTATTTTTACATTACTTAGAAGGTGTGATCTATTGTGCCTACAATTAATTGAGGTTTCTTGTTTTTTTGTTAAGAAGTGTATCACTATCACTAAATCTAACTATCTCAAGTTGTTCACTTAGGCATACATAACATGATGAATTCAGGAAACTACTGGTACTGATGTTTCTGATAGTGTTCTATTAAACTGTTGGTGATTGATTAATATTGGTTAGTTTTCAGTTGCATATAGAAGGTGTAGTTCGTTTTGAATAGTCAGAATTATTGAATGAGAATTTATGGCCGGTATATCTTTATTTTAATGTATTATCAGCCATGCTTATATTATATTCTATTCTGTGTGTGTTTGTTTTTTTTTAGTTGAAATTGTAACCCAGTAGACTATTTAGGTTCAGCTCTTCCTGGAGGGGACATTTTGTTTCGTTTATACCGGTACATATCTAAATTATTGGTTGTTTTTTAATCATTTAATTATGTATTTCTGTCGTTGTTTAATATATTAATATAATGTTATCTTATAATATTTTCCAAGTTCTCGTCACAGATATTTAAAAGAGTTATAATTAAAGATTTTATGTAGTATATTGTAAGGAGGGAAGTGCATGTGGATTGAATCTAGGAATCTTTAATCAAGTTTAGTGTATACGATGTGATAAAATGGGGGATTAAACCAAATAATCTTCTTACTAATTTTTATTTTGTTCATTGTTGGGTGTTGTACATTTAATATATTTCATTTTGGTGTTTCGTATCCGCTCTCTGATAATGATGTATTGTAAAATGCCTTATGTGCATTAAAATGTTCCACATTAGAGTAGTAAATGTGGATTCTATTTCCAATTTATTTGGGAATGTGTATAATTATTGTTTTAAGGTTATTTGAGAGTGGATTGACATAGCATAGATCAGCGTATTTGTTAGTATAAGGTTCGTACGTTTCTTCGTTTAACTAAAATATTACATTTAAGAAGGCGACTAGTTTTATGGTTGATAGTATTTCTACATAACGTTTTTATCTCTCTAAGAATAATCTTTTTACTCTTTCACACATTTGCTAATTTGATTTTTTAACACTAATATACCGTGATCTCTGTATAATCATATATTTTTATGTATATGTCTTTTGTGAGATGATATAATGTGTAGAGCTCCACTAGGGCAGTTACCTCTGCTTAATCCAAAGATCCATTGACACATCGAAACATCCAGATTGAGTGCTTTAAATCCATGCTTCTTGTTTGTTAATTAGCACTGAGTTTTTGCATGTTCTTATGATGTTGATTCATTCTTCCGAAATATCAGAAAGAAAGGTGTCAAAATCTATAAGACTTTCGAAGAGCTCTTTATATATGTACGGGTAATAATTTATAATGTCGATTTAATCTTCCGAAATATCAGAAAGAAGGGTAGCAAAATCAATGAGACTTTCGAAGAGTTCTTTATATATATATACGAGTAATAATTAATAATGTCGATTTATATAAATTAACAGTTCGTTTTGTTTGCAATTTTGCAGTAACAATTAATGGTTTCAGTTGTATTTATCAACTGATTTAATTCGTAATTTGTTTTTATTTGTCTGCTTACTCTCTCTAAATTTTCTGTACTACTTAAACATAAAATGAAGCCGGACTGAAGGCAACCGCTCGTCTTCTTTCCATCCTCCCACATCTCGACTAATATTGACACGGCCGAAGAAACTCTGAATAAATATATATACATTAGAAAAACTTTAAAATTTCTCACGGATAATTTAGTCCTTTTAATCTTAAAAATGAGTATGTTTCTTGTTTTTCGACGGTTACAAATCTAAGTACGTGCTTTTCCAATCATACATTTTGACTTTTTTTTCCTTCATTTCTACTTACTTTATTTCTTTAGGAAAGGATCATATTTTAATTCTTCCTGATGAGATCTCAGTTTTCCACAGCTGTTGATTGATAACACCGACATGCAAGTGTCGCAGATTATGTACATGTCTGTATAAATAAAAAATAACACTTATATATATTTATAGATATGTTTAAAAAGAGAGCGAGAGGGCAAAATAAACACACACACACACACACATATATATATATATATATATATATATATATATATATATATATATATATACTTTTGCTTCCTCGCTTTTTGATTACGTGTGAGTGTGGATATGGTAACTTCAATATCTATATCAGTTTATGCGCGTGCGTTCCTTATAAACTGTATATAGAGTTATTCTTGAGAATTCGCTATATATAACCATGACTCCGTGTGTGTCATTTAGGCGTCATCGAAACACGTTTGAGTAAATTCATTACAAAAATGGCAGCATTCATCTTCAGATTATAAAGTGCACAGATATTGGATACATATTTGTTTGAATTGAAGACATATCGTCTGAGGACAACCTTTATAGTTCGGCGTTCGGTCGTAACGACATTTGTTATAATTTGGTATGTTTTGTTGATTGTCAACCATGGCAGCCATTGTTTGCTATTTGACATTTTAAACTTCACGTTTTGTCTGCGTGACGGTTTAATTTCGTTTTTAAATTTAAAAGCTGACATATTGCATTTAGAAATTGTCATGACTTATTGTATATTTAAATCTGAATTCTGAGCAGGTCGTTGGATGTAAAATTGGGTTATGTGGGACGCGATTCTGGAGGATGGTAGAGGTGGGCTATGGAGCGGGAGCGGGGTAATAAAACCACGTGAAATTGTTTTAAATAACATTTTCATTGGCCTATTATATTTTTGTTGTTTTATTTGACTCGTTATTAAAAGCAATAGAACTACAATGGGTAGTCGGAAATAAATACAGTCGTTATAAAATAAAGAATAATGAATATTCTCTGCAAGGTTCTATCTTCAGAATCTGATATTACAGAGGTAATTTTCCAGCTATCTAAAATAAAAATGACAATACAACGAAAAAGAAACAAACCTAAACCAGACACCCACAAAAAATATATTCGTCTCCTCCCTTGATGCTAGCATTCACGAATATCCGGTTGCTTAGAATAAACATCAATGACGTAGAAACCTTTATCTAAGTAAACTCCTAGCACTAAGTGAAACACCTCTACAATCATAAATCTCTTCACACAATTTTAATATGACTGAATACCCCCCCCGCTGTAACGTTAATACCTTGACAAAGACATGCGAAGCTAGGAGTTTATTTTCTGAAACACCTTCTCCTTTACTAGAGAACATATACCAGAATCAGATGATCAAGCCTGCATGTGCTTTAGATTAACCTTACAGCAGCTGAGCGCTAGTAACTTATATTTTGTATACCGTCCTTTTTCAACCCAAGATTGTACCATACTCAACTGCCTCTGAAAACAGAGATACCTTAGTTGTCCAGATGATAATTGTCCGTTACTAAAGTGGCCAATGAAAAAGATATTTTAAAGAAGGAGCGAACAATTTTTTTCGTAGAGGCAGTATGGAAAATGGTGAGAAGTCAAATTTAAATCGTTGATGGAGCGCACTTAAACGGAATTGATATGAGAAATCTGGCCATTCTAAAATCTTTCTGGGCCAACAGTAGAAAAATAAATGTCTTTAGTTTTGAAATATGTAAGCGATTCTGATAAAATATTCCTAAGTTAAAAAGCGAGGCTAAATTAGGAGGTGGGCTGGAGAGGAGAACGAGTGAAGCATGGGGGGGGGGAGAGTGGTAGGGTTAGTTGAAAGAGCTGTGATTGCTGTTGGAAGGAAAGGAGGGAGGGGGAGGTAAGTTACAAGTGATAGGGGTGTGGTGGGTATAATATGAGTAGGGATTGGCCATGGGTGAAGAAACAGGTCAATTGAGTGTAAATATTATTTGAAAAGAAAAGAAAAAAAAAAGGCCATAGTAAAAGCGGATTTTAGACGGAGGACAGACTAAATCCGAAAGTGTAATAGGATTACCGTTGCGGAGATTGGAATTCCAATGAATGGAGATCTTTACATGTTGAATAAGTAAGGGTCGGACAGAGACTAGCGTTAAGTAATTAAATATTCTAAAATAAACTAAAGGGCTATCTAGTTTGTTAAATGTATAATTAAAAGTAATTTATTAATTAATTAAATAATTTTAAAATATAAATTAAAGCCCGGATGAATAATTGGATGAATAATTAAATGATTCAGCAATTATACTATTAAATAATTAAGTAAACAAGCTCAATGTATAGTTATACCTCTAGCTTTTCCTACTCAATCAAATTAAAATTTAGGGTGAGGGACAATTTTGGGGATAAGTATAGACTGCTTGTAACAGTTTATTTCTATTATAAGTATTATGGGGTAGGGTTGGGCTGGAATAAGTCAACTTAAATGTAATGCCAGTGCTTTGAAGTAGTAAATGGCTTCATAGGGAGAAGTAAAAGGACCGATTGAAGGAGTAACCGAATGGCGTAGTTAAATGCGAGATGAATTGAAAACTACGAAGAAGATATTGGCGGTAGAGAGAGGCATATACAGGGTCGATTTAGAGGGAACAAAGAGGAGATAAGAAGAAGGTGAGATTAGAAAGCATAAGAAGCAATGGAAAAGAGTATGCGGGTAAGGTTTAGCCATAGGTGGGGGTTTAGGTTATTGAGTATATATAATTTTAGAAGCGGGGGGGGGGCGTAGTTAAAGTGGATTTTTAACAGAGGACAAAATAATTTTGAAAGTATAAAAGGGTTACCGTAGCGGAGGTTAGGGATCCTGAGAATAGGAATCAATAGTTGAAAAAATAATAAGTTGGGCAAAGATTAGTGTAAACTAGTTAAATATTCTGAAATGTTTAAAAGGAATTCCTAGTTGGTTAAATGTATAATTAAATAAAATAACATAAAATAAAATAAAATTAAAATTAAATTAAATAAATAAAAAATAAAAATCGATAAATAATTGAATAATTGAATATGGTCCAAAAGAATAATTAAATTATTAAGTAAACAAAAAGTAATAAATAAGTAACCCAAGCCCAATGTATAGTTATACATCTAGCCTGTCCCACTCAATCAAATTAAAATTTAGGGTTGGGGACAATTAAGGGGATAAGGTTAGATCGTTTGTAACAATGATTTCTATTATAAGTATTATGGGATGGGGTTGGGCTGGATCAAGTAGACTTAAATGTAAAGTCGGAGCGATTGGAGTTGTAAGTAGGTTATAGGGGGAAGCAGACGGACCAATTGAGGGAGTAACCAAGGAGTGTAGTTAAAATGAGGTAAATGGAAACTACGAGGAAGAATGTTGTCAGTAGAGAGAGACTCATACAGGGTCGGTGGAGTTGATACAAGGGGAATAAGAAGGAATTAAAATTAAGAAGTAGTGGAAGAGTATCTGCACAGGTTGGAAAACAGAAGAATAAAGGCGGTAGAGGGAAAATGAAGCGAAAGAAAAAGGAGCTATAATGTTGAGTAGGGATAATAGTAATAAAATTAGAGTAGTTAAGGATCGGTAGGATGCAGGAAGAATGATGTTAGTTCTTAATTTGCAATAGGTGCTATGGATTGATGTAGTAATTATGTGTACTGAGGAGGATGTGTTATTAGGATGGCTATTTGTGAGGTTGGGGTGGGGGTTAAGAATAAAGATATGTAAATGAATAAATTATAGAATTGAAAACAAAATGTCTGATGCTAGAAATGGGGTTGTTGGTTGGGGGAGGGGTGTCAGAGGGAGTAATGCATTTAATATTTAAATTTTCGCTTGTGCCTGCAATTAGATATGAGCTCATTTTTTAGAGTTCATAACATTTAAGCTCTTAGATGCTGTAGCTATCATAAATGTTTCCAGTGTACATAGTTGGCAGAAGGCGGGTCCTGGGGTGTAGGAATTAGACCTTTTTAATATAGTCCAACGTAGAGAGTAGAGAGTATTTTTAATGTTAACACTTTTTATTAGATTGGATAGAGAGGTGCTAGTGACATTAATATTATTGTGTTTGAAAGAGTAGACATGGTTTGAGATTCGGGTCTTAATGGAGAAAGCACTTGCTCCAATATAAGTGTGTATTTTGTGTGGTGTTGCTGTTATAGTATTTGTGTTATTTATAGTATCGGGGATGCTTTGGGTTTGTATGCTCTAGTTCTGGGCCAAATTTACGTTGGTATTATTAGTTGGGGAAGATGGGATACTTTGGGGGTGAGATCAAATCCATTATTAGTTAGCGGGGATTGTTGGTTAGTGTAAAAGGTGTTATTTAGGGTTTTGTTTGGTACAGGGGGGTGTATATGGGGAGAGCTAACGGGTGAGTAGGGGAATTTGTATGTTGGTATTAGTTTGCATGATGGTATTTGGGGGGAATTGTTTAACAGTACAGGCATAGATAACGTTACTTTGTGTGCGATTACTATTTAATCGGCATTCTCTAGATTTTTGGCAGTTGCAGTTATTAGTGGGGTGTACAGCGGGTGCTGGTTGTTGGGCATATTTATTTTTGTTGTTGTTTTATGTGATGATGGTTTGTGATAGGTATTGTTGAGTAGGAAATGTTAATAGAGTGTGTATTTAAAATACTGATGTACTTATGCGGGTTCTTGAATACGTTATCTTTAATTTTAAAAGTTTCCTTAGCTATATTAGATTTCACATTGCAATTATAGGGTGGGTTAAACCAAATACTATCCTTTCTTCCAATTGTTTTGTTATTATGTTTACTGCGTCTTGATGGTTAGCGGGTTTGTCAATATTGATAGTTTTACTGGGTCTATTTATATATGTATTAGGTTTCTTGGGTAGCATGGTGTTAGCTCGTTGCTTATCTTGTATTGTCATTTTGTGTGTAATTACATTTAAAGGTGTGTTCTTTTGGATAAAGGGATTATTCTCATATTTAATTTTATCAGTGTATCCTGAGTTAAGGAGTGCATTATTATAGAAGCTGGAATGTTGTTCGAAGATGGATCTGTTATCAGATAACCTTGAGATTATATTTGAAACTGGGAGAAATATAGAATTAATGATGGATTTTTGGTGGTTAGACAGCTTATATACGTAAAATAGGGTTAGATTAGGTTTGTGGTAGGGGCTAAATGATTCGGAGTTTAGGTCCAGTTTTAGGTTAAGGCAGTTTTCTTTTCTCAGGTTCTATAGTTATGGTTAATCCGAAGTTTTTAAAGAAAGTGTGTAGGTTTTAATGGTGTTGTTGTATTGTCTGGATCTCTCCCTAGAAACAAAGAGTGCATCGTCCCTGTATAGCCCACCGTGTAGATGTACGAAGTTGAAATTCAATTCGCTCAACAAATATAATCCTACAAGGTCAGTAACCTGGGCAAAGTCCGAGGCTCCTATAGTGATATCCACATTATTGGGGCTATCCTTCCTGGTTCAAAACACATTGTAAAATTCTAGTAGGGATCTTCTGGCCAGAATTATTAGTTTGGTTTTTAAGTATGTGATGTCTGAATTATTCTTAGCGAAGATTAAAGCTTTGTTTTGTAGGATAGGAGAGATGGACTGATTATAATTGTTAATGTCGAAGGTGACAAAATTCAAGTTAGAGTTAGATTTATCTCTGAGGTTTAGAAACCAATTGGTGACATCACCAGAGGATTGCCAGAGGGTGTATGTAATTGTGTATTTTAAGTTAGGAATGATTCTATCTAAAATGTGTTTGCTTATAATGCCTAGGTCAGATTTGGATGGGCAAATTAGTCTAATGGGTGGCTTTTCATGCACATTTCTTTTGTGGTCTTTTAAAGTGCATCTGGGTGTAGCGGGGGTCAACATTTCTGTGTAATTAAGGATATTTAGGGAGGTTAGTAGGGATTTAGCCTCATTGTTTATGCTATTCAATATGTTACTAGAAGTAGTTTTATAGGATTTGTTCAATTCTTTATAGATTAAACTTTTGTATTCAGAATATTTGAATATGTAGAATGTGTTCGTTGTATCTGCAGGGACCATTATGTAAGGCTGTTTTTTTTATCTTGTTTGTGGAATTGTTGATATTTTTGATAAAGGGGTTGGAATGTTTATTGTGTTTTTTGAAATTGACACGTCTAATTAGGTGAATAAATAATTTTCGAAATTGTTGAGATGCTCATTTTGCTTTGGAAAAGAAGATGTTTTTAGACCGTACCTGGATCCAGTAATCCTTCCAATCTTCTTTGTTCCCTGGAAGAGTTCATGGGGAGTGCTAATCCATTGTGTTTGGGAGATGAAATGTTATTTCCGTCATTTTTCTGGTAGTTGTATTTGGAGTTTAAGTCATGGTGGAACGCCTTCTATCTTACGTTTGTTATAAACTTATCACGGATTGTATGAGCTTGCAAATGTAAGCTTCATTAGAAGGGATGTGTATGTTTTTATCAGAATCGCTTGAATATTTCACCACTAAAGTCATTTATTTTTCTACTGTTGGCCCAGGTAGATTTTAGAATGGCCAGATTTAGCATATCAATTCCGTTTAAGTGCGCTCCATAAACGATTGAAATTTGACTTCTCACCATTGGAGTTACTTCATTTTGAACAATTTTCCATACTGCCTCTACGAAAACATTGGTTGCTCCTTCTTCAAAATATCCTTTTCATTGGACACTTAAGTAACGGACAATTTTTTTCTGGACAAATCCCATATCTTTTTCACACAAACTCTTTTTCACTCAATTTTTAATAATAATATTTTTTAAAATTTTTAAACTTTGGCTTTTCCACAGCCAACTTATCTATCTGTATATCTCCTCTGATAGTAATATTTCGATCTTTGAAAAGCATTAGCTTAAGGAAAGAACAGTAAACATTAGTTTATTAAAGAATATATCTTGTATTGAACAATATCAGTTTGAAATGAATCTGGACATTCGTACATGTTCATCATACTTAATTCTTCTACCTATATATATATATATGAATCTCGTCGATCTAACCAAGTAAAGAACCCATTTTTGAGGGATAATAGTTACTCACGTCTTAAAATAAGTGTTGTATTATACTTCGGCTACTAAATAAGAAAGAGAAAGAGAAAAAAAATGAAGAAATCATCATTTTAAGAAATGAGTATGTTAACATGCAAAAAAAACAAAGATTGGCGATAGATAAAAATAAGATACTAATTATTTTAGGCAAGTAACTTGTTGACTGGCCAGCACTTTAAATGAAGAAAAGTAGGTGACTCTTGTTTATATATATATATATATATATATATATATATATATATATATATATATATATATATATATATATATATATAAACACGTGTAGGGTACAATGATTTTAGAAAATTAATACATAATAAAAGAACAACACTTTTTTGTTGTGATGTATCCGTTCCTGAATTGAATGTCTTGGCAAAACTCTCCAAATATAAACACACACACACATATATATATATATATATATACATATATATATACATATATATATATACACATATATACACATGTATACACATATATGTATACATATATACATATATATATACATATATATACACATATATACACACATATATACCTATATATATATATACATATATATACATATATATATATATATATATATACATATATATATATATATATATACACGGAAAACTACAATGACTTTAAAATAAGAGATTATTTTACGATAAATATATATATGAACTTGATTCCCGATTTAACATGTAAAAATTAGAATATGAAATAATTACCTAAAAATGTAGAATCACATTTCTGGGGAGGATGATTGATCTGAGCACGTTAGTGTACAAATATATCTGATAAAAAAAATATCGGTCTTATTTCGTAACGTAAATAAACTCATATACTACAGGGGTAATAGGCACCAAAACAACAAACTGACCGAAACGACAGTGTTCCAGTCAAACAGTTCGAACGCACCATTTGTAGTGTGATCATCTTTCAATTGCAAAAAAAAATGTCTTGTTTAATGCGCCATCAACTATTATATATCCTTATAATTATTACATCATAAATAATTGACAGAAAAAGTTTTGACAGAAAATGCTGAAAACGATATCGTTCAGAATACTACGCATTCGACAGTATATATTTTCCAATTAGTTTGGATCGGAAAGCCGGTCGAAAGGTAAACAACAGATAAAGAGGATAGACAAGGTCTGTGAATAGACAAACATGAACATAAATCAAGCAAACAGATTGGCCCAAGATCGTAAGACTTGGAGGACACCTAGCCGTCTTATTGAGTATTCTCAAGCTAGCGGAGAACACGTTTAATAATAAATGAAGTGTGTTCGTACACACTTCAAAAATCTACGTCAATAAGATGGCACCGTAATAATACCCATTTACTGCTATAGCATCCATGAGGATAACATTAAACTAAAGAAGAGTATTAATAGTAATGAAACAATAATATATTAAGTTATGTGTCACAATACTTGAAGTTTTAAATGAAATCCAAACATAATAAATAGAGGAAGTGGATGTACCCCAACGGAAGACCAGTACGTCTACCATTAGTTTGAAGTGTAGTCAGTTACTACTTAGCTCTACACGATAAAGATATAACACCGTTTACTAATATCGGGGTTAATAAATGGATATTTAAATGTATCGGTTGGTAATGTTATTACTCGTGCACCTTGCTTAAAATGTTGCAGAGATATCTAAAGCATTGGGTTAGTCATATGATGAAGATGATTATTAACTGTGGATAGCTTGAAAATTTCGAACTTGGGACTTTCAGCTTAAAAGATAGAACTGTGTTGATTTTCAAAGATGGCCAACAATATTTGAAAGTAAATGTTATGTTATACAACCATGTTATCGGCAAATAAGAAACTAACAGAAGAGGGCGTTATACCCATATATACGCTTGACTGGATGAGCTGATTTTGCAGAATGGGTACATCAAATTGTTTCGTATACTTCTAACGATATCACAGATGACCATTTTCATTTAGTCAAGGTTAAGCGTGCCCGTAGAAAGTGCATCTCAGAATGCAGGCAGACTAGATACATAGGTCGCTTATCGCGTCTGGGTATATTCTAACCGTATGTATATTTTCCTAAGCTAGGCACCCCCATGCCTTCTTTGAGTATATATGCTTCATGATTGATTACCCATTGGTATTTGTTTCGGATATTTTTTCAATATATGACGTATAATTAAGATCACATGTTTTAAAAAATGCAATTATTGAACAGCCCAGAATTTCAAAGTTCGCCTTTATCATGTTAAAATACCAATTTACGTTTGATTGCCGACGTCACGTAACGTTTGTTCTACTCATTAATTTACTCAGTGACCAAATGAGAATAGCAGATACGGTAACATTTACAGGTAGCATTGAGTGTAACAGGCAGTAAGAAATAAACGTACTCCTCCCCAAAGAGGGGAGGCGAAGCCTGGGAGGGTGGACCTCCTAGAACTCCACAGGACATACCCATAGACCGGCGTAAATCAAGGCCCGAAGGCCAAGACAATACCAGTCTATGGGGTGCAGAATCAATCGGAACAGATACCACACTTTGATCTTAGCCAAAAGCCGAGCTCGACTGTAAAGTTGCCTTTTCGTTGGCTACTACACTGAGATCAACTTTTTATAAAGCTGGGAGTTTAGCAACGAGGGATGAAATAATTATTATATAATGACTCAATCAAGGATTTAACCCCGGTTTCCCGGTGCATTAGCGAACACTATAACCGTAATACCAAGTAAACTAGTACAACGTCTCTAATATCCTTGCGAACTGTATGCATAAACATCTCATCGCTATATTTATGAGTGAAACTGTAGGATAAAGGGGACTGAATTATTTATATGGCAACTCGTCTAGGAGAAAGAACTCTGACATAGAACATGCCCTCATCATCATATGACCATTATCTTTACTTTCCCCTTTCAGACTACACTAAAAAAATTCGCATATATATATATATATATATATATATATATATATATATACATTAGACAATTAAAACGTCTCGGACGAAAAAAAGAAGTATATCTTTTTATACTGTCTTTTTGTTTGACTCCTTGTCAGAAGAGAAATCAACGGATTGTGACACTTTGTCTATAATGTTTTGAGGTGCCATCTGAACGACCATATCAAACATGATTAAATAAATCCTGTTTAAGCCGACGAAGTTTTTTCTACTATTCAGTTTATACAAGTCAAGTGTGACTTATCAGTTTTAGGGGAAACTCTCGCCGCCAACTTAATTTGAAGGCCGAACTGTCACTATACAAACATTGGTAGTAAATCAGTACTTATTATTATGGCCTACTTAATATATATATATATATATATATATATATATATATATATATATATATATGATGAGTGTAACGTCTTGTCACACGAGTATTTATACAAACATACATATATACATATAAATATATGTTTGTATCTATCTATATATAAATATATATACATATATATTAAATGCTAGAACATAATAATGGCTGCTAATTTGCAATGTATATATATATATAT
Organism: Sepiola atlantica; assembly: GCA_963556195.1. Taxonomy (NCBI): domain Eukaryota; kingdom Metazoa; phylum Mollusca; class Cephalopoda; order Sepiida; family Sepiolidae; genus Sepiola; species Sepiola atlantica. The sequence continues at coordinate 108,743,412 of OY744526.1, read as the reverse complement.
ATATATATATATATATATATATATATATATATATAGAACTAGATCTAGTGAAAGAATAAAATATGGGGCGACTAAAATTTTATTAGCATTCAATGTTCAAGCAAAGTACTTTAAAGTCCTTAACTCATGAGTTGTCAAAGAAAATCTTATCCTCAGAGGACCATTACCGCAATGACATTACTGTAGGCAATAAAATTAAACTTTGAAAATATATTTAAAAAATTTACATAAAAATGCACTTTATATAAAACATCGAATATATAGGCCTAAAACATACTTTTTAGCTAAACTTATATAGTTCATCCGAGTCATAAAGTTTTAAACAGCTATTGAGTCTCAGTTTTATCCGGATGTTCACTAATTAAAAATATTAGTTGTCTATTATATCTTTTGTTGTATTAACCTTATATATATTTATATATATATATATATATATATATATATATGTTAAGTATTTGTATGTCTCCTTACTAAAACTAAAATCAAGGCATACTGCTACTAAATTAACATATTTTCAAAATTAGATTAAACTCCATTATATGAAAGAAATTAAAATACATAATATCTTGCTTAATTTATTGCTAATGAATTTACTGCAAATATGAAACATTTGAATTTTAAAATTGTAATTTGCGTCAATATTATGAATCCTAAAACCTTTTATTTTACTCAAATGTAACTGAAAGCTTAAAATTATTGACAATTGACGTCTAATACATGTTATGTAAATCCGGATTTGGTCTGTCCGTCTGTGAGTCTGTACGTCAGTCACATTTTTTAAACGTAATAAATACAAAGCGAAATAATGTTGAAGACTGGATTAAGCTAATCTAATAGTCTAATCAAATCTAACCTAAATAATGAATACATGCAGATATTTCTTAAATATATTAACATCAAAATGTCTAATCTAAGTTAAATATAATGATACAGCAATCTTGAAACTCCGTCAAACAAAACGTTCTTTTTGGCATTTGCATATTTATTTTCTTTTGAAGTTAAAATAAATTAATATTCTGTAAAATACAGTTATAATTGATATTGTCAAGTTTTATTAGATGTGTATAACATTTCCCCAATAGTAATATTATTATGATTACTACATTTTTGTGATTAGATATTTAAAATGAATTAAAACATTCTTCCATGTATTACATTTTCTTTTATATTTAAAACTTTAAAAACATTCAAATTAGTAAATAGATACAAGTAAAATCTGAAGGGACGAAATAGAATTCACACACACACACACACACACACACACACACACACACATATATATATATATATATATATTTACAGAGATAAATGAAAGAAGAGAGATAAATGTGTACGAATAACAAATCTATTTCAACTTTGATTGTTCCATGCAAAGTGTACTCGGTAAAAACATGTTTATATTTCTTTCCTTAAGCCAAGGCTTTTCAAAGATTAAAATCTTATCATCAGAGGAATTACACCAATAGATAAGTTTGCAGTGGAAAAGCAAACATTAAAAATGTTTTAAAATATAAGTAATGCAGAGTATGAGTGTGTTGGTAACTATATGGAGTTTGTCCAGTTGGTGAATGTCAGTCATATATGCTTGTACTGTTAAAAAAATTCCCCTAAACCACCATGATGCAAACAGCCACCACATACACATTCTCCCCTCAATTTAAAACTCTCCATTTCCCCAACTCATTGTACCAAACGACACTCTAAATAACACCTCCTACGCTAACCAACAACCCCCGCTAACAAACAATATCCTTGATATTCCATCTCAAATTATCCCATCTTCTCCACCTATCAATTCCAACTTAACTTGTGCCCAGAACTCTAAAATACAAACCCAAAACATACACGATAATATAAATAACACAACTACTATACTAACAACCCCATACTAAATACACATTTACATTGACCCAAGTGCATTCCCCATCAACACCCATATCTCAAACCATATCTACTCTTTCAAACATAATAATAACAGTGCCATTGGCACCTCTCTATCTAATCTAATATAAAGTTTTAACAGTAAAAACACTCTCTACACCCTAGATTGGGCAATATTAAAAAGGTCTAAAGCCTACACTCTCGGATACACTTTCTGCCAACTATGTGCATTAGACATTCCTATAATGACCCATTTACTCCCCTTAAAACATATTTAAAATTTAAACACACTAGTGCATCACCTAGGTTACAATATTCAACTCAATCCTACCCCATAATCCTTATACTAGAACTCAATTGTTGCAAGCAGACGAACGCCGTTTCCAATCCTAACTTCAGTTATACATTACAGTTTATTATTTAGTCATGCATTTAATAGTTAACTAACTGGGGATTCCTTAAAGTCCTTATACGTTAAACTCTGAAATACTAGTTTTTGTCCGAATTATCACATATTAAACACATAACTTCCAAATTTTCATTCATTTGAACCCTAATTCCCTAATTGGAACCCTTTTTAATTTTCTGGAGTATATATAAGTGTGTACACACACCTTTTAATTACGCCTCCCTCTTTCAAAATTATTTTATTTGCTGACCTGAATTCACCTCTGTGTTAGCTTCTGATAACCCCATCCATACTCTCACCTAGTGTATTGCTTACTGGAAATTAACAGTAACTAAACAATCCCTCCCCTTCTCCTCTCGCAGCATCAGTCATAGCTGATTTAACTAACCCTATCACCCACCTTCCTTATCTTTTAACTTTATCTCTTCCCCCACTCATTCACTTGCTTCCGATTAGAGCCGCCACTTTTTTTTAGACACGATTGAAGTCACTACTTAAATCTCTGACTGCTTGCGTTTAATATACACATCTCATTCTCAACCCTGAATAAAATGTTCATTCTCGGTCCACGGAAGTATTTTAAAATGGCCCTAATTCTCAAAATTACATCCGAATAAGTGCATTCCATTGACAGTTGAACTACACATTCTTTCTATTGGATTTATTTCAGTTTTGAACATTTTCAACGCTGCTTTCACATAACCATGTTTTCCATCTTTAAATCTCCTTTCACCAGACACTTTATCTACTGACATTCACCAACTGGATAGACTCCATATTTTTAAACGCAAACTCTTATCCGTCGACTTCCATAAAATATTATGAACTAGAAATTTTGTTCAAACGTTTTCTCTTTGTATGAAATAACTTTAACCATTGTGCCAAATCATTCTTTACGCGTGTAATAACATTCTAAAACAGTTCAAGTATGTTTAGTAAGAACACAATGGTTAACGCATTGAATTATATATATATATATATATATATATATATATATATATATATATATATATATATATATATTGATTTATTAATAAACCAGGTTCAGATATGTTGATAAAATGAACGTAACCTTTCATAATACAACGTAGAGCTTAATAAATGTATAAATAAATGGATGAATAATAATTTACCAGCTGGTTTTAATTTTTATTTCTCTCCATTTGAGAATTTCGACCGACTTGCTTTCTTAATATTAAGTTAGTAAGATTGTTTTAGGAGCTGATTCGAATTCCGAGTGTGTTGTTTTTGTGGTGGTAGTGGGCGGTCTAGAATGTGTCACTATTTATCATGTCAGTATTTACTTTCACATACTTTAACCTACCAAATTTTATAAGGACCCATCATAGAACGTAACTGTACATTTTACTCCAGTGTTTTCATGTAATTTGCTTTTTCACAATCCCATAATATGAGTTATATTTTCTGATGATTTACACGGTTAGACAATATAACTATATATTTTCCTTACTTTCCATGAGACACGTGTAAGAAGAATGAATACTACATTTTGAAACGCATTTTGGGTGTGTAATATGAAAGATGAATAATGAATACTAATTGAAATATTGAAATGAAGTAATTGAAATAGCAAATGTTAATTGTATTGATTTTACTATTGTCATTGGAATGCATCTGAATATTGTAACACAAATTCATTGGGCTTGTAATTGGAAATAGTTCGGATACTATAGATAGTATACGCTTAAAAATTATATATTAGGTATACACACCTATATGTATATGTATATATATATATATATATATATATATATATATATATATATATATATATATATATATATATATGCTGACTTTGCCGGCTAGCTATCACTTCACAAAGTGAAGTACTCTACATACTTGAAGCAATAGTTTAGAATAACTACATTTATAACTTTTTGTAAACAGGAACCAATGCATCTCTAATTTATTTGTATAAATATGTATTGACCTTCCAATTGTCATCGTAAAGAATGAAAAATAAAGAAAGCGTTAATTGGTCTTGTCACGTGCAATTTAGAAATACACTTGTTAGAAATCAAGTCGTTCCCTTTAAGAAAAGAAACATTGGAACAGAAATGCTCATGTAAAAATTAAAACAATATTGCAGAAGATAACGATTTTCTTATATTGAAATCAAAACAATCATTTAATAAAATGAAATAAATATAATAGTTAGTTAAAAATGGTATTTTCAAAACTACTATGCAAATTAGTTAAGCTTACTACTGGAATCGAATATAGATAACTAGTCCATACAAAGATGAAGTGGCTATTGTGTAAAGTTGACTTAACTTGAAATAAGCCGTTTTTATTATGACTTCATAGTGATCACGAGAAATGCGTTGAGCTTTCGCATACATTAACTTAAATAAAGGTAACGGGGCATAAGTGAAAAGAGGTGTTATCCTTAATCGTATTACAAATGGTACCATTTTCTCTTATGTACATATACGCACACATATATTCCTACGAGATGTCTGTATAGATAATAGTAGTGCACCAGTGCGCATCTGTTTTCTAAGCTCAACTGCATACCTCCGCAATAATGTTGTGATGAAGTTCGGAATGGTCGATTCAGTTGAGGTATATACATCTTTTCAATGCGATGATATAGTAACGTTGCAACGACGTCGCATAGACCTTAACTAAAGTACATTCGGTTCGAACGCTAGAAGAAGGTTCTGTGTCAGCTCGGCTCTTTGATTATGTAAACGATCTTTCTCTCTCTTCCCTTACATTTCTGTCCTCTTCCTGCCAACTCTTTTCTATCTCCTCCTCATTCAATGTCATGGTCGATAGAGAAGGGCCAGGCTAAATGTTGTCTTATGAAATATGACACATTTCTGTTCGCAATCGCCCACTTCTTTCATAAGTGTTCTGAACTTGGACTCGCGTTACGCTTGTCGGATGTAGCGTCGATCGGCAGCACGTCCCACCCCAACACTATTAATTTGAGCTCCGGAATATAAAAAGGGAAGCACCATCCATTCACTTAATACTTTTATTTGCCACCAACCCTCATTCTCCGAGTCCTTAAAATGATCCTTCTATCATTTTGTCTTTCTTATTTCTCAGTACTTTTTTCTTACTTTCTCTTTCAGTTGTTCGTCCAAACTCTCTATCTCTCTCTCTCTCTCTCTCTCTCATTCTCTCTCTCTCATATTCTCACTCTCTATATTTTACCTTCTTTTATCCTTTTGGATTTCTCTCACTTTTTAGCAACTTGTGCATGCTCAATTGAACTACAAGAATGAAGTCCTACTTTTTACTTTGTCTTATTTCCCTTTTCCTTACTTTTTGACATTTTTGAGTGTTCTCCCCTCTTGGGCTTCAATCTCTCATATTCTCTGCTGATGTCAACTTATATGACACTGCTTGTTTGGTTACAAACGTAATTTTGCTATTGCAGTGTAAAGTAGACACTGAATGTAACAGATGCATGCCGAATAGAGATTCCCTTTATGGCTACATAACGATATACATATATATATATATATATATATATATATATATATATATATATATATATATATATATATATGAATATATGTATATATATAACTATATGAAATATATGTATATAAATATATATATATATATATATATATATAAATATATATTTATATAAATATACCTATATATATATATAAGTATATATACGTGCATATATATATATATATATATAAATATACAATATATATATATATGCGTATATATATATGTATATATATATATATATATTAATGGCATTTTGTGACCACGTCTCGTATGCTTGTGTTTGCGTGTGTGTGTGTATCTATCACATACATGTGACGTTTATAATAATACATGGAAGTATATGTTTTCATGTAGAACTACACTCATGTTTTGTAAAATGAAACATAATTCAAAATATATTATTTAAAATAATTCAATTCCGAAATTAAATCTATCAAAGTGCATTTCCTTTTCTATGTTTACGATGTAGCCATTTTATTTTAATATTTTTATAAAATAGTTGCAAAATTGACATGAATTACTTCAACGTTTAAGCGTTTCTATTGTCGAATAGAAACGCTTTTTGAATGTTTAGCAAATTCTCATTTAATTAAATGATTGTAGGTTAGCGAAATTATTTCCATCCTATAATTTTATAAATACAGATTTGAACCGTATCTATCACTACGGCAAACTTAGCTATATTTTTATACCATTTTCTCTTAAGTAATAATGTCATGAACAAATGTAATTCAACAATTTTATTTAAATATAATTTGGCAAAAAATAAGACGGCATAGTAAAAACAAAGAACACAAAAGAAAACCAAAATGAAATATAAAAAACAGGTTATGCACAGCTGGTTGTAAGTAAATGTATATATTAATTGTTTTTACTATTTTCATGAGATATCGTATTATCTCTTTCCTGTGTTTTTTAAATATTTTAGAAAGTCGAAGGATATGCATAGAAAGACGTTACAAAATGCACTATCGCCGTTATATCGCGTGTTTTTTTTACAATATTGGTGTATGGGTTTGACAGACATGTGAATCTATCAATAATTTCCCTTTCTATTACTCATGATGTAAAACGGTGCTAAATGCCAAAAGTTGCAATTGTTTGCTATCTTTCAAGATTCGCACTAAAATATGAAGTTAAAGCTGAAAAACAGGCTAGACTAAAATCTGGAATCGGGAAATATAAACATGTTCATTTTTGTTTGTGCTTTACGAAATTAATTCTAGTGAAATACTTTAATTATTTTTTCTACGTGGTATAATGGTAACCATTGCACATCTAATTCTTTCATCTAGATTTTAATAACAGTTGTCTATAAGTGAAACTTATAGTGAAATAGAGTACTTCATATTTGTCGGGGCAAAATCAATATTATCATGATTTATGTTTATATTATTATTAATAATATTATTATTATTAATATAAATAAAATTATTAATAGTTTGTAATAAAAATAATAATGAAAATAAGTTTGGGGACTACACTGTGGTGGTCGTAAAGACAACGCCATTTAACTGAGTTCAGTTTTTTTCTGCTTACGTCAGAGTGGTTCGTACTAAGAAAATAAAAATGACACTTCGAAGAGAACGGTGCCACGCTACCGGTAGACATATGATTGTGGTAATTTGTCACTTTAATTATTTCATCTTTTATCTCGTAATTGTTTGGTGTTTAAGTAAATATACTGATTCTTTTGTTTATTTAATTTTCAATGGGACATTTTGATAGTGATTTGAAGGTAAATATATAAACAAAACACTCATTTAGAAAAACATTCAAGATATATGACAAACCTGTCTTGATAGAATTTTTTTTAGTAAAAATGTTTGAACTATTTTTTACATAATAACAAGTATGTATAAAATAACACCTTTTGTGTGTCCTGAAAAAAAATCTGATTTAATTTTGAACGTACAGAAAATTCAAGTGTTATGTCCACGTGTTGACATCATTTTTTTTAATAATTAGATAGCATTAAAATGTTATCGACTAGAAAGTCTGTGAAAATTTTAAAGTATAGTATATGTTCTTATACTATAATTTATAATTCATGTCCCCGATCAGTATATGGGAAATCCTTCCGGACTGAGACAATTTAAATTGTAATGCAAATCGAGAAACCCCTTTTTGGGGGCAGGATTGCCCCCACAAGAAAGCCATACGCTTCGTATAGAAAGCTTATTACACGCCAACAAATGGATATATGACTAGTTATTCCTCGCTGAAATTAGTTAATCTTTGCTCTACTAATTGTTTGGTATTTAAAAAAGAATATCGATTATTTTGTTCGTTTACGTGATTGGAGATGGCATAGTGATTTGAAGGTAAAACTATTATAAAAAAACTCATAGACTAAAATTCCAGATGGTTAACAAACCTCTCTTAAAATAAACAGCTTAAACAAAAATCATATATATTTTCTCTAAACTTCGAAATTACAATAACAAGCCCGCATAAGATGGTTGCCTTGATATTAAAATGAATGTTTATGCTTATCCGCCGACTGCCATGAAATATTATGAACTAGAAATGTTGTTCAAACTTTTCTCTTTGTATGAAATCACTTTATTTGTTGTGCCAAATCGTTTTTTACGTGTGTAATAAAATTCAAAACAGTTCAAATATGAGAACAATGATTAAAACATTGAAATATATATATATATATATATATATATATATATATATATATATATATATATATATATTTCACTCTAATTCTAAAGAACTTACACGGTTGTTACTAGAGAGAGTACAATGGTAAACGATTGACGTGATATATATGTGTTATCGAATCAGACATATAGTTTATAAAGACTCCAGAGAACACCATTCATTTGACCCAAATGAGCAATGACTTATAATAACTCGTGTGAAAACTTCTAATGAGTAAATACTATTAATTCACGTAAATTCCAACAAACAGCTATGCCAAGTCAGTACATATGGATAACATGCCTATCAACCATATGAACATTTTAACGGCACTACTTTGATATATATATATATATATATATATATATATATATATATATATATATATACCCTTCTATTAATATACGCGGACTACTCCCCCAATGAGTGTTAACGGTGCTGGAAAGAAACATGAGGGCTAAACGACCTGATATACATTGATCTACTGAAACAAAACAAAAATCAGATATGCAGAAGATAACAATAACCATACATTGCTAAACCTAACCCTAACACTATCTCCCAAGCATCGACAATTGAATGTTTTAATATGTATTACATATATGGCAGAAGTGTCAACGGTATAAGGAAAATAATAAAGGTTGAATCTGGGGGTCGGATCACAGAATCTGCCAGAGATATAATGCACAGAAAAAAACATTACCTATAGAAACTTTCTATCTGCACAACCTTTGAATAGAGCCATGATTCCACCAACAACATACTACGGAAGCTCGATGCTCGATAACTTTTACAAACGCAAACGAACAATATAAATAACCCTATGCATGTGAACTAAATAAACAATTTTTTTTTTATTTTAAGATTGATTAAATGAGTAAATATAGTATTTAATAAGATACTTTATTTTGTCAAAAGAATTTAAATTAATTAGTCGGCATTGTCACACTTCAATTATTTTGTATGATGACCTGTTACAGGAAGTGGATATGTATTACGAAGAACATTATAGATGGCTTCATATATCAAATAATGACACTCGCACAGACAGGTGATATATCACTCTTTAAAAGCTGTGCGATAGTGTGCACATTATAGTGTGCCTTTTTTAATTACTTTTGACAGTGATTCATTCTACTATTAGGATAATGAATTCGTTAACAAATTGATTCTTTATTAGGTTCTTTTGACAAATGAAATGGATTATATATATATATATATATATATATATATATATATATATATATATATATATATATATAGGCGTTATATATTTATATATTCTCTGTATTAAAGTTCTACACCCGGGAATGAAGAGCAAACGTAGTAATACGCCTTTCTCATATGCTGTGTGAACATTTCGTATCAATTTTAATCTAAAGGTCTTTAAAGTGTACTTTTTGACTTACACTGACAAGACGACCCTTTCACCACACACACATTATATATATATATATATATATATATATATATATATATATATATATATATATAAAATGCTTTCCAATCACCTACACCAGTTTATTATGTAATATTGAAAAGCAAAATACACAGATAATTGTAAGATCTCACCTCTGATTTTCATTTCTTTATTTTTTTACAGATCCTCATCAATTCGATATATATATATATATATATATATATATGAGATAACTTCGTTTTATATTCCAATAATTAAGGTTTTTATTTTCAATTTTTATTTTTTCACATTTTCAAAAAACTTCATTCATGTGAGAGGTACTTTTACTACTCGTTTCCCTTGTAGGTGGGCAAACCAACATTATTATATCAATATCGACTCTGCTACACCTCACGCTCATCAGTTGACTGACCCCCATAATTATTGGAATATAACACGAACTTTTCTTCCTTATATATGCTCTGTTGTTACTGGTTGACAATTATCGAGCTGAGATGAATTCCATCTCCGAGAATTACCCTCTCTTGAGTATCTGTCTTGCTTGATCTGCTATCCTTTGTGCCGGTAGTCAGTAGAAATGCCCCATAGATCTTTCGTTTGTTTCCGGTATCCTCTTTTAGTTGGAGAGCGGCTTTTGTAGTAGCATTTTAGTAATTAAAAGGCACTGCTAGTATATCTTGATACATATATTGGCATAATACATATATATATATATATATATATATATATATATATATGTATATATATATGTGTGTGTGGGGGTGGGGGAGATGTAAACTTCTGTAAAATTCGTTCATAAATATTACGCCTAGACTGTATTTGATGTCTTCCCAACTAATAGAAACAATTATATATATATATATATATATATATAGTGTGTAAGGTAGTATATGAAAAGAAATCAAGTAAAGTACTCGATCATATAAGGGAGCTAATATAATTTATTAAGATACTGTATATTACATATTTCAGCAACGTACCGCGGTTTCATCCAAAAGGGCAGATTTAGACATTTTTAGTAAATCTCCGTGCCTCAGCTTGCCGATGATTCCACTAGGCACGGAGATTTACTAAAGATGTCTAAATCTGCCCTTTTGGATCAAACCGCGGTACATTGCTGAAATATGTCATATACAGTATCTAAATTATATATATATATATATATATATATATATATATATATATACTTATTTCTTAGCGATCATGCTCTCTTCAGTCTGTGTTGTCATCCGTTTCGGAAATATGAAGTATCGTGTCATTCCTGTTTGGGCGCGTTATTTGCTTAGAATGTTATGTATATTTTTTAAAATTTAGTTTAATGGAGGTTTAATAAGATTTGAAAAAAAATGGAGTTGTTAAAAGAACCAGTTGAGATTTAAAACTGGAAAATATTTTAAAATATACAAAAATAAAAATAAATAAAATATTTTTATATAACTCCCATGAGTCAATGTTTATGAGTAGCGTATATTTGCCCGTCACTGTTTTAAGGATTAATAATGGGTCTTCTAAAGAAAATAGGGAGAGAAAATGGGTTTAAAGAGTATACTTATGAACAGATGAAAAGGTCAAACACACATTAGAATCAAGTTAAAATCTTAGATTTAAGAACTATAAATGAATCCTAAAGGAATTTAATTACGGATACCATCCGGGCAATTTGTCGATCGGTCAAAGGGCAGTAACCCCGCAAAGTTTTTGAATGATTGGTATCCAGGATTTAACATTATTTACTGAGGTAAAATGAAGTGGTGTGTCTTGATCTGTCACGCCATTTATCTTTTGTTTAATTTCCGTTAATTTCATCTCCGGGAAACATTCTGTCCTACTTGATCTATTATCCTTTGTAGAAGCATTCCATTACAAGTTGTTCTCTTTTTTGGTCTTTTTTTCTATGGCTTTTTTGGTCTGTCATTTTCATTCTTGTGTTTGGTCAGTGTCCTTATCATATTTGGAATTTTATGGGGTATTTACCTGTTTTTTGTCCGTGGTGTTGTTCCTGAAATTAAAGAAGCCAACATTCGCAGGATGCGGACCGGATCCCTCATGTTGGCCATCGAGGAAGCATCTGCCCATCATGACACTCACATCTTTCTTCTGTATGTATATATATATATATATATATATATATATATATATATATATATGAAAACATTGTTTAAAATAACATAATTCGTCTGTTCAATTCTACTGTTCTTTAGCTATTATTATTATTATTATCATTTTTAATATGATTAGTATCATTGCAACTAATTATTCTACTATTATGAATAAAATTATTCCTTTTACCATATTTCCAACCATTATGATTAATATTATTGCGATCTTCCTCGATATTATTATTAGTTTTATTATACTTTATTATTTATTATTTAATATTTATTATCATAATTACCTCTTAATATTTCCTAATTATTGTATTTTGTACCTGACTATTACTTATTATTAATTATTATTGATGATCATTGATTATTATTATTATTATTATTATTATTATTATTATTATTATTATTATTAATACTTACCAATGGCAGCACTTAGCACTTCTAAATTATTACCGATAGTATTATTATTATTATTATTATTATTATTATTATTATCATTATCATTTTATATTATTTTAATTATTATTATCATCATTATTACCACCAATTGGGTAAACTTAATTAATCTGCTAGTGAATTTGTTTGATTTATTAATTAATTAATAATAATTTGATAAGTTGACAGGAAGATAAAACAGTGGAGGACAAATACAACATTAGTAACACAATGTGTTAACGACCCCGGCTCCCCCTCCACACACACACATACCCACACACACGGCTGTACGTACACACACGTGTGTGCTGCTACGGATTACAGCTGATTTGAGAACATGCGGTTTGCCCAAGTTGAAGAAACACTTTCAACGATTTTTTGACACATTCTATTGCATGTACATCCCCTCCTCTTACTTCTGTCTGAATCGCAGTCGATTTCATTTCATTTCTATCTATCTATCTTTTTATTCTACCCTTTTTATTATATCTCTGTCGTGTAACTATATTTTATTTTATTTTATTTTATTTCATTTCATATTTGGATTTTGAATTGAACATTTTGATTCTTAACGGTCCCCACGACGTGACTTTCCAGATTTTGAAATTTGAAATTTCCTTTCTTCTTCCTTTTTTTTGTTCTCTATTTCATTCTTTCCAAGGTTAAGATCGGATTCTAACTCTGCTTGATGAGATCTCAGATTATAATAACTTTTGATCGATAACATCGAAATGCCAGTGTCGCAGATGTTGTACATGTCTGTGTAAATAAAAATAATCATATATAAAAGTTATATTTGATATTGAGCACTTTTTATAAACCCGGTTGAAATTCTTTGGATTTCTACGTTGTGGATGTTTTACCTTTATTATTATTTTATGTATATATATATATATATATATATATATATATATATATATATATATATATATACATATATGTATATATATATGTACATATATATATGAGTATATATATACATATGTGTGTATATATATATATATATATATATATATATATATATATATTTATGAAGACATTGTTTAAAATAACAAAATTCGTCTGTTTAATTGTACTTTAAAAAATTCTTTTTACATTTTTTTGATGTTTTGTTTTTTATTAAAATAATTTAAAAAAATAAATGTTCCATAGATTTCACGAACGTGTTCAATTTTCCGTTATGTAGATAACTTCAGTTATGTTTTTTTAGATGTTGGTAATTTGAGCTAGATTTTACAAGATGCCAGGCGATTCGGCGGTATAAGGCAGTGCTTGTAAGACCAATGTCACTATTAGCTTTATTATTGTTATAGGAGTTACACTCTCTCAACAGGCATTTACACATAAACAACATTGGTTATTAATAGTGGTTTTTAGGCTGAAGAGATGGTTTTTTTTTCGTTACAAGATATTCGGTTTTAAATTTCTTATAGTAAATACTGAGTCTAATTTTATTGCTATTGTCAATTGGGGGTATGTATATGTGTATAACATTTTTATGGCTTTTTCTTCTAAGCTGAAGTATGGTTGCATCTGATTACAATAGTATATGTTAATATTTTTTTAGTTGTGATGTTCCATATTATTATTATGTGTAGTGGTTGTTATTAAGTTTCGAATCATTAATTGTATTTGTTCATCAACGATATTATTAGGTATCCGTTGTTAATAAGTACTTTTTTTATATTTTTAATTCGATGAATAGTATTTCTTTTAGAGAAGGGAATTAATTTGACACGATTTAATAGATATTTTGTAGCGAAAAGGACACTAGCTCTTGAAATTTAAGAAAACAGAATTTAAGCTGGTTGTTATTTTTAACAATGTTTGCCTTAATGAGAAAAATGCTGCCTAAGTATACATACATATATATATATATATATATATATATATATATATATATATATATATATATATATATTAGCTTACCGTTGCTTGCGTTCTTTCGAGGAATCAGATTTACTTAAAAACTCTTACGTCCCCATCATTGAACTATTTAATTTTTTTCTTGTCTTGGTCGTTCGACGCCAACGCATGGAGATTAGGCTTACAACCTGGATTCATAAAGGGCATTTATTTACTTACCTGGATTTAATGTTTGTGTTAAGGTTAACGAAACGTACTTTTCTCTGCAAAAACCAGCTTGGATTGTTAAAAGACAATATTACTAAATAATTTAAATAAATTATTCGCTCAAAATCAATTTTTTTCTTACTATACGTACTGTGCGAATTGCATTGTTAGGATAAAATCCTGGGCCGGAAAAAATGTAGCAAATTTAAAAAAAACTAACGGACGCATATTTTCTTAAAACACGCATCGCGAATCGTATTCTCTATTTAAAGGTTTGTGTTCGAAAAGTAAATGGAATTGGAGAGAATTTAATTAAATTTATTACAATAATCATATATATATATATATGTTCCGGTAACATTTTATCTGTCTAAAAATGTTTGTCTGCACCCACAAACATACATATACTTGTGTGTGTGTGTGTATATGTATGTATATGTATGTACTTGTGCATGTATTTATACGTTTCTGTTAGTGTGCGAACACTAATGAGTTCATTTTAATCAACTGTCGATTGTAAGTTTCTATCGAATTGCCAAAGTCATCTAGTGTAACACAAGTCCGATTTGAAATGTAAAACAGTGTGCATGTAAGCGGCTGCGCACATACTAATCCAAAATACAAGCACATCTTCAACTGCACTTCCGTATCTGTGTGGATTCTACAATTAACAGAAAATGATCATGAATCCCCTCCCATCTTTATACAACGGAGGTGGAGTTAATTATGAAGTGGCATCTTATGGGTCCGGATCACAAATATTATGTGTGCGTACCTGTCTGTGTGCGCGCGTGTGTGCGTTTGTGTGGGTGTGTGTGTGTGTGTGAGCATGGACGTTCTTCACTCATTACTTGTTTGGTCTATGTTAGTACAGGAACGACATATATATTTAGAAATACTTACATGTATATATATATATATACATATATATATATATATATGTATATATATATATTCATTATAGATCATAGGTATACAAATTTACGACATATTCATTTGCATACGTTACAATAATTCGTCATAAACAACCGTTTCGTGTACCATCGTTTCTGAGACGTTAAGGAATTTATTGATATTAATACTTCATCAGCACAGGGTATAGACACCAAATTGAAGTAAGCACATAGTATAAATACTAGAGTATAGTTTACTCTCAGTTATACAGCAATTCGAAATAATAAGAGAGGTTTAGGATATGATAAATACAAACCAGCTTCTATATTATAATAAGCAGAGAAATAGAACATTTAAATGGACAGAAAAGGGGAAATAATGTCTGTCGAAAGTTTAGGTATAGAACAGGCATACATCAATATCACAACTATGTTTTTACCAGTAAAAGAGTTTTTCTGAAAGAAAAATATACAAATATATGAGTATTTATAGTGAAAACATCATTAATGAATGTTCGATCCAATATTTTAATTGTAACAATATTCATTTAATAGAATAATTACAAGAACAAATATCAAAAATAAATATTAATAGCAAGTAAAAAGTGTTTAACTAATATATATATATATATATTAAATTTTGACGACCCTTGTAGATAATGTCTGAATGAAAAATTTTAAATCCTAAACTTTAAAGACCCCGCAAATCTATTAAACTGTAGAAGTGACATAGCAAATAGCTGCATGCACATAATAAAATTTACCTTAGGCTAACAATACATAAATAAATAAACAAACAAATAAGTAAAATAAAAGACTAAAACCTAACAATTTAAAATCTATTACCTAAAATTGAAATACAAAGAACCACGTGTTAAAATAAGTTCACCCATTATATTGACACAACAAAGAAACAGGATATAGGCCACTCTATAGAAAACATAACAATAGAACAGGAAATAGGAAGTAAAACTAAACGATTGGCTAAGAGC
>OY744526.1:108637051-108722051 GCA_963556195.1 Sepiola atlantica | reverse complement strand
CTACTGAGACAAATTATAAATGTTTTCTTTTCAATTAAAAAATACAACAAATGCGTATGATCATTTTTCGTGAAAAGTATAAACGATTATTTTAAGTATGTTATTCGGTCAGCTAAATAACAACTCAGACGCTTTCAAAAAACAAAACGATTGTCTAGTATGAGATTTGAACCCTGAAAAACTGCATAACACTGATCTGACGGCGAATGCTTATATATACAGCCACCCAACAACCGGAACTATTTTATATTTTTAATTTACATTAGTTGGGCGCAACGATCTCTCCGCATAGATATAAAAAGGTTCGGTTTTCTCAGGTGAATAAAAACAAAACAAAGGAAAGTTCCAATAAGTAAGTAAGACACGTACGATTATTTGACTGCAAAAACACTATTGATTTATTGTAATACGTTAATTTATTAATTTTCTTACTATAGTGAAAAGTTTCCGAGTATTATCAGTGACACATTTTATGTTTCTAAACAGTCTTTATTCGTAGCGTTTTACTTCTCTTTCAAGCGTTCATTAGTTATTTCGTCCACCGCTCTTTTTTACTCGTCAAGCGACAGTCTCACATGTTCATTATATTTATAGTGTGTGAAATACAATATTTCTTGATCGTAACCGCAGGTGTATTGATATTTTATGTCTAGTGGTCGCTGCATTAATTTGTACGTGTTCCTCTTCTCCATGGACGTGATCTGTCATCAGTGGAGCAAGATAAACTTATGTTCTTTGTCGCACAGAAATGGAGACAAAACACGTATTCTGAGACTTTTAATTTTAAGTTTATTTAGAGAAATAACTCACACGTGAGAAATATAGAGGAGGAGAGCAAGATAGAGGAAGATAAAGATAGATATATATATATATATATATATATATATATATATATTATATATATATATATATATATATATATATATATATATAGATGGAGAGAGAGAAAGTGAAATATATATATATATATATATATATATATAGAGAGAGAGAGAGAGAGAGAGAGAGGGAGAGAGAGATAGAGAGAGAAAGAGAGAGAATAACGAACACACATCATGGGGGACACATGTTCGCCTTCTGGCGATTTTAACTTTTTTTAAGTATTAGATCCTATTATTAAACGTGTGCTAGGCTTGTGCTTTCACACGTACCTGACACTATAAGATTTGTTGTTTGTCAATAGGGCATATGTGACGTCATTACTTTACTTTTCTCTCATATCTCTTTACTGGCTAACCTCATACTATTTGTTTTGAACTAACAGGGCATTCTATCTATGATTCAGTCTGGGAACCAATATGTTTTGCAGAATTCGTGTCACAACGACTTCCAATGTTCATCCGACTCAAATATTCATACTAGATCATGTACTCGCTATACGACATAGAGCTACCCATAATATAACATAAGTATGGTTTTCGGTCAATATTAAAGCGGACGAAGATATGGCATGAATTTGTTTCTACTCTTTTTGTTACGTACTTTTAATTAAAAAGAAAACGTTCCAGATATGGTGACATCAATAAGGACATCGGATCGAAAGTACTGTTTCTAAATCTGTGATTAATTTGGCTCTTAGATCAACTGTTAAACAGTGATGGTGTGACACACATATACACGTACACACGACTTTGCTTTATATAGAGATATGGCCAGGTTTGTGGTAAGCAGACCTAACATCCAATAACCGCAATAAAATGTGTCACAATTCTAACAGTCAATCACAGCTTTCTAATAATCTTATAACTGTAGAACTTAATATATTTTACGACAATAGTTTTTCAATAATTACTCAGTTTTACGACAGTCGTTATTTTCTGTAATTATTATTTAATTTTTTTTTGTTTAATGTAAGTCCCGGTTCGAGAGAAACGTCCGCAAGGTGACTGCACTAAAAGAGGGTCGCCCCATTCAGCGCTCGTACGGATGAAATGACGTTCGGACACACCGTTTCCGATTTGAGCAATGTCGATGTCGGTACAGCCTTTTGTAATAAAGTAGCCCGAGTTGGCGCCAATCGACAATAATAATCATTCAACAATCGTCCATATTAAACTGGCCGGACAATCTCCCTGGAAACCAACTGGCGCCAGCTTCTCGGAAAGAATATAAAAAAATACTGATAAAAAGAGAAAAAGAAAAACTCACGGATAAATAAATACATAAATAAATAAAAAATGATTAAAAAAAAGGCTGGGTTGATGAATTAATATGCATACGCAGAAATCTGCGAGCAAACTCGAGTACAGTCACGCATTGGCAAGCAGGAAAAAAAAAGGAGAGACGGGGCAACAATTGAAATAACAATAAACGGACTGGAAACAACACTTCATCACTTGAACACGCGGACACTGTCACAGCCACGCCGGTCGATCGATGTAAAGGATGGTTGCTTTCCGTTGGCTTTCGTATGTCTGTTTTACGCCATATCAACCCTATTTTAAGATTGTTCTATGTCGAACACAATACATATTAGAAGTAATAGATTGTTTGTTTGATTTTTTAATGTTTTACACCATATATGTGTTTTATTATTTCACGTCGAAATGTATTATGGGTTGGTTTAGTATGTTTTTTTTACGGCAAATACGTTCTTTTTCTAGTGATTTAATATCAAAACACGACACCCACCAGAAATGTCTTATTAGAATAGTTTAGTTTTTGTTAACGACAAAACAGCACCGTTTTTTACTGATCCCCAACATGGAGAAGCCGTTACGAGACACCTTCATACAAATTGAAGAGTAGAAACAAGAAAGGTTTTTTATAACTTTAATTTAATTTTTGTAGAATGCCTACACTCAGATGTACATATACAGTCAGCTTCCGATCCCCCATTGGATGGATAAAAAAGCAAAGTCTTTAACCCTTATCCTCAAGTGGACTTTGGGCCGTGATAAGCGGTTACCTTTATTGTAAAAAAGAAATGATTATATTTCCATTTTCATCTTAAACATACAAATTGTCAAAATAAGCACAGTCGCATTCCAAACAGAACCCTCACACACATACCGCTCTTGATCTAAGTCTCAATGCTATCTAGATAGCAAGTCATATTCATTATCCCGTGTCTTCGATTACACCCCGCGTGGGCTCGTTATATAGCAAATCATTGCATATGTGAAACGACTTTCGGATCGTTCTGACTGTGTGTTTTACTGTATATCAATTCTGCATATTTATGAATGGTATAATGTCGAAAAGCAATATCCATTCGAAGCAATTAATTAGTTGGTTCGATTTGTTTATTTTACGGCATATCAAATCTTTCGGGTTATATAATTCCGATAATCTAAGAAAACTAAAACGAACGAAAAAGAACCTGTAAAAAGTAAAGAAAACTCAGAGAAAAAATGAAAAGAATACACAAAGAGGAATAGAAGAAAATCGCCAGAAATAAATCAATAAATAAATAACAGGAAAGAAATAACAAGTAAACAAAGATATGTTAAACAAACAGTAGAAGTAGAAAAAACAAATGAAGAAAGAAAGAAAGTAGATGAAATAATGTATACGTTATGTCGGGTTAGGGTTAACACGGACGTTATCACACAAAAAAAACCCTTTTTATAAAAGGTGGGATCTCTCGATCGCTAGTAAATGCAATGCAAAAAAAGTAATTTAAAAAATCTTATATCACCGTTGGACGGGGAACTCGAACTAAAACAAATTGTCTCAGCTTTTCCGGTTGGGATAAAAGTGTACTACCTTTTCTGACCAAGGATAGTACAATGGTATTTTCGAGTCTGCTTTCGCATCGGTCGTGCATGAAGTGGAAATATGCCACAAAATTCTTACAAGCGTTTTGGAGATCTACTGCTATTATCAGCAACTGATTTTGAAACTACATTCATCAGAGTAATCAAATAAGTATATCTCAGTTTGAACAACGATGATACAATGATATCCTGGGACCTTCGTGCGCGTTGGTGCCCATAGACTGGAACTATATTTAAACACTGCACCAACAACCAATAAATAAAGGGTACGATCTTGAATTTCCAGGAGTCCCGCTAGTGAGAATAAATACGAATTAATACATGTAGAAGGAGAAAAAGAAAGATAAATAGGAGTCATAGAAGAAGCGAACGAAAGAAAGAACCAACGAACAAAAACAAATGTATGTAGGGAAAAAAGGAAGAACAAATAAAGAAAATTAACGCGAAAAAAATAAAATGAGGGATGAATAAACAATTAGAAAAAATATATAACAACAAATAAAGAGAGAGGTCGATAATAACAAAGACATGGGAAGATAAAAAAAATTAAGCCACGAAAGAAATTCGAAAATAAGGGAGACTGAAAGACGAGAATATAAAAGCCAGACAGTCTTAAGATGGAGTACTGATGTCATACATGGGGTACTCTTTTTTGTTATTACAGAGTACAATATCGACTTCGCAATCTAGTGGAGGAAGACCTAATCTCGTCCCTACAGCATCTTTCACACAGAAGATATGTTGCTCGCCCCTCTCTACTGCATCGTAGTATTTATGGTCCTCACTGTATAACATTAACAAACAGTACTGGGCTAGCTACAACCACGGCAAATAATGGCTCCTTCTTTCTCTCTTTCCTTATAATCTCATAGAACTTGCATGAGCGCAGTTACTTTCCAAGAATATCATACCACGAGTCTGATTCCAAACCAGCTACAGCATAATTGTCTTAAGTCTAGTATAAAAAATACTTGTTGAACCGTCCTCTTCGATAATCAATTCCTCTTAAATACTCCTTTTTTTTCATTCCACCGTTTATTTCCGGTCTTCTCGAGGTAGTGATCATCGTCGAACTGATGATTTATTTAACTATTATCCTTGAGTGGTTCACATGTATTGATGAACGATAACCTATCAGGAATAAAAGCAAGGAAATACATAAAGACAACAAATCTAAGATCGACAAACAACGGGCATTAAGAAGGTAAGAAAAATAGAAGGCAATCGTTAAAACTAATAAGAACAAGTGAAAGAGAGATGTATTAATGCATCATTATATTTATAAAATTATAATTAGCGTATCTGTTTGTTTCTCGCATCTACGTTACTTACTCATTATGATGTATTCATTTAGTATTAGTCAAGTAATTATTGAAATCTAATATATAACAACGTAAAATACTTAAACATACATTTTAAAAAGTCATATTTAAAAATAATCAAATCACTAAATCAAAACTACCAGAATACATTTCAGTTTCTTTTTTTTTAAAAATCTATCATTTTTATAATTTTTAAAAAGTTGTAGATAGAATTAATTGCGTCTTGACTATTCACAATTTTAAAGCATTTAAATTGTTGAATGGAAAGTCACTTTTGACATTCAAATTATTATTCGAAAATCCACATCTAAAAACATAAGGAACATTTTAGACGCTATTTATATCCAACTATAAATAAAGATAACTCACATTAAATTAAGACAATTATTTGTAGTTTTATATAGATTTCTTTTTTTCAGATAGAAAGTATTTTGGAAGCATTACACACCATCAATTATGAACATGCAAAACAATGACCGTCGCCTTTTTATGTTGCAGAGGTTCAAACTTGAGAACAACGCCTCCAAAAACCCTGCCAATATCAATAGAGCAGTATCTACAATCGATCGGATAGTACAAATATGGTTCCAGAAATTTCTGTAGTTCAGATAAGAACTTTGAACATGTGTTGCATTACCCGTTCTTTCAGGGTACCCGGTAAGGTCCAACAAGAATGACAAAGAACAGAACATATATGAAAACACTTTGGTTTTCTTTATTCGCCATTACCGGATGGTTTACGCCGGCTACGCACCCATATCAAACAATCTTTTGACATACTTTTGTCTCATGAAAGACCTTTTCTTGCTGAGGTCACAGACTTTGTTTCACCTAGAAACTCGTTCATATATACATCATATTGGAAAGCAATTTAAAATCGTGGAAACATTTTCATGTATAAATGTATCTGCTTGAAATCGGCGTTTATTTTTGTAACGACTTCATAATTAAATAGAACTGGCAAACTCTTATCTAAATGAACAAATGCGAAGATCAGGCCGTATTTGTCGCACTAACGCTAATGTTAAACCGCTCATTTCAAGTACGTAAAACTTAAAAAATAGACATACTATCTATTTTATATAAACGTTATGTATATGCGGTATCAGTCGCAAGATTAACAGATCTGCATATCAGTTCTGAAAAGAAAACTATTATATTTTTTTGTATTTATAATTCAATCATTGTTTTGATTTAAATATAACAAGTTGTTCGGTCTCGCAATATTATTTCATTTTCTGGTCATATATTTAGCGTTTCTTTTCAATGTTTTTTTAAATACCGTTTTTATTCTCAAAAAGTTGCAATCTATTTCTACTTTAAAGCGAAAAAACAAATTGAGTGTTTCTCTCTTTTCTTATCTGAAGATTTAAAAGATAAATATATGTGTATGGACATAACAAAAATAATAATGTTTTTCAATCTATATGAACAAGTAAAATAGTTTATTTCGTGCTTACAATAAAGTTATGAATGAAATGTTTACTATTTAAAATTATTATTTAATGTATTTCAAGCAGCTATCTTAGCAAAGCGATAGCAAGCCGAAAAAAACAGCTAATCTAAACAATAAACTACAAACAGCGTGCTAAAAAAAACCGCAATAAACATAAAAGTGAAATAAATCCCGGGTAACACCAAGTTGGAAAAAATAGTATATAACTCAAAAGAGAAGCAGGAAGAAAACAAGAACAAATAGTTAGAGAGGGCGTATATAAATGAGAATTTGAAGAAGAGAAAGAAAGAGACAAACACATAAAAGAAAAAAAGAAAGAAAGAATGTAAACGTATGCGGGTGAATAAAAGAGAAATAAATAAACAAATATGGGAAGAAATTGATCAAAAGGAACACATAAAAACATACACAAGAGTATAAAGAAAAAAGAAGAAATTAGAGGGGAAAATGAATGACGAAATGGAAGGGATGAATAGACGGGAATCAAAATATAAACTGAGAAGAAACGCCAGAAGAGAAAGTAAAAAGTAAAAAGAACGAAGAAGAAAGAAGAAAACAGAGAATTAAAATATAAAAAAAGAAAAGCAAAAAAATTAAGAAATAAAAACGAATCATAAGAAAGAAAGAACATGAAATGAAACAGATAAACAAAAAATAAAGAAGGAAATAAATAAAAAGGGGAAGCAAGTAAATCGAAAGTAGGAAATTAAAAAATAAACAAATAAAGGAAGACTATAATTAAATAGGAAGAAAGAATAAGGGAAGAAAAAAGTAAGAAAAGGAGAGGAAGATAGAAAAAGTAAAGATAAAAACAAATAAAAAAGAATGAACAACACATATAAGGATGCATTTGTAATAAGGTTTAATAAATAAAATAAAATGAAACAAAGGGAAAAAGAAAACACAACTAACGAAAAAAGAAAAAAAGAGGAAATTAAAGATAAATAAAAAATAAAAACGGGAAGAATGATAAAGAAAGAAAGAAAAAAAAGAAAGGTTAATAAAGAACGAATGAAGGAAAAGAGGAAGATTAGAAAGCGGAAATAAAGAATGAAAAAGAAAGAAAGAAAATGATTGTTCGACAGAAATATAAGTGAATCCGCTGGAAACTTAATAAAACCAGACATACTCCATTGATAAACATGCCGGATGATCCGACTCAATCGTCCGAAAGGCTTGGCAAATACGCATGATCTGAACTACCGCAAATAAATGCCTCTAAACGTTAACACATCATAAACAGACGATAAAACACAATAAGCGTCCTATCATGGCCGACGATGAGATCAAACGTTCGTTCGTGGGGGGAGATCCAACATTGGCCCCACAAAAAACCGCCCACTCAGTCATTTTTTATTATTATAATCCAAGTGTTTCACGCCATCCGACGTAGAATAAGACGCCCGCCGATTTGTCACACTCCAGCAAAGATGGACACGCTGAGGAAAATAAAAAAGGATGGGATATATCCGGCGCCGTCTTTCTAGAATTAAAGATTAAGTGGTCAATCAAATGAACAAAAGAAAAAAAAATAGGTACACTATGAAATACCTGACGAGTTTTCTTCGACTTCTGTTGGGAATAGAGGTAGGGTTGGAAGTGTGAGGAGACACTTGATTGACGGAGACGTTCATTAAGACGGTCTCTCACTATAATTTTCTACTTTTTACCAATACCTAGCTTTCTTCCTACCAAAAGAGGTATATATATATATATATATATATATATATATATATATATATATATATATTAATAATTTAATTAATAATTTCATATTTATATATAAATATATATATATATATATATATATATATATATATATAGGGTGGGCCAAAATAAGGGTCCTATCTTTAAATTTGAATAACTTGAATTTGAATAACTTCCACAAAATAAAAGTTCAACTCACCAAACTTTATGTGTGTGTAGACTGACCATTCCGAGATTTTTTGAAATAAACAAAACAAATTTTAGCCGAAAAACACTTCTTAAAACTTACAAAAACAAAAGTATTGTTTTTTACACTGTTTTGAGTTTTTTAAGCAAAAATAATGTTTTCTAAATGAGGGTACGTTCCTTAGGGCTAATACGGCTCATGCTTGCTTCGGAAGGGGTCCTTTACTTATTCTAAAAAAAAAAATTTTTTTAAATCAATAAATAAAAAAGTTATGAATTTTTAAAAATAGGACCCTTATTTTTGCCCACCCTGTATATATATATATATATATATATATATATATATATATATATATATATATATATATATATATATATATATATATAGTGTATTTGAATGTATTGTTTTTATTGGTGAGTGTAGTGTTCGTTTATTTTTGTTATACTACTCTAACAATTGTGTTCACTTCCTAAGTAATAAAGATGCAGAATAATGTATTATTAGTCGCCCATAGCTTTATGGGGTGTATTTTTCGTTAATATATACACTTATTAATCTTATATATATATATATATATATATATATATATATATATATATATATATATATATATATATATATGTATATGTATATATATATATATACATGTATATAGACATATATACATGCATATATATATACATATATATATGTATATATGGCACTTCTGCCGTATATATGACGCAGCAGATTTTCTGTACTTCTACTGAAAATAAAGGGAGGTAATTCAACCGGAAGTGATTTTTTTACAACATGAAAAAATATGCAGGACTGATTTGTTTTTGGGTAACAAGAAACAATTAATAATTTCTTTTTTTTATTATATGAAGTAAAAAAAATTTAAATAAACACCCCTAACCCTAACCCTAACCCTAAACCCTAACCCTAACACTAAACCCTAACCCTAACCCTAACCCTAACCCCTAACCCTAAACCTAACCCTAACCCTAACCCTAAACCCTAACCCTAAACCCTAATCTTAACCCTAAACCCTAACCCTAACCCTAACCCTACCCCTTACCATAACCCTAAACCTAACCTTAACCCTAAGAAATCAGGCGGTGTGCCTGTAAAAAATCTATTGTTTTTTGTCGGCTGGTTCATTAAATTACCAATGTCTCGAAGATTAATCTCATTTAACTCCATTTACTAAATACTAAATTCAACTTCCGGTGAATTCTGAATTAATGGTACTTGGAGAAAAAAAAACGGAACTCTTCAATTTCGATTTCTTAATCGGCAGCTGCTTTATATATACGGCAGAAGTGCCGTATATATATATATATATATATATATATATATATATATATATATATATATATATATATATATATATGTCGTTGAAGACCACGAAGTTTTCTTTCTTTGCGATCTTTCTGCTTAACTTCTCGACTCGGCGAGCGGTTCGTCGGGTTTCCGGTGTCAATTGGTTGATTATGGCGCCTAATGTTGTTTCTTGGACTATTTCTCTAGCGCTTTCGGTCTTCGCGACCCTCTTCAGGAGTATATGCGTTATTGTTAGTAAAGAGTCGTGAATTTAACCAGAAATATCACAAAGAAAGAAAACTCCGTGGTCTTCAAAGACACAGGTATAATGACCGACTTTCTGCCGAAATATACATATATACATATATATATATATATATATATATATATATATATATATATATATATATATATGTAGACGATTAAAAACATAGTGTCCAATTAAGTTCCAAATAAAGAGCATATAAAAAGGCTGGTTCAAACCGGAGTCATACTATGATCCATGAGAATATATATTTAGTTTTTTTTTTCTGTCCCGTGGTCTTTATGACCGTTCCGGCACCAAAGATGACCTGCAAACCAGTTTTCTCCAGCCCTCCTTATTTTCTGCATTCCTACGCGAGCTACTAAAAAAGAAGCCCTGTTTACTCTCGGATTTTGTCCTCACACCTATTTCTTTGTCTACCCGTCGTTATCGCTCGCTGTACATTTCCGTACATGATCGTCTTTGAGTGATCCGATGATCGTGTGACATGAACGTACCACTTCATTTTCCGTGTTGTTTTACAGTCGTAAATAGATACTTATGTGGACCGACTAGTTGTAGAAGTACGTTCATCACTTGCTAATTTGTAATATATATATATATATATATATATATATATATATATATATATATATATATATATATATATATATATATATATATATGTAAGTTTGTAATCCGAGGCAGGAGCAATGTGATATAGATACCGGAAGGTTGAACAGATGAACAAAAATAAATGAGAAGAGAAAATAAGAATGGAATCTCAAATCAATTTGTTAATACTCCACGTAAAACAGATTAAATACCAGAACATTAAATAAAAAAGAGATTACTGTCAGGCAATTAAAAGTTCCGGAATCAAGTAAACTTAAATTTTCGAGAGCGGGACCTCTCATTATCAAAATACCAAAAAAATATGACCGAGTGGTCGAAAAAGCAAAATGGACTGATGGAATCAACTTTTGATGAAAAACCGCAGAGAATTAAAGGTAGATACGCAGAAAATGAGTTAATATAAGTTGATTGGACATCAATATTAATTATTCCTATCACAATTTAATTATATAATTATTCAGCTTAAGCTTGTCATCTTATTAATATTTGTTTATTTATATACTATTTATTATAATTTTATTATTTTTTATTTCATTTGATTTATTTTCTTTTTCTTTTTTAATTCAATTTTAATTTTAAATTTAAATTTGATAAATTTGAGCCGTTACAGGAATACGAACGGTCAAGAGGCAACAACTTTGAAATCCAGAATCTGGTTAGAATTAACTCAATACTGAAAAAACTGAAATCAATTGTGGAATAACATTGTGGAATAAGAGGTAACTTTATAGTAATGAGAATAAGAAGACACACTTGAGAAGTGATGCGGGGAATTAAGAGATTAACAATATATACATATACTTATATAAAGTGTAAATATCTTAATTCATATATATGTTAAAGGTATAATATTCCTTAAATTAATTTATCAAATTTTTTTTTGTTTAATTTTATTTAGGAATCATAAATATATATATATATATATATATATATATATATATATATATATATATATATATATATATATATATAGTCTTGGAAGTTTCTCAACCATTCAAACTATATTTAAAAATAAACCCCAAAAACCCTTAAGTCCCAAGTCGTTTAGTGGAAAATCACTAATGTAAGTCAATTTAACTTTTTCAGTTATTATATTAGTTTGCTTCAAACATTATATAATGGAGCATCAGTAGTTTACCATGAAAAACTGTATATATATATATATATATGTATATATATATATATATATATATATATATATATATATATACATATATATAAAGTGTATATTACTCCATTCTTGTTTATTATTTTTGTTTTTCTTATGTTTTATTTATTAATATGTGAAATTATTATGTAAATTTAAGCCCAGGATAAAAGGCATTGAAGTGTGGGGTGGATTGGTTCTGGGCAAATAGAAGGAAAGGGCACGTGGATGATATTTCGAGATTAGAATGGCTTCCGAAATGCGAAGTTTACCGACATTGCGGACCGAGTTGAGGATGCGGACACTAATAGAGCGATGTGTGTTGCCACATGATATGAAGTGTTTGTGAAAGGAAGAAATGTGGGTGTTCAGATGTTCTTTGATGCGTTGGTGCAGAGGCCTGGCGGTGTTACCGATATAGATCTTCTGACACTTAGCGCATTGCAGGCTGTACACCGTATAGATGCAGAAGCAGAGCCCAGAGTTTAGGATGGGCAATTAGCTAGAGAGCAGGGATCCGGGATGTAGATGCTTTTTGGCCAAAGGTTGTCGGAGAGAAGTGCCTGTGTGGGAGAGCTGTATGTCGGGGTTCTCACTACGTATGACATTGCGGATAGCGGAAGTGATGCGGTCGCTAAAGAAGGGGAGCTTAAGGAAGCAGGTGTTGGTCAGAGTGTGGTGTCTACGTTTTCTGGTGTTATTGAGGCTGGATATGGTAGTGAGGGGGAAACCGTTGGTTAAGAGGGTATGTTGGAAGGCTTTGGTGTGTGTTGTTTTGTCGGTAGTTGATTAGCATTTGTTCTGTATAGCTTATCAGAACTCATTTTCTGTGTATCTACCTTTAATTCTCTGCGGTATTTCGTCAACAGTTGATTCTATCAGTCCATCTATATCACATTGCTCCTGCATCGGATTACAAACTTACCTTTATATTTACCAGCAATGCTTCAAGTAAACTACAATTTCCTTTTATATATATACATTTTTTTTACCGGTTTGGTTCTATCAACGAACGTCTTCAAAAGAAATTATATATATATATATATATATATATATATATATATATATATATACATGTGTGTGTATACATACACGCTCCCCTACACATACATACACACACATATATATATATATATATATATATTGTGTGTATTTAGGCACCATATTTTCATTTAGGCAAACATTATTAAATAACACGAAGTGGTTTTGTTTGATGCGACTTTTTTTATTTTTCGGAAAATTGAAAAAAAAAAAAAAAAGTCGCATCAAACAAAACCACTCCGTGTTATTTAATAACGTTTGGCTTAATATATATATACATATATGTATGTATGTATAGTAAACCAAACAGTTATGCAGTGTGGCGAGATTATCAAGTACTTTAAGCTGCGTTAATGTTGCTTAATCCAATTCAATGTGCATCTGAAATATTCGAATGTTCAAATCGATGGCTAGATTAATATTCTATTTGACTAAATATATTTTTGAAATAATGTAATGAAACTACAATGACTGCAATATTTATAAATTTATGTCAAAGGCCTACTGTTAAAATTTCACAGAAATCGAAGGTATCTGAATTTTCAAGGTGAGCTTCAGTACTTTCTTTACTTAATTTCCATTGATCTTAATTAAACTAAATATACACCTCATTATGACACCTTACATCTCATAGCTGTGTTCCAAATCTATTGGTTAATTGTTATAGGATTGAATCCTCTAAACACAAATATATAAACATATACACGTACTTAACTACAATATTCATAAATATATTTATCTCTATAAAGTAAGGTATGTTTATATATTTATATGTACAGGGTTCACATCGTGCTTTAACAGTGTTCGGTTTATCGCATGCTTCCCTCCCTCCTTCAATGTGTAGGTCAGAGTTCATAGCGTCTAATTTCGGCTTATGAAAGCTCAACGACGCCAGATAAATATCCGACTCAGCGATGCATGCCTAATATCAATATATTGTGAAATATCGTTTGACCCCTGCGAGAAAAATAGGTTTGTTTTCTCTCGCAAACAGAGTTAAGTTCCTTTTTTTTCTCTTTCCTTTTTATCTTCTTTTTATTGTTTAACACTTGTTACTGATTGAACTAAGAACGAATTTAATAACGTTCGTAAAAGACCATTCAATTGTTGAGACATTTTAATAGTTGAGCTGTGTAGGCTGACATGACAATTGGTGTGTCTATTTCCAATTAATCTCGCTTCTATTTCCTTCTTGTTATCTTTAATATCTTCTCGCTTGTTTACAGGTACAAGGGGCGTTCAATAAGTAATGCCCCTGACCTATTTCAAATAGATTAATGAAACTTGGCAGAGTTATTAGTCTTTCTCTACATAGGAATCACCCAGAGTTATGCATCTCTGGACACAGAGTTTGTAGAACACTCCAGGTTTGTCATCCAACCACGTCGTAGTCTCAGAAATCTAGGCTGCATCATCTGGGAAACGCTTAAGTGTACTTTGCAGAAGCAATCGGTACCAAAAGTATATGTACTCTCCCAAAGTATCTGTACCCTCACTGAATTAAGGCGCCATTCTCTCTCTCCCCACCCTCCCCCTCTCTTTCTCTATCCCCCTCTCTCTCTTTATTTCTCTCTCTAGCAGGAAGGAGGTAATTCTTGTGAGGACTGCTTCTCTTTCATATCAAATCGAATGTCGTATTTATTTTGTATGTGTTTGCTTTTCCTGCTACATCGAATTATTTCTTCGGCTTCATTTGTTGTTGAAACAATTCTTCTAAGATAGTAAACTAGCTTTGGCTAAGCGTAAACAAATGTACCTAAGAGACATTAGAAAAATGGCATTATTATACACCTGAAGGCTATATCAATGCTTATGTGGAAAATAAAACTGATATTGATATGATTTTAGTTTTCTTGTCGATTTTTCTTTTTACGAAATAGTATTCGATATGCTTTTCTACAATCACTATACTGTCAAATACACTTTTAATGTGTGCGATTTTTCTAATTCATGATGGGGGGGGGGTAACGTTTAAAATACGAGACGTAGATCATCGGCATCATTTTGGTA
Organism: Sepiola atlantica; assembly: GCA_963556195.1. NCBI lineage: Eukaryota > Metazoa > Mollusca > Cephalopoda > Sepiida > Sepiolidae > Sepiola > Sepiola atlantica. The sequence goes on along the minus strand of OY744526.1, from coordinate 108,707,277 downwards.
TTCTATCACTCATGGATGAGGAACCCCTCGCTAGTTACCTCCCACCTTGTTTTGTCCCTAGTTAGACGTGGTCGTGTAGGGTCCAGTTTGCTGTCGAAGTAGTCTCGCCAACGGATATTTGGCCTTTCTCTCTGTCCTTTCCATCTAAGTGTCCACGTGTTGTCTGTATATCTCGAAAAGCGACCTGCTCATCTATGTGTAGACGTTTGTATGGTTGAGATTATGTCGCTTACGCCAGTTTGCTGTCTTATGTAAGTGTATCTTTTTTGTTTCTCGTACATAATGCGGTTCATTTTACTTATGCTTTCTTTTTCTGCATTATTGGATGCATATATTTCGCTACCATATGTCATAATAGCCATGATGTATTAATTAAGAAGATACACACATGAAATCAGCAATTATCCTAACGATGTTAGTGTCTTCATATTATTCGCCCCCTGTCTTAACCGCTTAACACGCACACATAGACACAAACATTGAGTTTAATATATAGAGTTTAGTGGGGCGTAACAGACTGAATATAAATATATACGCGACATGTATCTCATGATGCTTCACGTGATACCTATCCCTAACTAAAAATACGTCAATGTTCTCAAAACATTTTTGTGCAAACTAGTTTATTTTAATATTAATACATATTATTATATACCTACATTTTGTGAAAAAAAGAAAAGAAAATGGCAATACTCCCGGTTGGCACTTATCTATTTTCTTATGGAGGCAATATGTGGCTCAAGTTTGTATTAATGTAGGCTGACGGGAGAGGAGGTCAGTACTAAAACTAACTGCACTCCTTCACTACCCTCTTCCCAAAGAAACTCAGCTCGGACCGGATTTCAGTTTTAGAATCAGAAACAATGCCAAGCGAATCACTACGTGCTATTAACTTACAATTTTCGGAAGTGATCAGGAGCTGTTTTTACATTGCAATTCATACCGAAATACGATAATTAATTAATGGAATTATAGAATAACACATAAACAGACAAGTCAAAACAATAAATACAGTAAATAGTGATTGGGGAAATAATCTGTAGAAGTCATTTATTAGTCTTCTCATAAACTGAGGACATAACCAGAGCGGAAGCGAGTAATGGCCGAAAATGCAACCACTAAGTATTTGATTTTGACACGCTACTGCTTATGCACTAAATTCTTGTAAATATTCAAAATTGGATGCCCTTCCAATATGGTATATACTGAATAGTTCATTATCCTGTATGTAATCTACCGAGCTGTTTACATGTAAATATGTGATGTATCCATTAGCGTTAACCCTAGCTTACTAACGCTAACATAAACGTTAGCGTTAGGGTGACTTTGGTTTATAGTTAGTTTGTTAGGGTTATGTTTAGTTAATTAATGTAAGGTTTAGTTTGGTGTAATGGATAAATCACAAATGTTAATGTAAACAACACGGTATATCACATATTGGATTCTAAACCTTTCCGTAGGCCACGCCATTCGGTAAATCACACAATGAAAGAGCATCCAAAATGGCCACCGCGGATTATTTTACTCATTTACTATTTAAGGTAAAGTAAATTGGCTTAACACTTCTTTTAAATATTAAATATAATTATTTTCACGCAAATAGGTGAGAAAATTCTTTTCTATTAATTTTCCAACTTTATTTCTTTTAAACAATGTATGTAGATAAGTTTAATAATTACCTACAACAAAATTTGCATAATTCATTTTCAGGTAATTAACGAGATTTACATATATTATTAATAGCGCATACATGTTATTTAATTACGTAATCATTAACTGGAATGAAACAATATGTGCATAGTTTGTTGATAAGTAAAACGGATATGTGCATACTTTGTTTACAAATATTAAACAAACTTCGGGCATTTTATTGACAAGTACTATATGAGATGCCCGTACTTCGTTAACCTGTTAATTACTGAGATGCCCATGCTTTGTTAACAGGTAATTGATGAAGTTAGGGTACTAAAATGAGATGTTCATACCTGCTCGACACTTAACGCGATTTTCCTATTTCGTTGGGGGCAATAAACAAGAGTTGCATACTTCGTTGATAGGTGACAAAATATATTTGCATATTTCGTTGACAGGCACTGAAAGTGATTAGCATACTTTATTGACATCGGTAATAAAAGGGATGTACGTATGTGGTGGTGCGCTGATACACGAGATGTGCGTAAATTTGGGGAATACGCGAGATTTACATACTTTGTTGTCATGTAAAGAGACGAGAAATGAATACTTGGCCGGCAAGTAATAAAAACTACGGGACTATGAAGTACCGAACCAATAAACCTATTTTATAAGGACGGCATTGCCTATATATATCTTTTAACGTTACTCAGCTAATTTCGTGTCCAGCTCGCTTCTACAATTGTATTTCTTCGCTTTCAAACCTACACATCCAAATATGTTCTTCTTAAGACTAAGTTATGTTAAATTATCCTATGAAAATATAAATATGTAAATATGAACTACTAAACGTATGCGGAACTCGTTGTATCATAAACATTATGTACCCAACTTTGATGTCATTGTGAACTTAATCAACTGTGACATAGACTTTAAGACATTCTTCTTGTATAACCAAAAAAAATTACTTCTATAGTATCATTATTGCCCGATTATTATTATTATTATTATTATTATTATTATTATTATTATTATTATTATTATTATTATTTATTTTTGTTATTATTATTGTTTTCATTATTGTTATTATTTTTATTATTATAATCGTGTTCTTCTTCTTATTATTAGTATCCCTATTATTATTATTATTTTATTATTATTATTTTACTATTTATTATTCTATTTATTATTTAATTTAATATTTTTTGTTATTATTATTGTTATCATTATTGTTGTGATTTTTATCATTATAAATGTTTTTTTTCTTATTATTATTATTATCATTATTATAACTATCAATATTATAATACGCTAAGCAATTAAATTTTCGCGCATGCATTATCACCGTTTAACCCTTCTTTAAAATATAGGATCGCAGTGAAAGAATTAAACGTATACGTATTTAGATGTAAACAAATATTAATAATTATTTTAGGTGTCCAAAATCTAGGCTGGGATCTGTAGTGAAGAATACTAACACATCCAGTATCGTGCCTTCAATGCTTGTTCCTCTCAATATTTGAACACTTTGACGACGTCTGACTTCATCCAGAATTAATCTCTCGCTGATTTACCGGGTTGCTGATAACGGTTGGAGGGCTAATACGTTGGCATTTGAGTTCGAACATCACTCGTACCCCGGGTACGAGTGCGGCGACCGGTATGAATAATTTTGTTAACACTGACGAATCCCGAGAGGATGTAATGTTTACGTATGTAGATAGAAACAAATGTTTATATATATATATATATATATATATATATATATATATATATATGTGTGTGTGTGTGTGTGTGTGTGTGTGTGTATTTGAAGAATACTCGTATTCAGGCAGATAAAATAAACTCCACGAATAGAAAAGCATTGTACGATATTTATGCTTTTTACGCAGATTAAACTCATGATATGCTATTAACAGTTATGTCTATAATATGTTTGCAATGTGGAATAACACCAATTACCTACTTTTTAGAATATAATTAAAATTTAAGGCTTGAGAAGAAACTTAAATTTAGGGAATATTTATTAATGTATGTCTAATACATATTAATTACAATTTTACAGCAATTTAAGGTATCTGAATCAACCCCTTCTTTACACCCTTTTTGTGAAACTTAATTAGACTTAATATTGCCCACATTCCCCACGCTGAGAGCTAGCAGCTGTGTTTCAAATTTCATAATGATCGCTGAATTTGTTTGAGAGTGAAACCATATATAGAAAAATATCAAAAGATACGTATAGACATTATTATTAACGATACCATTAGTTCTTTGGATCATATATTTATCGGCTGCAAGAATACACCCTCAATGAAGTACTCAACTTCTTAGCAAACACACAGACACACAGACACACACACACTTATATATATATATATATATATATATATATATATATATATATATATATATATAAATGTGAGATTTAGAAGGCAATACAATGCAGAGGTGTGACGGATAGACACAAGTGGGAGAAAATAAGACATACAATGGTGGAACAAATGAATTAGTTTCAACCTTAATACAATGTGTACATACACACACACATATATATGTATATATATATATATATATATATATATATATATTTATTATTTGTTTTTTTGTTTTTTTCCCTTTCACAACACATATATATCTGTCTATCTACACAATGTTACAATGTTATGTAATACCTGTATAAGATTGTCTGGTGGAAATTCCGTATGATATAATATATTTTTTTTAATTTTCGGGAACTCTTCCCTTCTTCATATATATGTGTGTGTGTGTGTATATACGGGTATATCAATGTGTGTGTATACGGGTATACCACTAGACCAAAAACACCTTGTCTAAATATGTACGATGTTTTATCACTATAATGTAACGTAATTTTTTTGTTATTGTTTTTACTTGTGATAGAATCATATCTTTTTCTTATTTTTATGCTTCCTAAGCGGCAAAATTAATTCATAAATATATGTTTTCTTAAACGAACACCAAACATGTAGGATAGAAATTAGTTCATTTAAATATGTGTAACTTATTACGCCTAACATGTAAGCACTCCGTTAGAATTATAGTAGATTTATCGCAATCGGAAAAAAACTCTCAGATTTTCTAATAACGCCTACCGTTGATTGCACATAACATATTACGTGAACAAGTTCAGTTTATTTTCTTACGGGGGTTTTTTTATGGACGGAATGGAGTTGAATAATATTACGCCGAACTATTGTTGTAGCGGTTTATATATACGTGGCACGAAGCTAACCTCAGTTTGCAAACACTGTAAATATACTGTCCCGTACAGAGATTGAACTCACAGTATTCAGATTATTAATACCTCCAAATTTCTATATTATCCTCCACCTACAATGTTTCGTGTTATTGGCCCTTCAGCCTTGGTGTGGAAACAACTAAGGTTATCAGTTTTAGCATTTAGGAAAACTCGGCAACGGAAAACTCGGAAACAGAAAACTTGGCAATTATGGAATACATATAGATTGAAAATAGATTTTAAAACTGTTCTTGCGGGGATATAATTTTCAATATAGGGGCTACCCCCCCCCCATCCCCTTCAGAACACTTGTAGTTAACAAAGCCCCGTTTTAAGAATGGCTTTCTAAATAATATTATTATTTATAACCGATTCGAAATAAAGTTATGAGATTAAATCCATCATAATGCATTTAGGTTTTTTTCGTAAACAAGTCAGCCATTTTAATATTTAGTTAATAATTGAAAAAATACCAATTACTCTGTGTCTGTTCGAAATTTTAAAATAAATTTGGTATTATTTATCGAATAGAAAGTAATTTAAGCTGGTTTTAACATTCTTAGAACATCATATATTCTATTTATTGGATTCGTGCAAAAACAATGGCGTTTTTTTGACGTTACACTTCAAAAGAACAAAACTTCTTTTATACCAAACCTTATTAATTAACATAAAAACCATTAGAACTAACACATGTTTGCCAATGGGAAACAAGTTCACGTATTCCATCATCATAAGAATCCGGAGTTCTTGAAGCGATGAGTCATTGAATGCCGATTCGGCATCATCTCGGCTTTTGAATCATTTAACGCAGAGGAAGTTGTCGAGATGCTTGAAAAGGTGATAATCAGTGAGCGAGAGGTCCGGTGAATATAGCGGATGAGGCAGAGTCTCGTAGCGCAATTCGTTCAGCTTCTGTAGGCTCAGTTGTGCAACATGCGGGCGAGCGTTGTTATGAAGGAGAATTGGTCCCTGCATATTGACCAATTCCGGGCGCATAAGTTGGAGCTTTTGGCGCATTTTGTCAATTTGTTGGCAGTACTTCTCCGCCGTAATCGTTTCGCCCGGATTCAAGAAGTTGTGATGGGTGACACCGGTCGCAGACCACCAAACAGTCGCCATAATCTTTTTTTTGTGCAGTTTCAGTTTCGGGAAATGTTTTGGAACTTCGCCGGCATCCAACCACTGTGCCGAACGTCCCCGATTGTCATAGAAGATCCACTTATCATCACACGTCATACTTAGCTTGAGAAATGAGCAGTTTCTGTTGCGCAGCAAGAACGTAGAAGATACCTCAAAACGACGATCATTTATCCAGCTTTTTTGACTTCCCCATTTGCTTCAAATGGCGAACGACTGTTGAGTTCATCAGCTACTTCTCGTGTGGTTTTGCGAGGATCGGCTTTCATTAAGGCTTTCAGATCTACGTTATCAACCGCAGTCAGCCGGCATTGACCGTCTTCATCTTTGCGGCTCTCGTCACCATTGCGAAATTTGTTGAATACCTTTGTGCCGTACGTTCGTTAGTGGTTCCTGGACCAAACGCATCATTGATGTAACGAGCTCTCTCGGAAGCTTTTCGGCCTAGTTTGAACTGGAACAAGAATATTGTGCGGATTTCAATTTTGGCTATGCTGTCGAAAAGCCTGTAAAAACAATAAATGAAGGGATTAAAAATGGGAACGAATAACACGATTCGATAGAGCGAAAAAGACGATTAAAAATTACTTATAACAATGCTATATGTATCCATAAATTAATTCAGAAAACATATATAAATATAACATATTTGAGAAGACGCCAGTGTTTTTGCACTAACCTTATATTAAAGCAACATTGTTTTTCTTTTCATGAAATACATTTTTAAGTTGTATTTTTGTAACTGTAATTCAGTGTTTTAAACTCTGGTGGCCATCTGCCTAAAAAAGTTTTAACTAAAATGTGTATTTATTACTCTTTAATTTTGTTCTGCTTTCAAATAAATCGTTGAAAGTTCGGAAAAAATACCAAAAATACAGCCGATTTATTGTCCGCCATTTTGGCTGTGAAACGACAAATTTACGACTTTATCTTACAATGATTTAAATGTTTTTAGTACAACAAAATGGCTCAACGAGCGGCCGATTTTCAACAAATCCTTTCTGCCGCCAAGATTAAAACACTGAGTTGCAGTTATAACAAAATAAAATAGACATTTATTTAATGACAAGAAAAAAAAATTCCTTTCAAATTTCGAAGAGACACGGAGTAATTAATATAATTTTTTAAATTATTAACAAAATATTAAAATGGCTGACTTGTTTAAGAAATATAACTTCATTACGATGGATTTAATCTCGTAACTTAATTACGAACAGTGTTGAAATAATAATATTATTTCGAGAGTAATGCTTAATGGGGAGAGGGGGTTTTGTTAACTTTTCTGTACTTTCACCTAACTATTTAATAAAAGAAAGATATCGTAAAAATTTAATTTAGCTTGAAAATATTATCTAAAAGTAGCCCGATTTGTAAACTGCACAAGTACCAAATAGATAATACAAGAAGTGTTCTTTATTTAGGGGGGGGGAGGGTGTCCCCGTATTTACAACTATAAAGAACGGTTTTAGAATCTGTTTTAATCGATATGTATTCCATAGTTGCCGAATTTACCTACTTTGCTAAAATTGTTGAATTTTCCGTTGCCGAATTTTATTTTGCCGAATTCCCAGGGCACCAAGTTTTCGTATTATACTAGAAGAATACCCGTCCCAGGACGGTTACAATGAATCTCCCGTACAGAACAGTTTTGCACCAATTGTATGCCTCTTTACTAATGTTAAAATGAAGATATCATGCTACAAAATCTATGTCTAGAATCCTTTTTCCAATTTTGATCACAATCTATTGTATGCTTTTTATTCTAAAATGTCTGCAATTTAAGACGTCATTTAAAGTGTCTCAATAAGAAATTAAAACTCAACGTAATCCTGCTTAATTTTTGTCTAATGACTATTACTAAGCACGTCTGAAATATTTGTTTTTTCAAATGGAAGCTTTTACCAATATAATATGTTCTAAAACCTCTTTTAATATACTCTAATAAAACTGACATTAGTGAATATCGATGTCGAATACAACTCTGAAATAAATGAAGATGTTGTACGTCTGTCTGTCCGTCCGTCATTATTTGTTTTAAACATGCAAATAACGCGAATGGCATGACTGGAACTCGAAGCAGAAACCTTGACATGTTCAGTCTGTTGCTCTACCAACTGACCTATTTGGACTGTATTTACTTTTATAAAATAATTATTGCTTTGGCGTGACATCATAGATTTATGATTTACGTCATTTTTCAAAACATGAATTCAAACAAAATAAAAATAAATAAATGGAAAAAGATTATTAATAGCGTTGGAAGTTATTTTAATAGTCCAAAGCAATTTACTTTGATTTAACTACATATTGTATGCACTTCTTTAAAAATTATATTTTGCTCCCAATCAAGTAAATATATGACACTTGAGGAAGCATATATTTTCTAGTTTTTGAAATTTAACAAAAATCAGCGTAATCTGAATTTCCAGGAAGGGCTTCGACCCTCTCTTTATTTCCTCTATATAAAAATAAATTACAAAATGCATCCCACATTACACACCCTTTCACCTAGTAGCTGTCTTCTAACACAATTATGATCGTCTTATAAGTTTAGTAGTGAATCATATACATAGTAATACATACTTATGTACGAGGCCTTTCTAAAACGTATTCGACCTTTATTTATTCCGTGCGAAATAGAGACGATACGACGACGTCATCTTACATAGTGAAGGAAGAAACCTTCAGGCGCATGTGTGAAGGGTATCACCGCCATCCTGTGCGTTAATCGCTGCCTGTCGGTCGCTGAGTGATGTCCACACAACGTTTTCGTCGGATAACCCATTCTCTTAAGATGACCCAACGTGTTAAGTAAAGGTACTGCTTCATGTTACACAGGACCTTCTGGAAACCGCCAACACTGATGCTGGGTTTCTGAACACTGTGTTAATTGGAGATGAGTCATGGGTGTACGGGTACGACCCAGACACAAAAGGCAGTTGTCGAAATGGAAGCATCGCGAGTCTCCAAGGCCAAAAAAAGCGCTAAGGTGCGAAGCAAAATCAACGTTATGCTGACTGTCTTATTTGATATCCGTGGAATTGTGCATTCGAATAAGAATCGGAAGGACAAACAGTGACAAAGGAGTGCGATCAAGATGTTCTCTGACGTTTCCGTGACGCGGTTCGGCGCAACATCCAGCCATGTTGACGGCGAAAACTCGCAAATGCATCACGACAATGCCCCAGCACATTTATATTAATTGATCCAACATTTCTAGGCCAAGCATAGAATTTTAGTCGTTCCGCAACATCTTCAGCTATAACTCCTTGCGACTTCTGCTTGTTTCTTAAATTGAAGACTCCACTGAAAGGTTTCCGTTTTGAGACTAGAGAAGGGGTAATGTGAAACGCGACGGCGGAGATGACCCCCATTCCAAAAGAAGACTTCCAGAGGTGTTTCCGCCAGGGGATTGATCGGTAGCCTAATTGTGTGGAAGCAGAAGAACCCTACTTTGAAGGGGATTAGGGTCCCAACCCCGTCAGGTATTTGCAATACTTTTTTCTGGCGTAAGGTCGGATACTTTTTAGACATGTCTCGTACACCTACCTAACTTTATATGAATATAGATACATGGGTGATAACAAGTAAAGTTAAGCCTTCGACAGTAACTCGAACCCTTTAGCATAGGCTACCTTGTTATCAAGTGTAAATATTGACACACTCGCTACTGGACTAAATGCTCGTAAAAGTAACCTCCTCCACGCCATTTAGCGTCGCGCGCATTCGTGTTCACAGACCATAACACCCAATTAAACGCTCGTAAAAGTAATCAGTAGAATCTCTTGTTGGGTGACGTTGGTGTCACGACAGATCCTGGGTGGGCCTGCGTTTAGGAATTGATAAAAATCAAGGTTTTTTTTTTCAATGGGCGCTAAACCATATAATCATGCATCTTACCGATTGCCCAACGTCGTCAGAGATACTAAGAAAGGTTATCATTGAAAAATGGAGAGCCGTGACTTATTTAATGGGTCACGATTTGATTTTTTTATTTAAAAAGAAAACAGGGAAGGTAAATCAAGGGTGGACACATACGGTGGATTAGGATCATCTTACGCAGATATTATCAGGTGATGCCCATAAAATGGAAAGTGTGTGATGGGAGAACCATTAAAAGGACAACGGGCCAAGAAGGAAAATAAATAAGAGATGGGGATATCGCCACATGTACTGAGAAATGAACACCGGATTCTTTCAAGTACCGGAAGATCCTAATATTTTATAATCTATATAATAATAGGCTAACACATTTCATGTGCATATGTACGTTATCACCATTCACACACATTTTTTTTAAAAAGTGGGATCGTTCAATCAGCATGGATCGTGATTGATGATTAATCTGATGCTGTAAAGCAGGGTTAGGAAACCTCCGGCCCGCGGGCCACACCCGGTCCGCGAAGGCTTAGCGTCCGGCCCGCCACCCTGCTATGCTTGATTATTGCAATCCGGCCCGCGGACCTCCCAGTACAACTCATATCATTTTGTGACATAGACGTAAAGTAGGTTTCAATTAAGATTTACAGTGAGATAAAAATGTATAAATATCAGTTATCTGTTGTCTACCTCAACAATCGAGCCAGACATGGAAATACTTCTCCATGGAAAACAGCAGTTTCATTGATTTGTAGAGTGGTCGATGCAATGTTTGTATAATTAATTCATGTAAACAAAATATAGTAATTCTGAGATTTCGTTTTTCACTCCGGCCCGCGATCTCCTTCCAAAAGTGTGATCTGTCCGTCACTCTGAAAAGGTTGCCCGCCCCTGCTGTAAAGGTATACATTTCCAGTTAACGCATTTTAAAATAAATTGTTCTCAAATCATATTAGTTTGTCTTGACGACCCAAACCGTACGCATTTTAATAAATTAATTTAAAAAAATAACATTCGTTTTATTGATTTCAAAAATATTTTATAACAATCCTTTTAAAGTAAGAACACATGTACTATTTATTGTTTTAAATAACATTTAATTTCTGAAATACTAAGAACATAAATATTAGTATTATTTATTTAAATAATATTTAACTGGCAATGACAATTATCTTTAAGGAAGAAGAAAAACTAATTTTCTCCTAATAGTATTTACTATAAGATACATTTATTAGTTCAACACATATATTATTATTATTATTATTATTATTATTAACAGTAAAGTTCACAGATTGAATTCCACGGAGTCTTGCTAATAATCACTATAATATATCTTGATCTCTCGTGTTAGCACGCGATCTGGGTTAAGGGATACAATCACGTTCTTAGTAATTGAGCATGACGAGTTCAGATCATATCAGATCTAGTGTGGCCAACGACACACGAATATGGCGGTGAAAGGCATGCATACACAATTTAGCACCAGCTTTTCTACTAATGAGTCGGCACTTATCAAGGGTGTAATTTTAGGTTTAATTAGATTTTAGTGTGATGATGATCACTACTATGACACTGAGACGGTGGATTGAATGGACAGAGTTCCATTATTTAAAACAACGTTAAAGTGCACACTCTATTTGAAGTTACTTTAAACTTCACACAATAGACGAACACCCTTTTTATATACTGTATATATTTGAAACAGCGAAACAGTCTGTATGTGGATGACTATATAAATCCCCCCCCCCCCTGGGTAGAGCTTATGTTTGTAAGGGTATCGCCAACTGGCATTAGCGTAAAAAAAGCAATGCTCATTAGGTAAACACTAATTCGAGCTCCGGCAATTGGAATGTTTACATTAAGATACAACTTACATTCAGTCAGTGTCGCATGATGGCGTAGGGGTTCATATCGCCGACTGTCAGCTCGGCGGTTGCGTTTCGATCCCGGCTTGAGGCACTAACTGGTATAGCCGCACTGATGATCTGCGAAACAGTCTGTATGTGGATGACTATATATATATATATATATACATATATACAATGTCAGTCGCAAGTTTTTCTAATTTGCATATGTATTTTGAAAAAAGAACGTTTTGTTAATTATCAACTATTTGTAATTGTTTTATTTCATTGAACGTTTATTTTGAGTTTCATATAACAAATAGCTCTCTTTCACAATATTGTTTAATTTCCTCGATAAATATTTAGCATTTCATTAAATAAATCAACTAGATTCTATACAAGTTGCCATCTATTTCTTAATTGAAAATAATAGGCAAATTGTTCTTTAATCTCTTTCTTTATGGCAACATTTAAAAGATAAATATATTTGTATCGAAATGACTAAATCTATCTATATGAATAAATGAATGTTCCAATTATTTTAAGTAGAGAATCTTGCGACACGATAGCGAGCGGGCAAATTAAAATAGTATGTATACATATATATATATATATATATATATATATATATATATATATATATATATATATTAATCAATGAAACAGGCGGGTGGAAAAAAAAAAACTGCTAAAATTTTCCTTAAGGCCTTATCGTCTGACCCTCTAAGAGGAAACGTCAGAATGATAAATTAAAAACTAAAAAATCAAATGAGATATGAGGGGACACATTGTTTCAGTTTGAGAAAACGATTGAGAGAGAAAAAAAAGAAAAAAAAAAGTAAATCTCTCAACGTTACGGTGGCTTTGAATCATTAAAGATCTCCAACTGATGCTTCAAAAAATTTTGTTAACACAGACTAGGTCGAGAATTGTTAATAACTAACGCCTCAATAATATTGATATGGTAGTTGGACTGAACACTGTGTAAAACAGAAAAACACCCATCGGAATAGTTGTCAGAACAACTATTTGTACTAACGAGGTGATTACCGATGGCTGATTCCTGTGCCTGAAAGTTCCCGGATGATCTCGAAACCTTGTGTAAGCGCATATCACGTGGTATGTGTTGGGATATTCTAAATTCTAATATTTGTGGTGTAGACTATATATATATATATATATATATATATATATATATATATATATATATTTGTTGTCTGTGTGTATGTGGTTATATTTGTATGTCTGGAAAATGCTCCCGAGATACTCAACCGACACGTAAATTTGACAGTTTCTTATTCGCCCAGTATATGTATATATATATATATATATATATATATATATATATATATATATATATATATATTTATTTATTTATTTAATACGTACATAAAAGTAATCCATGGCACGTGTTTCTGGCTCACAACCGTCATCAGCATGACTAACCTACATAGACTATTCTAGATTTTTATTAAATTTTATTATTACATTTTTATTATTATTATAAAATTAATTATTAATTTATTAATTATTATAAAATTAAAATAGTCGAGAGATTAATTACTTTACTTTATTTTAACATTCTTAAAATACGAAAGAGAAGAGAAAAAATACGAAGATAAAACACACTGAATATATGAAGTAAATAATTGAAATATAAACTTAATAAAAATAAAACATAAAAATAAAATAAATATATATATTATTATTATTATTATTATTATTATTATTATTATTATTATTATTATTATTATTAAAACCAACAGTTTATCGATCACCATAACATAACCTTTAAAATCTTTAATTCACATCCTCTGCAAGCCTGATTTTTGCTGCGGTTCTGCTTTGGCTCCCATTTTTTTCTTGATCAGATTCTATGCATAGTCGGAGAAATTTCTTCTGGTTTGATTATTTTTGACAAAGGGAAGTTTCTTTTCCCGAAATATTGAATAATGATTTTTTAATCATCCGGACATCACATACACAGCTAACAACACTTTGGCTGTTATGTAAGATTTTAGGAAAAATAAATAGTAAGTCATATTTCATTTTCGATGTATTGTTTTTGTTTCTTCCTACTTACATCTTACCTGGAATTTTCATTGCCCACAGCCTTTAAAACATTCTCTTACTATACCCAGCAATGCTTCAAACAAACTACCATTCTCTACTATATATATATATATATATATATATATATATATATATATATATATATATATATATATATATATATATATATATATAAGGACAGTTGTCTGTGTGTATGTGGCTATATTTGTATGTCTGGAAAATGCTCCCGAGATACTCGACCGACACGTAAATTTAACAGTTTCTTATACGCCCAGTATTCGAGCGCATAATATCGAAACATTGGATAAACAAAACTATCATTTGAGGGTTAACGGTGTCAGTTTCTCTAATCGGGGCATCTTTTTCCTGCAATTTCCAATGTTTTAATGTGCTAAATTTAAAAAAAAACAATGATATTATGTACTTTTTTGTACAAAATATGCAAGTCATTCCCGAAACCTCAAGCGGAAATTACATCAGAGGGTGGATGCAAAGGACGGGGGAAGAAATTCAAAATTAATTAACGATACTTCTGGGGAATACGGCTACCGCCTTTGATTCCTTCGGTCTTAGTCGAGTTTTAGTAAGAAGGAGGCACACTCTCCCAGGCTTTACTTTGATACTCGTGTGATTTCTGCAACTAATCCGGAAATTACGTCATAGGGAAAAGCGTCGGTAAGAAACAAGTACTTGGCGTGATTTAAATGAACTAACCATCTCTGGAAGATTTAATGTACATGCCTGGGAGAATGCAGCTAGTAGGACTGTTTTCATTCTTTCTTATTTTCTTTTATACTCCCACATCTTCTCTCTTTCCTTCCTCTTTTCCCCCCTACTCCCACGTTGTCATTCTTTCTTTCTTGCCTACTTTCTTGTGTTCCCCTCACTCCCAGGTGTTTTCTTTCTTTCATCAACTCCCACGTTTTCTTCCTTTTTGCTTCTTTCCCTCCTCCTACCCCGACGTTTTTTCTGTCTAACTGTTGCTCCTCCTACTTCCACGTATTATGTCTTTCTTTCTACTTTTCCTCCGACTCTAACGTTTTCTTTCTTTCTTGTATCTTGCCCTCCTACTCCCACATTTTTTTCTTTCTTTTGCTCTTCTTTCCTACCTACTCCAGCGTCTTATTTCTTTATTTATTCTTTCCCCTAAACCACCACGTGTTCTTCCTTTCTTTCTTCTTTTCTTCTTACTGCACTTTTTCTCTCTTTCTTATTTCTCTCCTGCTCCCACGTTTTCTGTCTTTCTTTCCTTCTACAATTCCTCCTACTAAAACGGTTTATTTCTTACTGTCTTCTTTACTACCTACTCCCACGTGTTATTACTTTCTTTCTTTTTATCTTTTGACTCCGACACATATTTTCTTGTTTTCTTTTTTACTCCTACTCCCACGTTTTCTTTTTTTCTATCTTTCTTGTTGTCCTCCTACTCCCACGGTGTTTTACTTTCTTTCTTTTCCCCTCCTACATCTAGGTTTTCCTTCTGGATTTCTTTATTCCTTCCTACTCGCACGTGTTCTTTCTTTTTTCCTACTCACACGGTTTGTTCATTCTGTCTTCTTTTCGTCCTACTTCCACATTTTGTTTCTTTCTCTCTACTTTAACTCCTACTCCTGCGTTTTATTTCTCTATTTGTTCTTCTCTAACTCCCCCGTTTTCTTTATTATTTATTATTTACTTCTTACTCCGACGTTTTCTTTCTTTCTTTCATTTTCCTCTTACTCCAACGTGTTCTGTCTTTCTTTTTCCTCCTGCTCTAACGTACTCCTACGTATTATGTGTTTCTGTTATCTGTTCTCCCTACTCTACCCTCCCATTTTCATTGTTTATTTTTTCTCGTCCATCTACTTCCCCGTTATCCTTCTTTCTTTCTTTCTTTCTTATTTCCCTCTCAGCTAACATATGAAAAACGCTTTTCGGGTGCATCTACACATTAGCTCCCCTATGGAGCACGCTTTGTAGGTGTTTCTAAACATTAGCAATACTATGGAAAACGCTTTACGGGAAAAGTGCACATTACATCCCCTATAGACATGATTTTCGAGGGCAAGTACACATTAGCTCCTCATATGTAAACGCTTTTCGGGGGGGGGGGGGTAGTATACATCACGTTGCCTATGGAGAACGCTTTTCGGGGGCAACTACGTATGCCGCCCTATGGAAAACGCTTTTCGGGGGCAAGTACACATTATACACCTATGAAAACGCTTTCCAGGGACAAGTACACAGAAGCCCCTTTATGAGAAATGCTTTTTGGGGTCTTCTACACATTAGCCCCTACTATGAAAAACACTTTTCGAGTGCTTCTGCACCTTAATCTTCTTATAGTAAGTGCTTTTCGGAGGCTTCTTTACCTGAGCCATTTTATGGAAAACGTTTTCCGGGGCTTCTGAACCTTAGCCACTTATGGAAAACTATTTTCGATTGCTTCTGCACATCACCCCCCCCCCTCCTGGAAAACGAGTTTCAGGTAAAATTACACATTAGTTCCCTATAAAAATCGCATTTCGGGGACAAGTTCACATTAGTCATCCTATAGAAACACACATTCGGTAGCAAGTACACATTAGCCTATAATGGAAAACCCTTTTCAGCGGCAAGTACACATTAGCCACCCTATGAAAAACTCTTTTCGGGTGCAATTACACATTAGTAACCCTATGGAAAACGCTTTTCGGGGTCAAGTACACACTACTCCTCACCTATAAAAGACGCATTTTGAGGGCAAGTAAAACTAAGCTCTTTATAGAAAACGCTTTTGCGGGGCAAGTACATAATAGCAACTTTACAGCAAACGCTTTTTAGGTCATCTATGTATTATGCCCTCTATAGAAAACGCTTTGTAGGATGTAAGTACACATTACACTTTACTATGGAAAACGCTTGTCGGAGGCATATAGACATTAGCACCCGTATAGTAGACGTGTTTCGGGGTCAAGTAAGCAATATCCACTCCATTGAAAGCGCATTTAAGGGTTAGTACACACTATACCCCCCATAAAAATGTTTTTTTCGGGTGGAAAGCACATATTAGCCTCCCAATGGAAAGCGCTTTTCGAGGTGCAAGTACATATTTGTCCCTCTATAGAAACACGCTTTTCGGTTGTACATACACCTTATACTTTTTTTAGAAAGCGCTTTCAGAGGGCAAGTACACATTAGCACTCATATGAAAACCGCTTTTCGGGATCTTCTGATCCTTAACCTCCGAGGAAATTTTTTTCGGGGGCTTCTGCACCTGGAGCGGCATACGGAAACCGTTTTTTCAGTGTCTTTTGCATCTTTGCTCATTATGGAAAACGGCTGTCAGTGTCATCAGCACATTGCTCCTCCTGCCACCGATGGAAAACGCTTTTCAGTAGCCAGTATACATTAACCCATATGGAAAACGCTTTTCGGCGGCAAGTACACATCAGACAACCCATAATAAACGGTTTTTGCGGGAAAATACACATTTGCCCCCCACCTATGGAACACGCTTTTAAGGACAAGTACACATAAGACTCTATATTGAAAACTCATTTTGGGAACCAGTACACATTAGCCAACCTATAGAAAACGCATTTTTGGGGCAACTACACATTTGCCGTAATATAGAAAACGCTTTTCGGGAGCAAGTACACATTTGCATTCTGATGGGAAACGCTTTTCGGGGGAAAGTATAAATATAACCCCCCCATAAAACACGCATTTTGGGGAAAGTACACATACTCCCTTTCTATGGGAAACGCTTTTCGAGGGGAACGTAGACATTCGCCCTACCTATATAAAAAAGTGGTCGATGGTTCTGCACGTTAGCCCCCCCCCCTCATGGACAGTGCTCTTCGGGGGCTTCTGTACCTAAGCCCTCTTACGGAAAACGCTTTTCGAGTGTTTTTTCTCATAAGCCCCGCTATGGAAAACGCTTTTAGGAGAAAGTACACATTAGCCCTGTATGGAAAACGCATTTCAGAGGCAAGTAAACATAAGCCATTCTATGGAAAAAGTTTTTCGGTGGCAAGTATGCATAGGCCTCTTATGGAAAACGCTTTTCAGTCACAAGTACACATTAACAACCATATGGAAAACGCCTATTCAGGGTCAAGTACACACTAGTAACTTTATGGGAAATGCTTTTCGGGGGAATGTGTACAGTTTCCTACTTTTGGAAAGCGCTTTTCGGGAGCAATACAAATGTGCTCCTTATAAATAACGCATTTCGGGGAAAGTACACCCCCCTATGGAAACGCTTTTTGGGAGAACGTAAACATTAGCATTTTCTATGAATCTTTTTTGAGGGCGTCTGCACGTTAGCCTCTCAAAGGAAAGTGCTTTTTAATGGCTCCTGCAAAAACGCTTTTCGTGGGCTGCTGCACCTTAGCCCCCTACATAAAAAAAGCTTTTTGAAGGCAACCTCGCATCAGCCCCCATAGAACACGCGTTTTTAAGAGAAGTACACATTAGCCCTGTATAGAAAACGTATTTCGGGGGCAAGTAAGCATTATTCTGTTATAAAAAATGCTTTTCAGCGGCAAGTACACATTACTCACCCTATAGAAAACGCTATTCAGTGGAAGGTATGCATTAGCAACTCAATGGAAAACCATTTACAGAGGCAAGTACACATTAGACACCCTATGGAAAACGTTTTCCGAGGGAATTTACATATTAGTCCACCTATGGAAAACGCATTTTTAGGGCAGATACACATTAGCCCCTTATGGTTAACACCTTTGTTGTAGAAATTACACACTAGCCACCCTATGGACAACGCTTTTCGGGAGCAAGTGCACTTAAGCGCACCTATAAAACGCTTTTTTGGCAGATACCCATAAGTTCCATAAAAAAAAAACACTTTTCGGTGGGGCAAGTACCCATTGGATCATCTATGAAACACACTTTTCGGGCGAATTGTACACAATGAAAACATATAGAAAACGCTTGTTGTGGGCAAGTACACATTTGCGCTCATATGAAAACGCTTTTCGGGGACTTCTACACATACGCTTAGCTATGGAAACCGCTTTATGACAGCTTCTGTACATTAGCCAATTATGAAAACGCTTTTCAGAGGCAAGTACTCATCATCCTCTATATAAAACGCTATTCGGGGGCAAGTACACATTAGCCATCCAATAGAAAACGCATTTCAGTGATAAGTACACATTTGCCCCGCTATGTGAAACGCTTTGCGGAGGAAAGTATATATTAGCCCTCTCATAGAAAACGGTTTCCGGTGGCAAGTACGCATTAGCGCTCTATGGAAAACGCATTTCGGGGAAAATACACAGTACCCCCCCCCCTCTTAAGAACACGCGTTTGAGGGGGATGTTATTACACATTAGCCATCCTATAGGAAAGTTTATCGGGGGCAAGTACACATTAGCAACCTTGTGTAAAATGCTTTTCAGGGGCTTCTGCACTTTAGCCCTTCTATGGAAAACGCTTTTAAAGGGCTTTTGAACATGCACAGCCCTATGGAAAACGCTTTTCATGGACAAGTACAAATACACCACTTAATGGAACAAGCTTTTCAGGGGCCAGTACATATAGGCTTTTCGATGAAAAACGCATTTCGGTGATAAGTATAAATTGCCACCTAATAGAAAACACTTTTTAGCGGAAAGTACACATTAGCCACTCTTTGGAAAACGCTATTCAGGGACAAGTACGCATTACCAACCCTATAGAAACGCCTTTCGGAGTAAGTGCACATTAGACACCTTATAGAGGACGCTTTTCGGGGGAAAGTTCACTTTTGTACCTTTTTCGAAAACGCTTTTTTGGGGGAAAGTACACATTAGCCCTCCCTATAAAAACTGTTTTCGGGGCAAGTACGCATTAACCTCAATATAAGAACACATTAGCAAATTATGGAAACGATTTTCAGAGGCGAGTATGTATATACTCTTATGGCAAACGCTTTTCGGGGGCAAATACACATTAGCTTTTCTATAGAAAATGCATTTGGGTGACAACTACACGTTTGTCCCCAACCTCCCTATGGAAACACTCTTTTCGGGGGATAGTACACAGCCATTCTATAGAAAACGCTTCATGCGAGAAAGTACACATTAGACACCCTTTGCTAAACCCTTTAAGGGGACAAGTACACCTTTAAAGAGCACACCTTTCCTTCTCATGGGCATTTATTCCATCGGCAATAACATATTAGCATGTTTTGTAAAACGCTTTTCGGGGACAAGTACACATTAGCTCTCCTATGGAAAACATAATTTGGGGGCAACTACACATTAATGAAACACTTTTTGTCGGAGGCTTCTACACATCAGCCCCTCTCGTAAGGAAAACGTTTTTTGGGGGCGTTTATGCATTATGTCCCATATGAAAAACGCTTTTCAGGAGCTTCTACCAATCAGCATTTTAATGGAAAACGCTTTCTGAGGGTAAGTAGGCTTTAGCCTTTCCTATGGAAAACGCTTTATAGGGGCTACTACATATTAGCACCTATTATGAAAAGCGCTGTTCGGGGGCAAGTACATATAAGCTTCTTTTAAAATAAATGTGTTCCGGTGGCTTTTACATATTCGGCTCTTCTATGATAATCGCTTTTCGTTGGTTTCTAAATTTTGTTTTTGTTTTTTTCTTTGGCGGGAAAAATCCCCCTTCCCAATTGTTTTTCCTTTTTAAACAAATACAATGACTCACCACTCAAGAACGCGACAGCCTAGCAAAAATAGACGACCGTTAGGGAGTCTACTTTCGCCAGTCTATATCTATAAAATACATGCATTGTCTGCTTGTCTGACAATCTGTCCGTCTGATTTTCACGAGTTTCCCACCCAACACATACCTAGACTTCTTAGCAATTAATAAATTACATAGAATCACCACAATTAAACCCCCTCCTCCTCATACCCTCGCCAGATTATCAAATTATGAAAAATCTCATTAAAGAACTAGGTCATTGATATACATTATGAGATAAGAAAAGTTGAAAAGCATTTTTATTACTTTTATCTGCCCCAACTTGAGACGTAAGAGTCTTCTGCTATTAGAAGCCAGATTTATAGAGGATAGCCTAAATGGGGAGTTGTGCAGCAAGATATTTGTTCACTTCTGCATGTTAGTACAGTCGGGGAAACAGAGAGCAGAGATCATATTCCAATGCCAAATCGTCCGAAGAAAATATTAGACGGCGTATTGCTGCCACATCTGGAGAGGCTCGACTCTTTTCTTTTGTGTTTGATAGAGTAAAACATCGACTCCACAATATAGTGGGGCTTATCTCTTCTGTTCACTATAATACATGTTACTAGTCATTCTCTACTCTATATGTATTTCCACTGAAAGTACTCGACTCGAATTTCCATGAACAGAGTTTATTTCCTATAAGTTCCTATCGATGGGACACGTTACCACAGGTTTTTTTTCTCGTGCTGTAATATGGTCATCTTAAAATCAAATAGCGGCAGATAGTTGCCATAAACCTTTCTCATAAGTAATCAGATTTTATTCAATCCATTTATTGTCAATCTCATCATGATATTCATCATTTAACTGTCAATGAACCCCTCTCAGTAGCCCTTATTCTCGAGTAGTTTTAGCCTTGATAGATGATGAATCATCGGTAAATAAAGTAAAACTTTGTTAAATCAAAAGCAAGATAAAGGTTTACGAGGGCAGGGGTCGACTGGAGAAGAGACACATTTTGCAACTGGCAACGGAGGGGGGCAAAGGTGGGGGGCGACCGAAAAAAAAACAACCCCGGGAAACGCCGGGTATCCCTTTTACTATATATATATATATATATAAAGTAAAAAAATCAAACACTTTACATATGAATTGCATTACAATGCGTGTTGTGCTTTAGTTTTAAATCACACCAACTGTGGTGATATGCCGTAAAGCACAAACAAATAATAATAGGTATATGCGAGTGTAAGTACTCGCTATTTTCGTTTTAATTTGGTTTTAAACGGAACTGATAGCTCGAAAAATTGAATGACTTTTCACGAAACGTGTTTGGGTAACATTTGGTATTCTTTTTCGTGTGTCGCCTCGTCTCCCTATTGAAAACCGCATTGCATAAGAAGAATACAATTTTTTGAGTGCTGTATCGATGTAAATCATTGACGTAATAACCTGTATTCGCAGTACCACACCCCTTCTGAACCGGGACAAAAGTTGTGTCATAGAAAAAAGTCTGAGCGCACAATACAACAGTTTAGTGCGATTGAAGCAACAAGAAACGCCCTTAACAAAAGATCAAATGTGTTTTCGTATCAACGAATTACAAAGAAGAAACATTCACGCGAAAAAAAACCTTCATCCTTAAGATGCGTCCATTCGATGTACGCGTTAAACGCTTCACATGCGATTGAAAGCTTCATCGTAACAAACAAAAAAATGAGGCTGACCGAAACAGTTAATGCGTGACCGAAACTATTGCTGAAAAGCCAGAAATCATGTAATACAAAACTATAGTCCATATTTGCTCATAAAGCGGTGTGGGTAAAGCATCTGGGTATGTCAATTACCATCTTTACCTAGCTTCTACTCCTTTCTAGCAGGTACGAAGAAAAACGTTTTTTCATCTCCCGGAGAACTACGGTAAATAATATTTTCATATAGGAATAAGTAACAACGATGAATATGTTTGCTTATTGTTTTTATTGTAATAACACAGAAAGTATGTTTTTAAGCAAAAATAATTCGCTTTGAACTCATGACGAATAACTTTAATGTTCATCATTCTGTTAAAGTTACAAAAATTCATGCAATATTTTTATGTTATAATTTTATATTTATTCCTGTAAATTATACAATTCGTATCTAGTTTTATTAGATAATGGGGGCAGCGCAGAGACCAAGAGTACTCCCTTGAAGAAGTAAGAGTAGCAGCGGACATCGGAAGTGACGTCACGTCCGTTTGACGTTGCTGCTGTTTTTTTATATGATACCAATTATTTTAATCTTCGATGCCATTATTAAGACAATTAGATTTTGACTATGTATTATCTTATTTATTATATCATAAACATGTGTTGCATTGATTACATCTTCTTTCTAAGCTAGATAATGATACAATTGGTGTAGCAATTAATGTAATATCTAATTAAATGTTATCATATTTTTCTTTCTACATCTAGATATTACAATATATGCATCTTTCTTTTTGGACACGTTTCTCTTTTACCATATCAAGTTATCTATCGAGCATTCATATGTTCTCCATATTTATTTTTAAAATCATTTCTCATTTTACCAAATTTGTTTATAACCCTTGAATTGAAATGTAAAACCTCTGATATATTTTCCGGAAATCGAAGATGTTTAAGCGCTATTTAATGTATTTACTGTAATTTTGGACGATTAACTGCATTAATTCTGTCGGATTTTAGAAGTTAAATATACTACAGTACTTTGACTATTATTTATTCTCATAATGAGACATTGTTGTTTCTTATACAGATTGATAATTGCGTTAAAATGAGATAATTTGGAGCGATGGAATGATCGACAGATTTTCCCAGCAACATTGGCAACGGATTTGATGCGAGTCTTCCATTTCAGGTCTTAATTGTAGATTAGTTCCAAAGTTCAAAGCAGGAATCTTGCTTAAGATGAGACTCATTCTGTTACAATTCTGGCAAAATGATCAGAGCGTTAGTGGTGAAAAGAGAGAAGCTTGGTTTTAGACGTATTAACATTTCCCATCTGTCTTTACCGTTTTTGAGGTTTGAGGAAAGAGAATCAAAATGGTATTTATCATTAATGCTCTTTGAAATGTTGCAATAGATTGTCGTGTGATCGTCAACAATTCCGACGAATTATTCTAAAATGTGATTAGTGAGATCATTGATAAAGATTAGAAAGCGAGTTGGGCCAAAAATGGATCCATGTAATGTAGGCACATTAACACTATGAGCTTCAGACCACTGCAAATCAACGACGACTTTTATGAACCTATCAGGTTGATAGGATTTAAATGTTGACAAGGCATTTAAAGATATTCCATGAGTGTAAATGTTGTGAAGTACACCTTTATGCCAAACCATATCAAACGCCTTTGATATGTCGAGAGTTATTGCTCTAGAAACGAAGCCACGTCAATAGATTCACTGATCCGATGTTATATTACAGTCAGCACATTAGCTGTTGATATTGCAGGCATGAAGCCATATTGCTTGTCACTGGATAAACTGTTCTCTAAGATGTTTGACAACTTCTAGATTTATCACAAATTAATGCAACTTACTCATGACACACAGGAGGCTGATTGGTCTATATTGAGAAGCAGAATACCAATATGCAGTAGGTTTAAATGCTTAGCATACTGACAAGGTTTTCCAAGGTGTTAGGAATCATTTCAATTTTTAAAAAAGAACTTAACAAATTTGTAAGAATAGAGCTAGTTTCGATTGCAGCTTTTATAGCTTATGATTGGAGTGTTGTTAGGGTAAGTTGCTGTTCTTGATTACTTTGACAGAATCTCTAGCAGATACACGGATGTTGTCAGGGTATATTCAGTGATAGGGATTAATTCAGGATTTAGTGCAAAGTTTTTTGCAAAAATGTTTAGCTTCATCGGATGCTGGGAAAATGACCTCATGTTAATTGATTATGGTTTCAATAGAGATGCCACATCTGTTTAGGCCCCTGTTTGTTATTCGCTAAGCTACTCTAGACTTAACGGATTCGGCATTTGGCTCTTTCGCGTTTTATATAATCCTTTTGCAGTAGTTGATTTCAGTCCTACAAGGGTATTTTGTTGTAGACCATCTATTGCGCTGAAAACAATTTAAATAGTGGTTTCTGTTAGCAATGGCAGCGACACATTCTGGGGAGAACTCTGGCTGGTTGTTTGGTTTCGGTTGGAATTTGTTTTAGTGTATGAAGCGTTCAATACCAAGGATTAGCCAGTCAGTTAAATTTGATATGATACAGTACACATTCTTTTATGACATGGAATGCACGGAAATGTTTAATATGAAAGATCCGAGGCTGTCCTAGTAAGCAATCGAGTATCGGTAAACTGAACACTCGATTACGAAAGGGTGCTGACGAATCTGTATCCGTTGACAAGCCGGATTTTATCTTAAATCCAGCATAACCAAATCGACGAAACTCGGGTACACCCAATATACATTATTACGTATAGTTTTAACATAAAATAATTGATGCATATATATGTATTGGCATCTATCTATCTCTCTCACACATACATACACAAATATATATATATATATATATATATATATATATATATATATATATATAAAGAGAGAGAGAGAGGGATATATATATATATATATATATATATATATATATATATATATATATATAGAAAGAGAGAGAATAGACCACTAAAATGTAGTCTAATTCCTAGTCGAGTGGCATCATGTAAAAAGGAATGACACAGAATAATTGGTATGACAATTATTTAACAATATTGGTCGTCTGCATCTAAGTACAGACCAATCGATGTCCACTACGCCATTGGTAAGTTGTTTGGATCTATCCACACGCCACCAAATCAATTTACTTTATCACAAGTGGTGTAGCGGACCGATAATTATTAAGACAACACGGTGGTATATTTACATGAGTGTATTTACAGTGTTTTAAATCAAAACACATAGATTTCTAGATGACTGGGCTCCCACTTTATCGTTTTAAGTAGTTTGTGATCCAAAAAACTAAAACGACTGAACTAAACAATAAAACATAAATGTGGCCAATAATATTCGTGAAGCTTTACGCGGTCAGGGACGGATAAATCTCTCGAGGCTGAAGTCACTATTATCGTGTTCGCGTCGTGTAGATATTCAGCAAATATGTAACCATTTAAAATATAAAGACAAAACTAAACCGGTTGTTATTTTAATTTGGTACATGAATAGTATCTTCCAAAAAGTCTGCGTCTGATAGTGTGGCTATGGCTTCCACAAATGACTGCCGCAATTACTGACACGACACTTAGTCGTATCTCAATTCATAGTCTCTGTAAAAGTCAATGTACACTCGAAATATTGTAGATTATACCATACTATCCCCACGTTGTTTGTCTTGGTCCGCATGCCGTCACAATACATTCGCTGTCAGGGTTTACTTTACTGATGTCCGTGATTTACAGTGTCTTGTTGAATTAATATATTTATATATAAAACGCTTTCTATATCTCATCAAGAGACGCTCGCAAATCATGTATGTTTTGACAAATCTGTGTATGTTATTTAAGAAATATTTATTATTTTAGTAATTGTTATTTTTGAATATATATTTGAATATATATTTGAATATATATTTGAATATATATTTGAATATATTTTTGAATATATTTTTGAATACATATTTTAAGTTAAGTTTTGTGAGTCACGTTTTATCTCTTTTTAGTCCCACAGAAACAACACATGATCAATTATCTTTGTAATTATTACGAATAGTTTTCTTTTAATTCTTTATTTTACTTTTCCGCTCCCGCATTTAAGCTTTTTTATAATTTCACAAAAATAATTGATGGGTTTATCCCATGATATCAACTGTCCCATCTAACTCATGCCAAAATGCTATTTGTTCATCGCAAACATTTTTAATTTATAAGTTAACTGGCTGTGTAACTGTAGTTATTAGTTCGCCCTCGAATTTTTTGTCTTCTAGTGCCAATTGTGGAATCTTTTTTAGTCCTAAATAAAGTCGGCTTTCCAATGTTCATCCATATCTGAAGATTTATAATTGACAAATCAGAGTATGAATCAATTGTATTATTTTCCTAATATTTTCTACTTTGCCACATTTAGCGAGTCTAATACAACTTTAAAACACTTTATTTTTTATTCTGCAGTGCTAACGTTTGTGGCACACGCGGTTGAATTTAAAGCACTTCATCGTTTTGTATGGACACTTTCTTTTAACCAATGCAGCTGTCCGCAATCGAAACACGGTGTGATTATCCAATATAGCTTGTCAAGTACTTTTCTTCTTGTTGCAAATTAGGATGTTAACATTGGTTGCTGAAAGTCCTTAGGCTGACCACCGATAGATACATCTGCGTGCTGAGTAAAGTAATGATACCTTCGATTGACAAACCATTATGTTGAGTTATTTTTCCTTCGTCCTTCGCGATTGAACGACTAGAATTTCCAAACCTTGATTAAAAACTGGTTCGTCTCACTCAGAAAGTAGCAATTTCTCTTTAATCTGTTTCACAACGTTGAAGTGTTTTTGTTCGCATAATTTCTGACTTTTCTACTAATATCTAATTTGATTTTAACTTCTCGTTCTAAGCTTGAAAAATATCTAGAGCATACCACCATTTTTTCAAACATTCACATTTTAGCATAAATCTCGAGTTGCCGGTGTTGTGTGCATCATAAGTCCGGTTATTTTTGTCTCCGAATAAATCCGAATTATTTGTCGTTAGATTTGTGCGACATACGATCGAACAAAATGCATGTATGAATAAGTCCTAGTACTTTGTCTCCAGTGTTGGGGAATATAGTTTTCGAATCCACGGCGTCAGTTTTCTTGCTATGAAGTACCGATAGTAATTAATGTGGTATATTTTAAATAGTGTATGCATGATACTATGGACTGTCCCTACCCTCCAGATCAGTTGAAAAGATTCACTAATTCGCAAGAACGCAATAAAAAAGTAGGCTATATAAAAAGAAAATGGAAGGATATGATTTACTCATGCACATAAAAGCAAGCGCAGGAGTAGTCAGTTTGTATTGTTTAAAGCGCAATTCATTTCTGTTTGTCGGTAACCGGGATAAAAGACAATATATGCGATTAAATCTAGCTATTTAGGAGGGGAGGTTGTTTGCGACAGTTTCTGCAACAGTTTCTGCAACAGTTTCAGTTTCACGCGGTTTGCTCTACGGCAGTTTACTGGTTGCGATACTGAGAGGAAAGGATCAGATAGGAGTAGATCGGGCAGAGACTTTTCAGATCTGAAATGAGCTTACAAATTCGAGTACCGAAAATGGGGGCTTCGACAGTCCGCAATAGTGCCACATACAACCAGAGTACAACCGACTTATATACAATGTATCTGAGTTCGTGTTTTTCTTGTCAGTCTATGTCGTTTTGTTTTTCTAAACTTTTCAAACAATGTTTACGCCGTCGGCGATCGTTAGTAAAATAGACAACATAGTCAGAACGAGACTGAGAATGATAGATGAAGACGAACAACAAAACACCACGGCACACACACAACGTTGGGGGTCAACGGTTGTCGAAATGGTGCAGCATATGGTCTTACATATTTACAGAAGTAACGCCATACTATGTCCCGGAAGTTCTGCGTCCGATACTGTGGCTATTACTACCACCAATGAATGTAACCATGACGGCATTAACTTCCTTCTCATCGCAGGAAGATGTGACACAACGCCGGAAGATGGAGGGAATAAAGTCCTTTCACCTGACGAAGGGGCACGTTTGCCTCAAGAAAAAAAACCCTGGGAAGTCCGGTTTCATTCCCCGGTAGGGGTTCCCCGGCAGTTAGAAGTAAACTAACTCCACCTCAAAGAAAGGAGGCAAGGCCTGGAAAGGTCAACTTACTATTACTCAGGACGAACACCTCAGCCAAACAGATGAAATGCAATCAAATTGCCCAGTTTCTGCCGGACTAATTGTCGAGATAAGATCCTTGACTGGTATGTAGATCGCGACGAACGGCAAATGACTCCCGCCATGACGGCATTTACCTCCGTTCCTACCACTGAAAGATGTGGCACAAGGCTGGAAAGTGGAGAGAACACGATAGCGCTATTACAGAGGGGCCACTCTTTCCTCTTAATATAGCTTAGGCTGACCCATCTACATTCTCCGCTTGCAGCATCTCAAGCAGTTAACAATAAACTAACTCCACTCAAAATAGGGGAGGCAATTCCTGGGAAAGTGAACTTTATAGGACGACCACATGACGCATACGTCAGCCCGACAGATTAAAGACCGCTAAATGTCCTATTGTTTGTCGAACTGATTGTTGAGATCTTATACTCGACTGGTATGTGTATTGCAAACGTCAACAGACGGCAAATGAATACCGCCGTGACCCGATTTACTTCATCCCTTCCACAAAAAGATATGACACAAAGTCAGAAGCCTCCCTAAAAAGGAGCACTTTTGGCTTTTAAAAATTGCTCGCGCAACCCCATACGACTTCCTCGGTCGGGAGCCTCAGGCATTAACCAATACACTTAGTGCACCTCAAAGAGGAAAAACAAGGCCTGGGAGTGTGGATTTCAAAGGACTACCCAGGACTAATATATCAGTCTGATAGATAAAAGACCACCGAAATGGTCCAGTTTCTGCTGCATTGATAGTCGAAGTTTGAATCTCGACTAGAATGTCCGTCGAAACATGATGCAACCTCATGGCGCCGGTTAGTGCTACCAAACCTCGTTTTAACTCCATTCATTGTCTCTGGAAGATTCTATCGACACATAAAATAAGGAAGATAAACATTACACCATAACAACAAACAATATGGATTTCGTTCTTTAGCTGACGCGCTGACTATACTACATCGCACAAGATCAGAGAATGTATCGCCATCGATTTTGTTTTTTAGAACGATAGATCTTGGCATAGCAAAAGGCTTTGATATGTTTTGTCACAACTATTTGATTAAAAGGTATGCTAGCTATTAAAGATTTTGTGATGTCGTCGCAATCATAAAATATTTTCTCTGTGATAGGTCTTTAAAATTGGTTGCTGATAGTCTCAGGCACATATCATTATTGACTCAAGACTTTATTATAGGCGCAACCATCATTCTTATTCTCATAAATTATCTTCTAAAACATAGTCTGAGACAAGTCATTGACATCTATAAAGACGACACACCTGTCTATGGAAGAACTTCTAAGCGCATTAGTGATTAATATATTGCTGATTATCTATCATTTGACCTACATCATGTAGTGCAATGAGACATTACGTGGCGTGTAACTTCTAAACTAGGCGTATTTCATTTCACAACACACCTTCAGATCCTAGTTATGAATTGAATGGCTATCTTCTTAGTGAATCTCTTTGCCTTGATTAGATCATCGGACTGAGTTTGTAACCATGTCCTGAAATGGAAGACGTGCATAAAATCTGTTGTTAATCTCAGTAGAAAAATAATTGAATCAAAAACATCATACAGGCCCAGAAAGTATATAACATCTAATTGGATCCTCTATCTGTATAAGAGGCGGATACATCGACTGATTAAGTACTTCTGCGAGTTCTGGAAAGAAGGTGAAATTAAGCAACCTATTTCTTGTCTTAAAAGAGTAAAAACTCGACTGCACAATCAATTAGCGGATGATTTCTATTGTTTTTCGACGATCTCTATATCACAGAAGCGACGTTGCAAAACTTTTTTACTATATCATTATTTCTATAGAAGGTGTTTTACTAGATTACAATCATTGTTCACCCATGAAAACTCTTTACTACAAGAACTTGTCTATTTACCATCATTGCAAATAATGTGCCTTTCTGCCTCTGTATACCTGAAAGCATACCGAACTTCAATGAAAACAGTTATCCCACCAGAATTCCCCAGCTGTAGGACGCAATACAACGTTATTGTTTCCCTGATGAGTACAACATGGTCATGTTCAAGTTCAATGTAAAAAATACTTGTGAAACCGTCCTGGTAAATAATTTAAATTATATCATTGTATTTATCATCATCCAACTGACAATCTTATTAACCATCATCATCAAGTGGGTTTAGGCCTTGATAAGTGGTGAGTGATTAGTATAAAACAGTGATTAACGTGACAATCTAATTTAAGCTTATACTCGAGTGTATTTTGGCCTTGGTAAGTAGCGACTTATCTCTATATAAATGTAGGTATGTGTATATGTTTATGTATGGGTATCTATAGGATTCACTCCTAAACTAGTTGACTGATGATTATGAATGTTGAAACACAGCAGCAAGACGTAACGGATCATAGTATGAGTTATATTCAGTTTAATTTTGCTTGATGCAAAGAGCGTAAACTGTGGAAGGAATGTAGTAATACATATTAATAAACAACTTACTTTTGTGTAATTTTAAGAATATATATTAAAAATCAATTAATAAATATTCACCTAATTTCAGAATCTCTGGTGCATTTTTAAAAAGGTGTTTAAGTTGGTAGCATGTAGCACAATCTCATATTTGAAACTGTAAATATTTCAGATTTGCATTCTATTTTATCCATAGTTATTAGACAGCAACTAAGCAAGATTCCCTACTTTCAATTTCATTAATTCTTGGAGTTCATACATATTCTAGAATGAAAAGCATGTACTTAATGTTGATCAACATTTAAATTCTGATTCTAGACATAAGGTTTAGTAGCATTATATATTTACTTTAATATTTGCAAGGAGACTAAACATATGTTCAAAATTGTTCGTTCAGGGAATACATTTTACTCGTCCTGGGACTGGTATTATACTCGTTTATTATAAGAAATACCATCCTTTGATTATGCATTTGTTTTATTTTATTATGGAATGACGTTCCTATTTGTACATGTTATTACACTAAAAGTGGCTTAACCTCGCTCTATACAACGTTTAATTGAAATTCAACAAGCAGTTGCTCATTCTAATAAGTACTTGAACAGATGTGCATTCTATATGATATAAAAATACTAACAATGTAACATTAAACAATGCCCAGGAGCATTTTGGCAACACTTTCTTTTTGTGGGGTGTTTATGCGACAAATACGAATAAGCTGTTGATATGCGTACAGAAAAAAACACCGTTTGTCAAAATAAAACAATAAGAAAAATGTCGGTCTGATATGGCGTCGTTTGTCTTCCGGGAGCTTAAGCATATTGTGCGCATGTGCGGAGTTGTGCACGCGTGCAAAAGAAAATTATTCCGAAACAATGGGGTTCAGTTTCACATTATAAATTTATCCAGTGATATAATTGAAGTTAATTAGGCGAGTTAGTAAGTAAAATAACTTTCTTACAGATATATGAACACACACACACCCAGACACACACACACACACACACATATATATATATATATATATATATATATATATATATATATATATATATATATATATATATATATATATATAAAGAGAGAGAAATAGAAAAAGAGAGAGAGGGAGAGAGAATGTGTTAGAGTGGAATAAATCCCGGGTATTAGAGTTCAATGTAATAAACAGAGCAATAATAAAATAACAATAAAATAACACGGACTCATAAATGACCGGTGCAATAATTTATTTCGACCCTTTGTCTTGTCAAGCATCCAAGCGAGGGGACTACATTTTTGAAAATAAATAAAGAGAAATTCACACTAACGATTTCCAAATACATATAGAGAGAGCGACAAACTATTTTATACATATATTGAGATAGGAGGAAATTAACTATTTACCACTTGAATCGAGGCGGAGGAAAGTTACATCATATCTAATAAATACATAGAGAGAGCAACATTGCCTGATTTATAACGGAAGTCAGTACAAGCTGGTGTTTCAGTCGACAGACGGATCACTTTAATTACTGGCTTTCAGAGACAATTTGAGGGAGTTTAGGCGGTTAGGGGTGAGGACCTAGACAAGCTGACCCGTTTAGGATACCTCAACTTCTTTCCCAACCTCCTACAAACCGTCAGTGGTAAATCATACAATCCCCCTCTCGCTATATATATATATATATATATTTCTCTCTTTCCCCTTCGCTGTATTGTCTCCCTGTTATACATCGTTCAATCTCCCTCTCTCTCTCTAACTCTCTCTCTCTCTCTCTCTCTCTCTCTCTATATATATATATATATATATATATATATATATATATATATATATTAAATACTTTGTTTGTTATTCCACGTATGCTTCTAAAGAAAGGGTTTAAGGATGATTAGTTATGTATGAAGCATAAAAACGATGTTGTTTTTATAAATATTATATTTTGTGTTTATGTAAACGTAGTAATGGCAAATACGTACACAAAATCAAATCTATAAAAAAAATGTAAGATATGCATAGTAGGAAATTCTCTGAATCTCTCTCTCTCTCTCTCTCTATATATATATATATAGAGAGAGAGAGAGAGAGAAAGAGTAAGAGAGATAGAGCGAGAGAATATCCTATCATGTATATTTTACAATTCTTTTGTACATTTTATTTTGTTAACTTATTAGCCGTTACTACGTTTGTCAATATGTTTCTACACACATAATATATATACACATATATATATATATATATATATATATATATATATATATATATATATATATATATATAAGACCACAGTCAAACCGATTACGACTATAGAGGAGTGGAAATGCATATTAGATTAGTTTTGCTATATAAATATATGTACACTTAAATATAGTAATTTCTTATATATATGACTCCAACTACTACAGATTATAATATCAGCTTAATGGGAGATTGTTATATGAAACAGAGCTATAACATCATTTGATCGCTCGAAATAGAATTCAATGCCACCTTTGTTTGCATATCTATTTGTTATGATTGAAGAATTTTCACTTGTGTTTTACACCTAAGTTACTGCTTCTCGATTCAAACTGTATATATATATATATATATATATATATATATATATATATATATATATATATATATATATGAATATATGAAAGGATAACATAATTCCACAGTATGAATTAAAAAGGAACAGTGGAAGACCTAAGAACTCTACGTTTCGTCCAACATGACTAATACACGAGGCGCCTCATAAGCTCATGTATCGGCAGGGCTACCCATAAAATGTCACGTGCTATTACGAAAATACTAACTAAATTACTAGGTACGATTAGCCATTGCAACTTAACAAAATTTCTGAGATGTACTTAATAAAATAAATAAAAATTAGCTTACTCATAAAACGATGAACAGCCTGAACATAGAATTCCCCCACTAAAAATGTTTTAATTTACTTCAAATACATCTCAACAAAATGTGTATCAGCTTACGCAGCTCAGTTAATAACATAATAAATATCATAAGTTATGTGCTAACATGACTCATGTTACTTTCAATAATTTTAGGAGCAGAAATATTCATAAACTGTGACAGATCGTTTCATCTGTTCTTTTTGCATATATAAATGTAGTAAATAATTATGATAATTACAATATGTATACATATTTTGTGGCAGCATTCCAAATATGCTATTTGTTCAAGTTTCACTTGTATACATACATACATACATACATACATACAGACGGTTTCCTTATATATAACATATTATGAACGTAAACAATCATACATAAAGCTTAACGAAAAAGGTAAATTAGTTACTGTCTGATTTAAATAACTTCGTGCTAAAAAATCACATACAACATTCACCGTTTATTATTGTATTTTTACAGAAAACAGTTCATATTTATATAAGAAACACGCTCATTGTAAAAAAAATACAAACTGTTTCCTCTACGAACACATATTTCCGCTCTAAACGGATACTAATACATAGGTGGGGTTATAAAATTATTAACTGCGTATCAGCCAAATTCTTGTTAGTCTGTTAATTTTTGGTAGATAAATTATATGTGGCTATTTTATTCCAAGCGTTGGATTAATCACAATAATTGCTGTTCATATGGTGTACTACTTTATATGGCAACAAGTGCATTGTAGTATATATATATATATATATATATATGGGAAGAGAAGGATGAAGGTAATCCGACGTGATGGTAAAATGAAAAAGGAAAACCAAAAAACTGGATGTTTTTTTATGTGTACATCAACGTTTCGTCTTTATTTATAAGACTTCATCAGGATGATGATATAGGGAAAAGATATCATGCAAGCACGGATACATGTAGGGTAGACATGTTGGGAAGAAAAATAAAATAAAATGAAAAATAATAGCAGCGTCTAGCTGGACGTCCGTACTTGTTAGAGAATGAAAAATGAGTGGGAGAAAAAAGGAGAAGGGTGGAGGGAGCAAGGACTACTGTGGCTGACGATGAGAGAAAGAGGTGGGGGATGAGCAGGGGTAAAATGGATGGCAGAGAGAGATTGGAGGAAAAGGGGGAGGGGGTGTCTGACCAGATGGCTGCGGTCGAGACCGAAGGGGAAGAGTGAGTTGGAACGTTTGTGTGTGTGGGGTGTGTGCAGGGAAATGGGGATAGGCAGAGAGGGAGGGGGGGGCTGTGATCTCGGTGGATGGGCGAAAGCCATAGTCCCAGAGAGCGTTTGAAGAAAATGAGGGAATTTAAGAAGAGGCATGGGAGAAAACGGATGAGAGGGGGAAGAGGGAGGATTTGTCGTGATAGGGTGTGAAATATTTGAAATATTTGGAAAATGATAGCAATGAGTGGGGGATTGGAGTGGGTGGGGGAGGGGGTGATTGAAAGGGTGGGTGAGGAATATATTTGAAATATTTGGAACATGAGAAAGTTTATTTGGACTGTAGTATTAAAAATGTGAGGGAAAAAAATGAGGAAAAAATAAGAGAAGATACAGGGAGAGAAGGGAAGGGTGTGGGTGAATGGAAGAGTGTCATAAGGTTAGAGATGAAAATAAAAGTTAGCCGTGATCAGGCAAAAGACTTTGTTCAGTGAGGATGATCTTGCTTATTAAGGGTGATAGGTTAAAGAAACCATTTCGCTGCTTGATAGTAGTGGAGGATGTGATGAGTGCAGTTTCCAATAATCTTCGCCGAGATTTGTTGTGGATGTGTTTAGTGATTTTGGAAACTGCACTCATCACATCCTCCACTACTATCAAGCAGCGAAATGGTTTCTTTAACCTATCACCCTTAATAAGCAAGATCATCCTCACTGAACAAAGTCTTTTGCCTGATCACGGCTAACTTTTATTTTCATCTCTAACCTTATGACACTCTTCCATTCACCCACACCCTTCCCTTCTCTCCCTGTATCTTCTCTTATTTTTTCCTCATTTTTTTCCCTCACATTTTTAATACTACAGTCCAAATAAACTTTCTCATGTTCCAAATATTTCAAATATATTCCTCACCCACCCTTTCAATCACCCCCTCCCCCACCCACTCCAATCCCCCACTCATTGCTATCATTTTCCAAATATTTCAAATATTTCACACCCTATCACGACAAATCCTCCCTCTTCCCCCTCTCATCCGTTTTCTCCCATGCCTCTTCTTAAATTCCCTCATTTTCTTCAAACGCTCTCTGGGACTATGGCTTTCGCCCATCCACCGAGATCACAGCCCCCCCCTCCCTCTCTGCCTATCCCCATTTCCCTGCACACACCCCACACACACAAACGTTCCAACTCACTCTTCCCCTTCGGTCTCGACCGCAGCCATCTGGTCAGACACCCCCTCCCCCTTTTCCTCCAATCTCTCTCTGCCATCCATTTTACCCCTGCTCATCCCCCACCTCTTTCTCTCATCGTCAGCCACAGTAGTCCTTGCTCCCTCCACCCTTCTCCTTTTTTCTCCCACTCATTTTTCATTCTCTAACAAGTACGGACGTCCAGCTAGACGCTGCTATTATTTTTCATTTTATTTTATTTTTCTTCCCAACATGTCTACCCTACATGTATCCGTGCTTGCATGATATCTTTTCCCTATATCATCATCCTGATGAAGTCTTATAAATAAAGACGAAACGTTGATGTACACATAAAAAAACATCCAGTTTTTTGGTTTTCCTTTTTCATTTTACCATATATATATATATATATATATATATATATATAGCATAATATAAAATAA
This sequence comes from Sepiola atlantica, assembly GCA_963556195.1. Lineage (NCBI taxonomy): Eukaryota > Metazoa > Mollusca > Cephalopoda > Sepiida > Sepiolidae > Sepiola > Sepiola atlantica. The sequence goes on along the minus strand of OY744526.1, from coordinate 108,670,789 downwards.
AATGATAAAATCTTAACGTAGCTACGTGGAATTGGAGGTCAATTAGAGGCTTGGACTTAGACCTATGATTTGACCCAGACAAGTAACATCCGGTATACGTTGAATTGATTTAATATATCTGTCGGTGTGTGGTAACGTTTTCTTCTTTGCTAACTTCGAAATATAACATCCGCTCGGATAACGTCGTTTGAAACAAAAAGTCAGTCTGCGACTTTAGAATTGCGTTCTGATGGCTTGCGGGAGAGTGATTACTTTCAAATTTAACTTTATTCATTGGAATAATGTTTATCGGGCCCGGAAGAAGAAATGTCCGAATATATTGACTCAGTTTAATTTAATTCTATTACAATCGGATTTAGCGGATTTTCCATTTAACCAGCGACTGTTGGTTTGTGCTACTACGATAAAATCATTTAAATCCTGAATTTTGAACATCATGATTTCAACACTAAGTGAGTTTATTGAACTTTTTATTTTATTTGGTTCATTTATCATTGTATTAATTAACATAAACATTGGATGCATTTTTCACTGTAATTTACTACATCGATTGCGGACGCATTTCCCGACTGGATAACTTTTTCAGTTTTTCAGCTCTTTCAATTTTTTCGCTTTTGGACTATCACTCAATACCTGGATTAATCTTCAATCGACCTCTTGGATATCTTTCCTGAATATGTTTTAATTTGTATGAATTGGATGGATGTTATAACTTTAACAAATAAGTATGTTTTCGCCTTGATATATTTGATGTGTTATGTACTTTTATGTCTGTTTGTATATATTTTTACATATTTTCAAAGTGTAATTTCATCACCTGCAGTAACGTCACTGCGGTAATGGTCCTCTGAGGAGAAGAATTATATTTGAAAACTCATGAGTTAAGGACGTTGATATACTTTGCCTGAATTTTGAATTATAATAAAATTTGATTCGCACCTTATTTTATTATTTCATTTCATATCATGCTATTACTGCTCTAACCATTATATTGAGCTTCAGTCTTTATCCGGATGTTTCACTAATTAAAAGATATTAGGTGCCTCTTATATCTTTTGTTCGATTAATATCATATATATATATATATATATATATATATATATATATATAATTTTATATATATATATATATATATATAATTTTATATATATATAAATTTATATATATATATATCATTTTATATATATATATATCATTTTATATATATATCATTTTATATATATATATATCATTTTATATATATATATATATATATCATTTTATATATATATATATATATATATATATATATATATATATATTTAAGTACACTTTAGTGCTATATGAAGTAGTAAACTATAATATATATGTTAATGCAGGAATATTAAATGAATAATTATAGCGGATGATGAATGATTAGTAATACAAATAGATAAAAAGATAGGATCCATATATGTTAGCAATGAATATAACAAGACCACAGTTCTATATATATATATATATATATATATATATATATATATATATATATATATATATATATATATATATATTGTTGAAAAGAGTATTCATTGTAATTTTAAGCTTTGAACGCCTATTTTAAATGTGTTTTTACGTTTTTGCTTTGTTTTGCAAAATTACCACCGATTATAGCAACACCATGAAATAAATGCACAGAAGCAGTTCACAAATATATTGGTGTTTTCAGAAACAATTGTATGCTGACTGAAAATATGTTTTGAAATAACGTTAATCTGTCTTGTATAACATTGAAATTGTGTAAACTACATACACATATTGAATATAGCATAGCTATGGCCCTAAACTATGGAGTTATTATAATTACCTTTTGTTATACAATGTATATTCTGATATAAAATGTGTAAAATATAAATAATAAAGAAACACATACACACACATTATATATATATATATATATATATATATATATATATATATATATATATATATATATATATATATCTTATATATAAGGTAAAGACGTTTTTCCCTTGTACCTTCGCGTCGAATAGGAAAATAAACTCGAACTCAATGGATTACTACAATCGCTACAACATCAAACTTATTCGCTCGAGCGTGTTCTTAGCAAACTCTAGACTATTACATCCACCTCGGGCAAATTATTACTTTCGTTCCTCACTCAGTCACTCTCCCCAAACCAGACACCATACAGGTAGTAGCAAGAACATTTCTCTCTAACATTTTACTCCTCCCACGCTACCAGTCTACACCGGGAACAAATACACAACGGATAATTTCACACAATTTACAACTTATTATTTACGTTAACTATGCCTTCACCTCACCACACAGTAGCATAAGTTGCACAGAAAATATAACAGACGCTCCCTTCAATACATCTGACTACGTCACTTCCGCCAAAAAAGATTTAAGGCTTCTACTCTAAGCCTCAACCAGCAACTACAGATCACGAAACGCCTGCCAGGTTCACTACCCTTAAACAATTATGCCGATTCCCCTTAACGATCAAACTTTTCTTCAGGTAATATACCGTTCCTGTTCTGCTATTTCCGTTATACATTCATCTATTTCACTTCTTAAAATTGCTGCTACAATACAAGCTTACTATGTTAAAACAAACCTGTTACAGATTAAGCGATTGACATTCTATTATTCTTGCTACGTAGCATTTACACGTTAGCGAATAACAGATTACATTAAACTGAACACAATGACAATCGCATACACGACGATTTATTCACAAGCAGATAATAATAGACAACTCAGGATTAACATTGGAACTCAAAACTTTATTTTGGAAAGAATTTTCCGTGGGTAATATCGGAGAGATAAAATTGTTTATATCACGTATTTCGTCTTAATAATGACAGCGGTAGCAGCAGTAAGAGTAAATCTGACGTTGGTGAGGAATGCCGGTGCGGCCGTAGCAGTAGTACAAATAGTTGTTGTTGAAAATTCGACGTTAGTGAGTAAGACAACGCGGCCGTAGCAGTAGTGCAAATAGTTGTTGTTGAAAGTTGACGTTAGTAAGACGACGCGGTCGTAGCAGTAGTGCAAATAGTTGATGTTGAATGTTTGACGTTGGTAGGACTGGCATAGTCGTAGCAGTAGTACGAATAGTTTCTGTTGTTGAATTGGTTGCCGTAGCAGACGATATGTTGTCGGCGATGTTCGGTGTTGTTATTGTTGAAAGATTAAGTCTGCTTCGTCTCCTTCCTGTATAAGGAAAGAAACCTTCTTCTTCACTGGGCCCAGCTGTTTTTATGTGAATATATTTGGCCACAGTGATCATAGCACATGCACAACCTACACGAAAGCGGTCGGGAATCATGTAAACAAGGCCGACTTGGGTGGCGGTCGCCATGGTAACACATGCCAGACAGTATGACGGCGTCTTCAGATCAAAACGAGATCTAATATCATAACATTTTCGCTTTAAAATTCACTGTTACCTACTTTGCGAAATTTTTACTTCATAAAAACAAACATGGTCGAAATCGATTAAATTATTTGGGAAGAATTTCCTCACCGTTAAATACTTTGAGACAAGTAACAAAACAAACAAACCGATTAGATACATTTTTTTAAGAAAGATAACAAACCACCGCGCTTACAGATTAGACGAATATCATTCAGTTATTCTTCTTTCGTAACAATTCACAGTAATCGAATAACTGATTACATTAATCCGACCACCTTCACAATCGAAAACATGCTACGATACGAAACAAAAATTGAATAATTCTGATATTTCATATTATAATAATTTCAAAACAAAATTCAACTCTAACAATTAATAAAAACATTTACGTTTTCCTTATTTACATGAAGTTAAAACAACTTCATTCCAACGAGTCAACCTGAAATGCCAGACTGCATTTTTCATTTTACATTATAACTTTTCGTTTTATACGATCACTATTGACTATTCTAATAGAATTTTAAGTCCTCCGTGCTACCGTGTTGACAAATGTTTAACATTAAAAAAAATCGTTTTAGTAGAATGGGATCGAACGCCAAAAACTGTTACGTCGTAAACACTAACCCACCGATGGGGAATATAATATTAATATGAAAACTAATATAGTTAAACGAAGCCTGTTTGATATATACTGAAAGCAATTTACTTTGATTTCACCAGAAATTAAAAAAAAATTTTTTTTAAACACCGGCTCGGTCTGTGATAAGGGCCCTTGGAAAATTACAGAGGCCTACATAGCCCCATTAAAATCCACTGAAACACACAAATATAATTAATGTAGGCTGCAGAGCATTACAATTTGTATTCGGATGGGGGGGGGGGCACTAAATTTACGATTATATGCTTATTTTTAATAATGAAGACTATTCTCTATTTTTTTTTCATGATTGCGGTTGAGTCACGTGAGCAAAATGCCGATGTCGACCGGAAATACGTTACGATTCACCTTCTGGCGAGCAAATTTACGGTCCACCATGTGTAAGGGGGGGCATAACAATAAGTAAAAAGAACATTTTTGTTATAACATTACATGCAGACAATCCTCTTTACTTTTAATTGCTTGCTATTGTTTAATTTGAGTCGGGTAAACCAAATCCTTGATTGTGCTTGGTGGCAGTAGGTGGCGGCGACAAAAAATGCTGCCCTTATATGTCATAGCATACATGTACACTGTTGAATGGCAGAAAAGAGGTTAAAAATTGAAATCCCCTAACAGATTCAGTTATCAGTGCGGAAATTCAAGATCCAGTGGCAGATCCGGTTTTACATGATTTCATTAGGCACCATATGATTCATGGAAACACAGGTTCACTCTCTCTCAAAGATGGACACTGCAGTAAGAGCTTGAGTGAAACTCAATCGGATACAAATGGCTACCCACAATATCGACGACTATCTCCTTTAGCTGGACGTTTTGAGACGACACTTACCCTACCTGCCAACATAACAGTTCCTGTAGATAACCGATGGGTTGTACCACATAATAAACTGCTTTGTGAGATGTTTGATGCACATATCAATGTTGAATATTGCAACAGCATGAAATCAATAAAATACATTTGTAAATATGTAAATAAGGGTAGTGATCAAGCTATCTTCACAATTGAAAGTAATGCTCATGACGAAGTTAAGAGATACGATACGGGACGTTACATATCAACCAATGAAGCCATTTGGAGAATACTTAACTTTCACATACATATACATTATCCCCCAGTTATTCACCTATCAGTTCATCTAGAAAATGGACAGCGTATATACTTTACTGAAAGTACTGCAGCAGATAGAGTTGCAAATCCACCTTCAACCACTCTAACAACTTTCTTCACATTGTGTCAAACAGATTTTTTTGCACGTACACTTTTGTACTGAGAAGTTCCAGTTTATTATACCTGGGACACTAAAACTAAGGTCTTCAAGCGACGGTTACAGGGTAAGCCAGTTCCAGGCTATCCGTGCGTTAAAAGAACAGAAGTTTTGGGACAGGGTATACACCGTGCATCCAAATCAATTTGACTGCTTCTGCTTGAGACTGTTTCTACACAATGTTAGAGGTTCACAGAGCTTTAATGACCTAAAAACGATCAATGGTTAAGTTATGACTACATTCAGGGATGCATGTAGTGCACATGGACTACTTGAGGATGATAACCACTGGGATGCTACATTACAGGAAGCATCTCTATCTGAATCTGCAGACAATTTGAGACATTTGTTTGCCATCATGTTGACATCATGTGCAGTGTCTCATCCGAAACGACTTTGGGATGCACACAAATAAGCTTTTAGTGAAGATTTCCTTCTTAGGAAACACAATCAACAGCCTGAAGTTGATATAACATTTTAAGACGACATCTTCAATATGGCTTTAGTTCATATCGAAGATATGACTTATAAGATCAATGGTAAACCACTCACAAAATTGGGTCTTACCTCACCTAATCGATCTAATACACATCCGGTCATTACTGCATGGACGCGTGAAATTAGTTATCAACCTCATGAGCAAGCATCAATTGTTCAAGATGGTATCGCACGACTAAATAATGAGCAAATTCATATTTTTCGGACTGTAGTTAATACTGAAAAAGATCAGCAAGGTGGCCTTATATTCCTTGATGCACCCGGAGGTACTCCTGGTGGTAGGACAGCTCACTCCACATTTAACTTGCCATTATCTAACAAAAGATGCTGATCCAATTTGTCAAATAGAAAGAGGGTCAGATTCAGCCAAAGTCTTACAGAATTGTTCCTTCATCGTATGGGATGAATGTACAATGGCACAAAAACAAGCGGTCGAGGCTCTAGATAAAACATTGCGTGATCTCAAGAGACGTGATGCTGTTATGGGTGGCATAACACTATTATTATCAGGTGACTTCCGACAAACGCTTCCTATTGTTCCACGTAGAAGTCCCCCTGATGAGCTTAATGCTTGCATTAAATTGCCATATTTGTGGAAGTACATTAACATTGTAACGTTCACTTCTGTGGATTCTATTCTCGATCGCGTCCAAGCTGTACAATACCCTACAGAATTTTTAGATTCATTAGAATTGCCTGGTATGCCAACACACAGCTGAAAGCTGGATGCCAAATTATGTTACTCCGGAATCTTCATGCTCCAAGGCTATGTAATGGAACGAGACTGTGTTAAATGCATGCAACCTCATGTGAGAGAAGCTGTAATACTAACTGGTGGGGCAAGGGGCAAACTGACATTCCTTCCCAGAATACCCATTATTCCGTCGGGTTCTTCAATAAATTTTAAAAGGCTTCAGTTCCCAGTTAAATTGTGATTTGCCATGACAATTAACAAGTTCCAAAGACAATCATTAGCAGTGGTGTGTCTAAACTTGACTTCACCTTGCTTTAGCCATGGGAAGTTTTATGTAGGATGTTCAAGAGCTTTGTACAAATAACTTTTACTACTATAAAGGAGACATCTGTTGGAACAAACACAAGAACGCTAGCGCACAACTGCATTTTAAATCCAATTTTAATTACCTAAATTATAATGATTGAAATGATTTATTTTCTGAATCTATTCATTTAACTTAAAAATTTAAATCAGGCTGTTATATTTCCCCGGGCAACGCCGGGACACGGGTCCTGCTAGTTATATATATAAAACATTCAATGAATTTAACCATTACAATTGTTCCAAGAATTATAATATCAGACCTAGTATGGCGTACCATCGTTTACAAAACAGCTTGGTAATACTTTATATTATTTTTGTTTATAAATTAATTAAGCTTATCCAAAACGCGTCTTCATCAGCGCTTTTAGCAACACGTATTACAGAAATATATATATATATATATATATATATATATATATATATATATATATATATATATATTAGTCATATGTTTTGCAGTTCTGATATTTAATATTTTTGCATTCAACATTTGATTTTGATATTTATGAAAAAATGTCTAAACTCAGTTTAGTACTGTTAACTGAGTCTATATTTGTCATTGCAATTTCAAATAATAAGAAATAAAATATACGAATGTTATTAATTAATTGGCAGCAATACCTATACATCATTAATATACGTATACAATTAAATTGAGAGAAAAGGAAAGTGCCTCAAACGAATATAATAGGAGTTATTCTAATTACAATATGATGATAATACCACAATAATAATGAAAATAGTAATATTATTAATTGACACTGGCAGAACGATTAATTTTTAAATGGGTGCAGCAAGAATTTGACACCTTAACGGTATTAGATTAATCACCTTTGCCGATCGGCCGACCCTATTATCATGGATGTGAAAGGTGATAACGTACGTGCGTACCCGAAATGGATTGACGTATTTTTAGATAGATATTAACAAACAACAGCGGCGAGTAAATACACAATGAAATGGAATGTAAAATATGCAATTCTAACCAAACCAAAAACACTTAGCAAATTTGAAAATCGAACCAATAACTATATTAACATGTTTGAGTAAAAATATACACACACATTTTCAAAATAAAAAACTCATTACGCCCTGCAAATCAATTATTTATTAAACACATATACATTTTTTAAATCTATAAAATAATTAACATGTATGTCAAATCATTTGACGTTGAAGTTACCAAACGTTAAAAAAAATAAACGAGTAAAAAGACTCAACCATCATCATCATCATCATCATCATCATCATCATCATCATCGTCATCGTCATCGTCATCGTCATCGTCATCATCATCATCATCATCGTCATCAATTTAATGTATGTTTTACAAGCTGGCATATGTTGGATGGTTTTTAGAAATTGATTTCCGAACTGACCTATCTCCGACCAGCTCTTTATTCATCCCCTTTTCTCTTAATTCCATGGTTATAAATTCATCACATGTTTTCCATGGACTTCCACGTCCGATTGACTTTTCTACCTCATATGTTATGCATCTACTAACCCAAGAACTATCATCCGTTCTTTCAACGTAACGATACCAACGAAGACTCCTCTTCTATATGCATCGCCCTATACTGTCCAAATTAATTCTTTCTCTAACGTCTGTCTGTAAGACTCGCATTACACATTCATCGTATAGTGTCTCTCAATGAACTACATGTGTTGAACCCTAATTGGCCAGATTTCACTTCTATTGAAAAATAAAATTATGTTATAGTGAATTTAATCATTACATCCGTTGACAAAAACGGTCGTTAGCCAACATAATGTTAAAATTACCTTTTCATCATCATCAGTTGTTTATTATTTGTGGAGGTGTAAACATTTCCTGGTTTCCCTCCACCTTGTTTTGTTCGTCGCTATGCGTGGCCACGTAGGACCCAGTTAGCTGTCGAGAAGGTCCCCTTTCAATCGTTTTTGTGGACTTCCTCTCAGTCTTTTCCATTACATCGGGCTCATTCTGTCGCTTAAGATGTCAACCTCTTGTTTGTTGATCTTGAAAGCTGACTTGTCTATCTATGTTGTTTAGTCGTTCGTCTAGTGGCGATCATGTTGTCTACTCCAGTTTGCTGTCTGATCCAGTCGTTTCATTTTCTTTCACGTAGATGATATCAGCTAGAATGAGATGACATATAAAATTCTACTGATAGAACCCGTTATTACTTTGAAAGTATATAATTGTAGGTATAAACGGGAATAATATGAATGTAAGTAGAATTCAGCAGGTATGAACTTCCTATACAGGGAAACCCAACGCCAACATTGGAAATGGAATATAGCAATAATTAAAACATACAATACGTATTACAGAATAAATTATATGTTTTTTTCCCGAATTTAAAAAGACTACTAATGTTTGACCTGTACACTCTACGTAACAGTTTACACTGTAGGTAAATGTTTCCGTGTCGTTTAAATACCATTGAAATACTATAGTTAATATTATAACTGCTAAGTAATAGAATGCTAGTAAACCTTATGTGAAGATTCCTTGTAACAATGTCGTTCAAACTCTATTACATGCTTTTGAATCTATAAAATGTCTAAAATATGAAGGTTAAGCTGCATCAATTCCCCAAAGAGAACAAACGTAAGCCCCTTTACGAATATTAAAATACATATATAATTATACTAAATGTTATGTGTATATTCGTTATTACACTTCTGATCATTGTTAATTACATAATTGTGATTCAATAAAATGCCTCTTAATTGTAAGGGTTCAGCTAAATAAACTCCGCGAACAGAACAATTTTACAGCATGTGTATATCCCGTTACCAAGATTAAAGTCAATATATAATGCTACTAAACCCGAGGTGTAGAATCATAAAAAAACATTACATATTGCGGAGAATGTTATCATTTGAACACTAATATATTTGATATATCATATAATGTAAAAATATATCTCTGAATTAAAATAACTTTCCTAAAAAAATTATCGAATATTCTATTTTGAATAAAGCTCGCCAACTACAATTCGACTTATACACGAGCCTCTGATGTATAGTTTCTTTCATCATCATTTTTTAAAGATAAATCAGTCTATATATATATATATATATATATATATATATATATATATATATATATATATATATATATCCTTTGTATTATTTCCCGTTACTTTTTAAGTTTTGTTTTTACTTATTGTTTGCTTATACCTTTCGTGATAAAAATTACAAATGAATGCCAGGGGGCATTAAATAATTGATTATTTGTCAATGGTGAGTTCCTTGTTCTTCCTGTCCCTAGGCTACTAAAAAAAGTGTTTACACAGGGCCATCACCTGCTGACAGACGTTGTTGACCTATTCTCGGTCGAGCGAATATCTCTCTAACTTGCACTCGAGGGAGGGGAAGGGCGCCTGGCTATCATACTCATTTGCAATTTTGCCTCCGCTAATAATTGCATCATTCAGACACATTTGTTTAATCAAGTGTTTCTCGCAAATCCGATGATGGACGGAAATTGTACTAATTTGAGCGAACAATAATTCAATATTTTTACCTGTTTATCTATCAAAAATCATTCTTCATATAATAAGTTGAACATATATTTAGTCGGAAAATTGTGCACGGGATTATCACTTTTATTTAATAGTGACTTATATTTTTATTATTTAGAAAATATATTAAACTAGACGAATACCGAAATTGTAAACTAATTAATTTTAAATATTTAAATATTCGATAAAATATTATTTTATGGAGTTTAAGGTTTGAGCAGGAGTTTCGTTGGAGTTTTGCAGAGTCAGATGACTCTTCTTACGGAGGGCTGGTGGTGGTCTAAATGACCATCTATAGCAGAGGTTCCCAACTATTCTGCTACCGTGACCTCTTGATAACAGCTGCCAAGTTGGGCGCCCCTAAATATAAATAAGTGAGGTTAATCCGCATGCACTGCATTTTTGGAGTTAACTAGTATCATGGTATATATTACATTTGACTTTTAAATATGTGTAAATTCATCGGCGCAATGTTTGTTATTTACAGATTTTGAATAATTGATCATAATACTTTTATCAACAAAACAATTTGTTATATTTACACTACAAAATCGTTCGAATTGCGAAAACCAAAAAGCGTCAGTGAGAAGTCTGTACTTGTTTCATTTTTTGACATCCTTGGGGCAATCTTTGCAAGAGCACAACGCAGATCATTTTCTGCAGCAAGTCTGCTCCTGTATTTAGATTTGATTACCGGAAAGCTTGAACAGCCTATTTTACAAAGGTGTGTTGTTCGAAAAGGAATAATCAGGCGCAATAAGACAGAACAGAGTATGCCTGCCAACTTTTGATCTAAACTTTGAGATTGATGAAAAATCAGGTTTTACTGCATCGCTGGTAATGTGTTTAATGATTCTGCAGAAATGAACCAACTGTGTTAAAGACATCGCGTGAAGTAGTTGTTACTTCAAGTGGTTTGCAAAACAGAAACTCATCTTTGAAATCACCTTCATAAATATATTTTACATAAACCAGTAACTGAGAACAGTTTACCACATCCGTTGATTCATCAAGCTGGAGACACAATATTCCAAGTGAAGCTAGTTTCATTTCCTCGATTACTTGCTCCATAATATCAGCAACCATGTCATATTTTCTTCTACTGACGATGGTATTAGACAAATATATTGTATTCAATTTGTTAACATATTCAGCTCAGAAAAATGTGTTTGGTTGCTGGCAGCAGCAACTCTTCGGCAACAGTGTAAGGTTTCTTGGCTTTGGCGATTCTGAGAGTCACCAGGTATTAAGCTTCAATATTTTGCTATTGGTACTTGCCGTGAAAATCAATCCTGCTTCTTTTGACACCATCAGCTTTGTTCTTTAAAATACTGGTCATCCATTGCCCGCAAAGTCAGGATTTTAAGTGTCAAAATGGTGTTTCGTTTTGTTGGGCTTCATCGATTCGGCTGAGATAATTTCGTTGCATTGATAATGTCCATTCTTGCGTCAACAATGAAAGTAAATCCATACTTAAAAGAGTTCCTCACTATATTTTATTTTCCTAATACATGCCTCTCGATTCACTATGGGTCATCTGAAATTTTACAAAATACATTTTGCTTTACGTGACTATTATAATTAGATAATATTAAACATGTGTATAACTGATTTTAATAATAAGTGTAGACATTGTTATAATTAATTGATTATCATTTATTAATTCATCATTTATTCTATTATTTATAATTTATTGGAAGCAAAATGTAAAAATATCTTCTAATTGTTAAAATGATAAGGGAATTCCATGGTTGTGCTCAATATCCAGCAGAATGTGGAACAACTTTACCAAACAATACGCCTTCAATTAGACTACCTCCAAGTGAGCTGGGTAATACATCCAATGAATATAAATCAGTTTACGCCAGGAAAATTGTCAGACGACCCCAGTTATGGTCGCAACCCACAGGTTGCGAACCGCTGGATTAGAGGTTTTGGGGGACGTTGTCTAAGAGGGGGTGACGCATGATTAGTGCACCAGCCCAGATGTGACAACAATACTTTATACATAGACGAATGGTTACTTTTTTTTAGATATAAAACACTGGCAGGTCTGAGACATTTTCAAGCGAAGAAAAGGGGCCCACCTTCTCCGAAGCAGTATTGGTAATAGTTTATGTGTATTTGTTTTAAATGCAGGTAACCCGTGAATGTTAGACCGAAGGGTTTGAATGTTTCACCTTCATGTAGTGTGCTATTAGCCATAGCAATCGGTCGTTGATCATATTTATTATTGTTAAAGTAAAGAAGTTTTTCTGGTACAATTATATGTTACGATCATGTATGTCCTTGCTGTGAATGATGTACAAACGTAGCCAGCACACCCATCCCGGGATTCGAATTCTAGCAGTAATCACTATTAATCGTAAAAAGTCCGACACTCTACCCTCTGAGCCAAATATATTGTTACTACTAGTGTTAGAAATTTATTGTTTTGATTTCATTTGTACACATTTTGGCGATATTTAAAACCTAGAGGACTCAATGTTTTTACAGGGTAATATCTATGTAATACCTTCGTATACAGCTTTGAAGTGATACAATTAAATAATTAGTATATATTAAAATGAATAACACGTTGCCACACAATTCAACATATGTAGGCGAATAAACGTTTCCAACAACTCTAAGAGAAAGTTAAATGGAGGCTTTGATTGCACCCATGACATATTATTTTAAGATTTTACATATTCCGGTATTTGTATACATATATATAAGACACACACATACATATATACACATATACATATATATATATAGATAAATGTTTCGAGGTACAAAATTTATAAATAGATTTAAAAAGAATACGCGGAAATCTCTCTAAGGCCCTTTCGACTATCATCTCGTCAGGAGAAAATCGATAGTTTTAATTAATAATAACGTCGAAAGAAAGAGCAAAATGGGGAAATTGAGTGTGCCAAAATTATCGTTAAAGCGATTAAAATTCAATTTAATGATTTCGATTAAAAGTCGATTAAAAGGCACTACGTTAGGGGATAAAAAAAAAAATTTAAAAAAATTGGGAAGGAGTTCAAAGTTCCCCAAAGAGATTCAGCGATCTTACAAATTCCTTCTGCCGGCACAAGGAAGGTTTTCGAATGGCAATAGAGACAGATTCCAATATTTTCAAATGGTTCTTGGAATCTGCTCGATGCAAGACCTCAAAACGGTCTATTTTATAGCCACTGGCACAGCTAGGGTTTTCAACCAAATGCTGGCCAATAGCAGAGTCCAAAGAATTAGAGGAGGGGTAACACAAGGACCCTACCCTTCCCTGACGTATTTTTGATGGAATGTGCTGGTTTATGCGAGTCTGCAAATGCAAGGAAGTGCGCCCTATATAGCCAGCATCACATTGGCATTTAAATTAGTATACAATATTACTATAATTTGTATAGGGCACACTATCCTTGCGAAATGAAGGAAAAGCAGGTCTAGTTGCATAAACTAATCGTAAGGAAACAGAGTAGAAGCAATTGTTAATGCTATCAACAATCTGTTTACCTAGTTTAATACTATTTCCCCCTATCCAAGGTAATTTTAAATAAATGGGGCATTTTACAGGCCCAAGTATTTTAGGGGATTTAAAATCAGCAACCTTTTTATTAATGCAATCATTGATAAGGTCTTCGGGATGACTTTTAATCGACTTTTAATCGAAATCATTAAATTGAATTTTAATCGCTTTAACGATAATTTTGGCACACTCAATTTCCCCATTTTGCTCTTTCTTTCGACGTTATTATTAATTAAAACTATCGATTTTCTCCTGACGAGATGATAGTCGAAAGGGCCTTAGAGAGATTTCCGCGTATTCTTTTTAAATCTATATATATATATATATATACTTATATATATATATAGAGAGAGAGAGAGAGAAAGAGAGAGAGAGAGAAAGACAGAGAAAGAGAAGAGGAGCAAAGGAAATAGATACAGTGTACAATGTATTAAGTATTAATAGATATATACATATCTCATCAACAATTCGCACAAATACATGTATATATATATATATATGTATATATATATATATATAGCACTTGATGAAGTGAAATAATAAAATAAGGTGCGAAACACATTTTATCAGCATTCAATGTTCAAGCAAAGTATGTTAAAGTCCTTAACTCCTGAGTTTTAAAAGAAAATCCTCTACTTAGAGGGCCATTACCGCAATGACATTACTGCAGGTAATAACATTAAACTTTAAAAATATATAAACACAATTTACCTCAAAATACATCAAAGTATATAAACATCAAATATATCGGCTCGAAACATACATTTTAGCTAAACTAATACAGTTCATCCAAGTCATAAAGTTTAAAACAGCTTCAAGAAAGGTGTCAAAGAGGTTGATTAAAAAATAATGATCCAGGTGGTGAATGGTATTCAAAAAACGAAATAGTTATCCAGGCGGGAAATTTGTTTGCTATCGATGAAGTATATGACAGTGAACAGTGTATCCAAGGTGTATGCACATTAATAAAACGATAGAAAAAACCAAATCATATGAAAATTTCAGAAAAAAAACTCACTTGGTGTTCAATATTATAATGTCCAAATTCAGGGTTTTTATGAGTTATAGTTGCCTCTTATATATTTTGTTGTATGAACTGGAGATATATATATATATATATATATATATATATATATATATATATATATATAATGAATAAATGCTGATGTTTTCGACTCTTCGACCTACTTATATTAACATGCAACATTCTTTATTCTAATTAATACTATGATACAAAATAATGTTTATAAATACAGTATATATATAGTAATCTGCAAACATCTACAAACGGCAATAGGTATCCTAATATCCAGTTTAATTGTATAAATAGTTTATAATTAATTGACATTATATGATATATATTACTTATTTGGATTGCCATAGTTTATTATATATATACGCAATATTTTTCTCGATAGTAATATTTTTATAATTATTAATAATACTAATAAAATCTATTTATTAAAAAATCGGATACACAATTAAAAACGTTCTTAGAATTAAGGTTTAATCAATGTTCAAGGATGATAATAAATATGAACCATTCCAGTAATGAATGTGAGAAAAACGTCTGATCCTAACAAAAGGTATATTTAAACGTCTGATCTTTACAAAAGGTATATTTAAACGTCTGATCTTTACAAAAGGTATATGTAAACGTCTGATCTTTACAAAAGGTATATTTAAACGTCTGATCTTTACAAAAGGTATATTTAAACGTCTGATCTTTACAAAAGGTATATTTAAACGTCTAATCATTACAAAAGGTATATTTAAACGTCTGAGCTTTACAAAAGGTATATTTAAACGTATGTTCTTTACAAAAGGTATATTTAAACGTCTGATCTTTACAAAAACTATATTTAAACGTTGGATCTTAACAAAAGGTATATGTAAACGTCTGATCTTTACAAAAGGTATATTTAAACGTCTGATGTTTACAAAAGGTATATTTAAACGACGGAAAAAAAACTAGGATTACAATCGAAATGTATTGCATAATTTTCAAATTGGCGTGGTTAGTGTACTATCAGTTTTGCTGTCATCAGACCGCCCCCTTGGATTATCTCTTCCTTTTTGTGTGTGGATAGGGGAATCCTTCTAGGTAATACATCTTACAGTCTACCGTCCTTTTTTTGGAAGAGGGCGGAGTTAGTCTACTATCTCGTCTGATGTCATGATAAATACACGTATTATCTTTTTCTTACATGAAGAGGTTCACTCTCTGCGAAGAGTACAACCGAACATGTATGCACATATGTAACCAATAATGTTTGTATAAGTAAAAAATGTTATCCGATACTAATTTATAAAAATAGCTCATCCTAAAAGGGATTTATTAAAAGGGAAAGTTTTTTCAAATCTATCTCACTTCTATTTTTTCTTTCGTCTGAAGAGATTGACTCTCGATGAAGAGTACAACCGAAACATGTATGTGCATATGTACCCGATAATGTTTGTATTAATAAAAAATATATACTTTAGAACTACTCTACTTGTTATTAGGCACTTTTTATAAACACTTGAGTTTCAACGTATTTACGTCTACAGAAACTAATAAATACGTGTGTATATATATATATATATATATATATATATATATATATATATATATATATATATATATATATATATATATAACCATGAGTATAAGAAATCAGACCTTCGATAACTTTTCCAAAAATATAATAATGTTGAATATACATAATGTATACTACATGCATATTAATGCATACACTTATGCAAACACATATACCACACACACACATATATATATATATATATATATATATATATATATATATATATACAGGGTGGGCCAAAATAAGGGTCCTATCTTTAAATTTGAATAACTTGAATTTGAATAACTTCCACAAAATAAAAGTTAAACTCACCAAACTTTATGTGTGTGTAGACTGACCCTTCCGAGATTTTTTGAAATAAACAAAACAAATTTTAGCCGAAAAACACTTCTTAAAACTTACAAAAACTAAAGTATTGTTTTTTACACTGTTTTGAGTTTTTTAAGCAAAAATAATGTTTTCTAAATGAGGGTACGTTCCTTAGGGCTAATACGGCTCATGCTTGCTTCGGAAGGGGTCCTTTACTTATTCTAAAAAATTTTTTTAAAAAAATCAATAAATAAAAAAGTTATGAATTTTTAAAAATAGGACCCTTATTTTTGCCCACCCTGTATATATACATATATGTATATATATATATATATATATATATATATATATATATATATATATATATATATATATATATATATATATATATATATATATATATATAGTTTAAAGGTTCATACTTTTTTTTTTAATAATATATATTTTTTTAATAATATATATATATATATATATATATATATATATATATATATATATAATAGTGCTTGTGTGTTTGATTGCATGTGTGCTCCTGTTCATATAAGTGGGTGTGCGTTCATTGCTGTCATATTATCATATGAATATGAAACATGTCTTACTTCTCCATAATTCTATAAATTATGTGAAAACTTTTTGGACAAAAACATTTTGTGTGATGGTATCCTTGAAGGAAGAAGAACATTTTTGCTTGAGGCCCAAAAAAATTTGGTCGGTAATATCAAAAATATTTTTTACCTTGATTGCAATTGATCCGTCTTTTAGAAGATCCAATTATGATGAAATGCTTTGTTAAGTTTTTATTGATTTTTTCTCTCTGATTTTTCCAAAATGAATTCCATATCTACTTTTGCTTTGAATTAAACCTGTATTTGTATTCGCCATCGGGAGTTGAATAATATACCCTGCTTCGTTATACATCACTAGAGATATTTATATATTATCTCTCTCTCTTTCTTTCGTTCTCTCTCTCTCTCTCTCTCACACACACACGTAATATATATATATATATATATATATATATATATATATATATATATATATATATCCCATAAGCTCTATCCGAATTCTAATTCTCTGAAATAGAATAGTAATTTGGATCGTCTAATATATATAAATAATATCATCTATTATAATAAATGTGATTAATCTACGTCTTTGGCAGATAGATGTTTCCTTCTTATATACTTTAACAAGACAAAGTACATGTTAAAATATGCCTTAGTTCTAAGATCACGTTATGTTTAAAACAATACATTTAGTTGTTCAAATTTAGTGTAAGTTGCAATTCTTAGAAGAACATTAACGATCCATATCTCTCTGAATCTTTCTTTACCGATCTAGAGAACGTAGTGAAATGAGGAAAAATGTTTCCTGTTACATTCAATACGTCTAAAACCAAACATATCTCTTTGTACACTCAACGCTGAGATCTTCATCTTGCCGAAGTTGAAATTAATTCACTTCTCCTTGGAGAAAATAGTTTTTTGATCAGCTTCTAGGACTGGCCTTCACTCTAAACCTGAAATAGAGACTTACATCACATATGTTGCTAAGGTCGCTGGGAAAATGGTTGGATCATTCTACTGCTCCAAAAAAATCCCACTGCCGACGCAATCATTTTCCTCTATAAGTTAAATACTTCTTAAGATTGAGTATTGCTGCCACATTTGTTGCTGTGCCGCATAGAGCACCATCCCATATCTTTACACAGTAAAAGTCCGACTGCAGATCTTGTGAGGTACGTATTTTTCTTTTGCTTACAGCCTCTTTCTCACAGAAGCAAGTGTTTTACTCTTTCTCTACTCTATCGTTATTTTCATGGAATATGCCGAACTAGGTTTCTTCCGAATAACTCTACATCTGTTTAACACAGTATCGTATGGCTGCTTCCCAGCTAACTATAACATGTTTGATTTCAAGTTCAGTGTTAACAAATTATTGTCAAACTCTTCTCTTAAATAATAACATTCTGCTGTTTAAACCATCGTTACCAGTTCTCACGGTGGTCGTACTGCTCCTCAAGCAACCTCCAGCAACCTCATATTCTTGTGGCCTTAGGGCATTGATGCCTCGTAATTTCATGTAAAAAAGCTTACCATGCATCCTTTCATCACTTAATTAATTTGCAAACACGTAACAAATAACATTAGTGCCCCTTTACTCAATATAAACACATTTTACTTCATACACACACAATAAACTACGATACCAACACAAGAAATTATAAATTCTTGAAGCATGTCACATTAAAATAAACATGCCACATTTAATAAGATTAATTACGAAACTAGTCAGACATTCTAAAAGGGTCTAGCGTAGTAATAAACATTAAGTTATTTTTTAGCAATTAAGCAACATCCTTTTTAATTTTGTACGCGCATTGTAAGTAATCACGTTCGCTTAAACACCTCACCCCTACAAGTGCGCATTTAAAAGTCGTAAATGAATGGTCGTTAACAACTCAACAGTAAGATACATCTCCGAAAAATAAAAACCGCCTCAAACAAAAACTTCCGTGTAATTTAATTACATTTGCTTGAATACAGCATGCTGCCTAAATACACACACGCATTGTTAAATGCATGTTATTTCAAATGCGAGTTTTACAATTACAATTTTATTTCACGTTTAAGCGTGACAGACTTACGAAATCGCATACTTTACATAGCTTCTAAATTATTGAGTCAATCCAATAAAGATCAATTATCAGAAGTGTGGTCTTGATTTTTACAATCAACACCACATTTCTGATATATTTTTAAAAATAATAGTTAATTTACAAAACAATCTTCGCTTTTACACACCACACTGTAGAAATATGAAGGCGGATCTGAAAATGTCCCATAAAATTATTTTGTAGATGCTGATATATATTGCAGCAGTTACATAATTACGATCTATTTTCTTTTGCATTTCATGTTCCCACTCACGGAGTGATTAGTACCTGTTTGGGATAACACATTTGCATGCACTTACTTGCGTAATTATATATAGGGCGATAAGAACACTCTTCGCGTAGGCAACTATTTTCGCTTTCGTTCAAGCCTTTTAACCGAAGGCTTGGTGACCCTTTTCTCTATTTCAAACAATAGCAGTCACCACCTCAACTCTACAAGGTATTGAAAAGAGAGGGCATAAGAAATATTGACGGAATAATTGCAAGCGACGCGATAACGATCCATTTGTCTGCATGGCTACCTGTGACCCGCAAACAGTTAGATTCTACGAGTAGAAATGCAAGAGAAATCTCGCTGTAGAAGACCGGAACATTTAAGCCATATTCTTTTTTTTCTTCTTCAAAGCATTTACCTGTGGCGATAATTTTTACCGTATTTCGTAACTTATTTCATGAAATAGATTACATTGATTATTAGCATGGTTTATGTTATTATCGATAATCTATAACTAATGGAAATTTGGTATACGTCCTTCCGAAGCTGAACCTATTCTAATAATTGTAATGCTCACTTACGTTTATTATACTATTTCAAACTAATGTACTATATTTAAATGCTCACTTATGGGTGAATTAATATAGTATATGTTCTGTTGTGATTTTACATCTTCCCAGGGAGTACCTACCCTTCTTGAGTAGTGTAATATCTGTTCTGTTTACATGATAGAATCCTCCCAGGACCGACCTCTTCTTTTTTTAACGTGGTAGTACAGAATCTATATGTTGTTAAACTATGATTCTCCCAGGTATCACTCCTCCTTTGAGGAGGTAGTGTGGTACATTTTCGTTCGGCATAATACCATACTCCTAAGCATTATCTCTTCCTTTAGGAGCACTGTAGTATATGTTATTTCGTCATATGTACAATAGATACCATCATTGTGTACATGTTAGACCCACACGGATTCAGAATATTTCAATGCTAACTTGCAAATTACTGGTCCGTTACGTGCGAGCACCAAGCCAAAATTAGTAGCAATGTAGTAACTAAAATTATTATGATTTCAATATATTTATTAGTATTGTTTAATGTACAATTAATTCGTATCATCAACATTATATGATGAAGATATTAAACACCGTGTGTTTTAGTTCTATGTAAATGCTTAGATTTAGTGCACGGCATCATTATGAACTAGTCTTAAATCTTCCGTTTTGTTTCGTCATAGAAAAATATACTAATCTCTTATTTTACTTATCTTTTGATTTGTTCTTTAACCCCAAATGCTTGCTCTGGCTAGCATGCGTCAAGATGTAAGCAGCCCGAGACGGGAAAGCGAGGTACACTAAACACAAATATTAATTTAATATGAGATGAGATATGGGAGTGAACTGCATATTAGCGCGTCACAGGGAACCCGATCCCCATGGGGGCCCGGATACTTTGTGATAAAACGATAGCAACATTTATTTGGTGTATGCTGTAATAGAGATGTTGTACTATATGTATAAAGAATTAAGAGAGATGGAGAGAGAGAGTTACACATATTTTGGTTTTGGTTAATTACTAAGAAGTGAGACAGAAGATGTTGCAGATATGTGTATGAAGAATGGATGCATAAGGAGTGTCGATAAGATGGGTAAAATACCAATCTCTTGTAGTGTGAAATCTCACATCTTGTCAGGTTGAAAGAAACTGCTGAAAGAGGACAATATCAGACGAACGTTAGTTTCCCTCAAGGCTTTGTGTGAAGACGAAGAAAGATAGGGTCACATGACGTCAGTAACGCAGTTAGCAAAAGGTGTGAGATATCTTGATATTAACTTATGCAACAAAGTCTTCACATGCGCTTCCTTAACCCTATCACTTACACAGTACTTGTTAAGAATGGGCATCCGGGGGATTTCGGTTCGTGTTGAGTCGGTTCCGAGTATTGACGGAGAGTCCTGAGTTGGTCCCGGATATGACTGAAGCAGTTTACAATTTGAAAACCACAAAAAATAAAGTAAAACGGAAGACGACACTAAGAATGTGAAGAGCAAGCTTTAGATTAGGATTTTTTTAAAATTTACCTAGACAAAAAGAAAAAAAATTAAAAATGAATAAAGTTGATAAATCTTCCGAAAAAAAATAAAAAAGAAAAGAAAAGAAGGCGATTTCAAATCGTAAACTGCTTCCACCATTTATGGGACCGGCTCATGGTTCTCAGTTCGTGCTCGGAGCTGACTTCATAGAATCTGAGATCCTGTGGGTTCACAGTCTTTACAAGTACCACTTACTCTAAGTCCAGGTGTTAATACGAAAATACAAATAAATTGAATAAAAGAAAAACACAGGAAAAAAGGTGTGATATGAGTTTGACAGACCATTAAAAGTCAGTTTATAGTCTACAAGAGTTATTCCTAGCTTTTATTTTCAGTGTTCTTGTTTTAAATTTAATGTGAACTTTTCAAGAGGTTTATAGAGCAAAAAGTTTCATTATTAGTAAATGATAATTGTACGTTTGGCGTGTTCGTCTCGGTAACGATCAGGCAGGTCGCGGAAGCGCCCGAGACATGCCGACGTGAAGTCACGGAAGACTTGCAGGCGATAATATAAGACGAATAAATTCAAAGAAAAAATACATAGATAAAAAGGAAAAAAACGAACAAACTCTAGGGTGGGAGGTCAAATTAACTATTTTCAATCAAATGTGTAGAAATAAAAAAAAAGTTTGGGGGGATTTTGTCAATGTTTTCTTTTTCATTTGTTACGCTGTTTTTCGTTCTTTTTCTTATTGATAACAAAACAAAGAAAGAAAGAAAAATGGGTTAGACTTAGGGCTAGGGTTCCGATTCTTAGCGATAGCCAAGCCCTGCATTCAAACCGCCAAGCTCTAACCGGAAGACTAGCAGACGATAATATAAGACGAATAAATTAAAAGAAAAAAAATACATAGATTAAAATAATTTGGGGGGAGGGGGTTACAATTTCGTCAATATTTGAATAAGATAACAGAAAGAAAAAAATGATATCATCCGTCAGCGCTCGGACGCTTCCGCGACATGCCCGATCGTTGTCGACGTGAAGTCATGGAAACAGGCGCGTCAAATTTATTAGAAGAATGTTAAGCAGTCTAAAAACGTGTTTATTGTTTTGTTTTGATTTGTAAAAAGTAATTAAAAAATAAAACTGAAAATTGGTCGTAAAGAAATGATTTGATTAATTTAAAATGTTTTAATTTTAATTTTTATTTTTTAATCGAATAAGTGTTTTGTTTGTTTTGTTTATTTGTTAAAAATATTAGGAATTAAATGTTGTCGACTCGTAAACGATCTTGACATTAGATATTAGGGTAAAGTAGAGTGTATTTAATAAATGGGTGATTGTATGAACATGTTGGGAAAGTTTAAATAGTTTGAAATTGTTTTTTATAAAATGTTGTTATTCCTGAATGTAAAAGTTGTAATGTGTTAACGTTGTTGAAATGTTGTTTGAATGTATTTTGTTAGTTGTAAGTGGATGTCGGTGGTTTGTTGAGTTCTATTGTGTAAGAATGCGTGTTTCTGGTGTAAGAATTCATACTTACCTGGCACAGGGGTTTGCGACATATTCGTCTACCCTAACACCAGTGAGGTATCCGCTACCGGGCCTTGTGCAAGGTTTAAAGCGTTTTTCTTGGACCAAGCCCCCTTTGGGGCTTTTGTCAGCTCCCCCGTTGGGGAGTTTTTCACTTTTTCACTTTTCTACTTTTTTCTCTTTTTTCTCTTTTTCTATGTTTCTTCTATCTAACTCCTCCCCCGTTGGGGAGGCAGCTCCCCGTTGGTAGAGCTAGGTCTTCTATATTTAGTTCCTCCCCCTCTTGGGGAGGCAGCTCCCCGTTGGTAGAGCTAGGTCTTTCCTTGTAGCCACTTTTTTGGCAATTTAATTTTTCATTAAATTCTTTTTTCAGAGTCTGACTGCTTGTCCCAACTTAAGCAGCCGGCAGGGTCGGGGAAGACTCACGTGCCTTTTGGCGACGGTCCCCCTGATTCCGAATCGGCGGGTTGTGGGCAGCAGACAGACCCAGTTGCGATGGAGGCCACCTGGGTCTCGAAAGCCAGAGCTGTCTTGGCGAAGGACAGCAAGAGGGGTGTGGCCGCGAAGGGCACCCCTGTCGCCCCAGTTGCGAGTTCGGGGACTGTCGCGCCCAGCGACACTCCAGTCCGGTCGGTGGGGGGAGACACGCTCGAGTGCTCCCCAGGAGGTGTTGCCACGAAGGACACCTCAGTTTCCGTTGTTCCGTCCGGGGGTTGCACGTCCGAGTGCACCCCAACAGGTGTTGCCACGAAGGACACCTCACCTCCGGTTGCTCCGTCGGGAGGTTACACATCCGAGTGTGCCTCAGACATAGACTTTAGTTTCGGCGACTTCCCCGCGGATATCACCTCAGTACGTGCACCTGTCATGATATCCAGAGAGGAGTGTTTTGCCGAAGTCACAGACACCCAGTTCGGCAACTCCCACAGGTCCCAAATAGATAAACGACCTCTAAGGAAGAGCCGTTCTCTAGATTTAGAGCTCGCTCAAAAACGTTATAATCCAAAAATTTTTCTCGGGTGCTCCTCGGGGGGATCATCGTCGGACCTATCGGAGGGGGAAAGCCATGTTCCAGCAAAACCCAAAACGAGAAGGGGGGCCAAAAGAGCAGTTTTTCCTCACTCTGGATCCTCAATCCCGCTTCGACAGAGGCCCCAAACAGGGAACACTGCAGAAGCCTCCAAAAATTCACAGGGAAATCTCGCAGCGTGGGGACCCCAGGCCCAGAAAACTCCAGAGGAGTACCGACAACTTTTCAAAGAAAAGTATGCCGCCTATACAGAGGGCTGCAAAATTACACCAACCCCGGGCACTCTGGAAGATGTTAAAAAGAGGGCGGTATCCTTGGTCACCACAGATACCAAGACCAAGGGGCTTACTGGGGTCCTCAAGGAGAGAATTATAGACATGTTGGGGGATCTAAAGATCCCGGCCACTTACGTGGTGCGCAGATCATACGCCATGTATGATATCCTGCTCCCCAACATACAAGCAGCCGAGAAAGTTGCCAACACTGAGAGAACGTGGAGGGGCATTAAAATAACGCCCGAATACATGCAAATGAGCAGGACAACCGTCACCATTCTCGGCGTCCCATGCTGCGTCTCCTCTGACCACTTGGGGGCTGTCATGTCACAGTATGGCGACGTCGAGGCCGTTCTTCCAATTAAGGGTGCCAGGAACATCCAAACTGGCGAATATACAATTAAGATGCGGCTCAAGCGAGAAGGGTTCTTGGACATCCCGGCTCAACTCCAATGCGAACAATGGGCCATGTCAATAATAGTTGAGGGGAGGAGGCCGGTTTGTTGGCATTGCAAGAAATCCGGACACATGGCAAAGGTGTGCCCCACAAGAATCCCTGCAAAGACCCCGCCAACAGCCCCAAACGCAGCAACAACGGTGGCCACGGGGCAAAAACAAGCAGCTACAACAGAAACCGCCAAGGGATGGAATACTGTGGTGGCCAAAAGGGGGAAGAAACCAGGCCCTATCCCCAGCTCGGAACCGGCTGAAACGGAACCGGCTGAAACGGAACCGGCTGAAACGGAACCGGCTGAAATGGAAAGTGAGGAGGGGAAACAGCCAACAGCTGCCTTGAAAAGAAAATTACCGGTTCCCTCTTCAGAGTCTGAAGTAGAGGAGGGGAAGGAAGGAGAGATGGCACGGGAAAGAGAAGCCCCAAAGAACCCTAGGCCAAAGAAAAGCAGGGAGGCTAAGGAAAGCCAAAAACAAGCAAAAGCCCCTGAAAATGGCACTACAATTGCTCCCACTTCCAAACCCAAATCTCCAGCCCCAGCAGATTTGAATACAAAAGAGCAAAACACCCCTCCCCCAGTAAATACTGCCATGGAGACTCCCAACACAAAAACAGAGGAGACCGGGAAGGCCAGGACAGAAAACCCGGAGAAAGCTGTTGAGGAGGAGATGAGTATTGAGAAACCGGGAAAAGTCCGTCCAAAAACATCACCTCCCCCTCCACCGATCAGAAGGGATAGATCCAAGAAGTTCCCGTTTTTACCAGGGGGAAGGATCTGTGAGGCAGATGCCTCACTGGTCCAGTCGGATCTAAATGTACGGCAGAGGCAGCACCTCAAACAACTAGAGGCATTCACTCATGTGAAAGGTAAAAGAGTGGACAATCCGGCCAACTTCACCGATGCCCCGATGTTGACATCCTTCATCAGACAGGACAAGGGAAGCCGGGCAAGGGCCCTATGGAGGATGCTGGAGGCTGGCAAGGGGGCTATACCCGGTATGAAGTTGATTGACGAGGAGCACCCATCTCTAAAAACACTTGCCCCAAAATGCCCCGGGAGGGTCCCAGTTTATGTTCACCCCTCTTTTTTTCGGGCCTTAAAACTAACCTTCCCCCTGGACGTGGGAGGTTTGGCAAGAGACGGACGGATTTCGTCCGATCTGCTGACCGGCAGTCTCGGTCAGGCCTTCGGCGTCCTCACTCCCGAGGACTTTAGCCCCGTCTGTGACACTAGCTAATGGGGACCACAAATTTAAACTTGGCTTGTTGGAATGTGAGGGGCATGAGATCCCGAGGCAAAGCTGCTCGCGTGCTAAGGGATCTCGTGGCCCGTGAGGTAGATGTAGCTGCGATTGAAGAGACCCACTTCCGTTCGTACGAGGATTGTGATGTGCTGACTGACGACTATGACGTCTACTCAGCATATGGCGATGTTCGTAGGTGTGGCACCTCTGTGTTAGTGAGACGCACCCTGTCGGCGACGGTAAGCGTTGTTCATACGGATGCGGCGGGACGGCTGGTCGTGGTCGATGTTGCCGTTGGAAACAGCAGTTTTCGGATCGTTGCGGTTTACGCACCCAACATTGCTGGTGAGAGGGTCTCCTTTTTTCGACAGTTGGAGGCGTTCCTCAAGGGTCCGGAGAGAGTAGTTTTAATGGGGGACTGGAATGCCATCCTAGACCCCAAGATAGATAAGGTCGGTGGGGATAGAGGGTCGGCGTGGTGTGAGAGCAGTCTGTCTGACCTGATGGCCTCATGCGATCTTGTCGACAGATTTCGCGTTGATCACCCAGGGAGGGAGATGTGGACGTGGTATACTAGCGCGGCCTTCTGTCCGAGTACCTACTTGGACAGAATGTTAGTTAGAAGAGGCGACGTAGATTTCATATCTTGTCCCACGTTCACTTGGTTAGGACATTCGGACCATAAATTGGTTATGGCCCGGTTGAGCTTAAGTGATAGGCCTAGGTTGGCTGGGTACTGGAAGTTTAATACCTCCTTACTGGAGATACGCGACTTCCGGGAACAGCTAACGTTACTACTCCAGCGGGGATTAGTGGGGGTGGTTATCGGGAGTAGGTACTGGGTTAAAACTAAGGCTCAGGTTAGAAACTTTTGTGTCCGCTACAGCCAGCGCCTCGCTCAAGATAGGGCTAGGACGCAAAAGCAAGTAGAGGATAAGATGACCCGGGCGGTGGCGGGGGGGGATCCCCTAGAAATAGCATTAATTACGGGGGACCTCAATCGCTTGGCTAGAGAGCGATATGAAGGTCAAGTAGTTAGAGCTAGGTTAAAGAAAGTCTCTAACGAAGCCGTGAACGTTGACGCTGTTGAGCGTAAGGCTGCTTTACGTCGTGGTTCGAATGGGTACATTCGGAAGGTGAAAACCCTGGAAGGACATACCCTGGTATCGACTCGTGAGATTTGTGAGGGGTTCCGCGAGCATTTGGAGGAACGCTTCACCCAACTGCCCAGACTCCGCGGCCAGGAGTTTGACAGCTATTTGGCTGACTCGCCCCGCCTCGAGGCGGCTCGAGCAGCTGGCTGTGATGGCAGGATTACGGAGGGCGAGATCGTTACTGCGTTGAAGCAGGTCGGCTTGAACAAATCTCCAGGACTCGATGGTCTGCCGTACGAAATGTATTTGAGGCTGTCGCCCATGTTTGTCCCAATTCTGAAGGATGTGTTTAACCACTGGTTTGTTCAGGAGTCAATCCCTGGACAGGTAACCAAAGGAGTGGTCACATTACTGAAGAAGGGGGACCAACCTGGGGGGGGGGGGAAATTTAGATGACTACAGGCCCATAACTCTGCTAAACACAGAGTTAAAGATTTTGGCCCGCGTTCTTGCGAACCGCCTGCAGGTTGTTATCGGTGATTTGATCAAGCCTGAGCAAAACTTTGCTGTGAAGGGGAGGTCGATTCAGAACAACTTGCATTTGATTCGCATGATCATAGAGGGGACAGAAGACGACGTTGAAGCCGCGCTGATCAATTTAGATCAGTCCAAGGCTTTCGATAGGGTCGACCATGGTTTCCTGAAAGCTGTTTTAGCGGCTGCCGGTTTTGGTCCGGACTTCCGCAGGTGGATCTCTATTCTGTATGACTCGCCGACGGCAGTGGTGCAAGTCAATGGAAAGAGGTCGGAATCGTTCGTTGTTTCTCGGTCGGTACGTCAGGGTTGTCCGCTGTCGCCCCTGCTCTACATCCTGGCGTTGGAACCCTTCCTTCGCAAATTAAGGGATCGGGCGGCAACACCAGTCCTGCGCGGGATCGCTATCCCTCCTCGCAAAGCGCGAGTCAGGGTTTCCGCGTTCGCCGATGATGTCACCGTTTGCGTGTCGAGCCGTACTGACATTCAAACGGTAATTAAGGCGCTCGCTCGGTACGAAGAGGTGACAGGGGCCATAGTCAACCGCAGCAAGTCGAACGGCCTGCGATTGGGTGCCTGGAGCGGAGAGACCGCTCTTCCAGGTGACTTCAGCTGGTCGGAAGGCCCGGTTCGAATCCTCGGCGTATGGTTCGGACCGGGCCTCCAGCTGGAGAAAAACTGGTCGGAAGTACAGACAAAGGTCGAATCGTCGGTCCGGGCTTGGATTCGAAGGAAGCTTTCCTTAAAGGGCAGAGCGGAGGCGTGCGCCACTTACGTCTTCCCTCTCATCCTTTACCGGCTGTCTGTACTACCACTGCCTGCGGCCCGCCTTCACGCTTTCACGCGCTTACTCTTCTCGCTTCTTTGGAAGGGCCGGAAAGCGTACGTCCGCAGACAGGTCTGTACTCAAGTTCCGAGTGTGGGAGGCTTGGGGATGCCTGACTTGGCAAGTCATCGACATGCCGAGAGACTGGCTTTCCTGAGTCGGACTTTGATGGAAGACACTCCGTGGGTCCCTGCGGTCGGGAGCGCCTTTCCCAACCTCATACCCGACCTCTCGGTCGAAGGTCGACGTAGGCCGAGAGGGGAGCCCTTGTTCTTCACCGAATGCCGGGCCGCGCTTAGAGCGTTGCCGGGGTCCAGTAGCCTTGCCCGGTCTAGGAAGAGACTATATCGGGATCTAGTGGAGGGTACCACTTCGGACCCACTTGAGGAGCGGCTTGGATTGTCGAGGGAGGAGGCCCGCTCCCAGTGGAGTTGGGCGCCGGGCCAGAGTTATCTCAACAATTCTGAGTATTCTCTGACCTGGCGACTGGTTCGGCACGCGCTGCCCCTCTATGGCAGATTACGCAGAGACGGTTTAAGGGACGTGTCCTTATGCCCGCGCTGTGAAGACGACGAAGAAGAAACGGCCGAGCACGCCTTTTTCACCTGCAGCAAAGTTCGACGTCTCTGGGAATACGTCAGAGAGGTGACGGCTCGCATCGACGCCGAGCAGCCGATGGTCCTGGATGTCGCATCTGTCATCAACAACGCAGCACCGCCGTGGTCTGGGGAGAAACGATGGTGTTTCTAGCCATCCTAGCCGTAGCAAGACTAGTGACGTGGGTTACACGTCTTGATGAGGTTCATGGGGTTGGATCTGTTTCGGATTGGGATCTGGTAGTTTACTTTAAACACCAACTTAAAGTAAAGATCAGATGCGATTGGAAACGATTACATCGCATGGATTTCAATAGGAGATGGGTGCATGACACTAGTTTATGCATCCGACGAGGCGCCAAGTTTGAGTTCGTGTTCCCTCCATAGTTATGGCACACGCGGTACTGGGTTCTACGGAACCCACCCCTTGTAGACTTTTTTAACAAAAAAGGAGAAACTCTAAACTAGTAGGAATGAGAGATATCCTGTCCCTATTTTATTTTTGCCGGCACTAGAGAGCTTCCAAAGATTCCCACTTCCACTGTTTTATTTTGTCCCCGGTCTTTTGAAACCCTTGGCATTACTATCTTGGAAGCCGCCATCCACCCCTTGATCCCATTCCCGATGAATTTATTTTTTGAACACTCCTCTCTTAAATTCCCACTCCCACTTAGTGACCGACCCGCTTGTTTTCGGTCTCGTGCCGGAAAACAGTGGGCGATCTAACACTTAGCCATGAGGGAAAGCCGGGCCATACTAACCCCCCTTTTTTATCATTTTATTTTGTTCTTTATTTTTCTTTCTTTTTGGGTATTTTTAATATTTTATCCCACTCCCACGATAATTCATGTTTTACAGCGATGTTTTTTGGGGATATTTTAAGTAGGAATCCACCCACAGAGTGAATGCGGTATTTTGGTGCAAGAATCTAGTTTAGAGCCAGCAAATGTTGTTTTCTTGTTTTGTAAAAAATTTTTGTGAAATAAAAAACATTGAACAGCTTGTCTTACTTATCCCCGACCCCCCCTCCCCTACATAACGGGCACTATGCCTAAGGTCTGGTGAGTTCCCAAGGTTTGTAAAATCTTCATCTGTAGATAAAGATGGAGATTGTCCGAGGGAATTCACCGGCCTAAATAAAACCTGGCACAGGGGTTAACGGTGATCATCCAGGCCGTTCTCCCAGAGCGAGGCCCTTCCATTGCACTACGGTTGGGTTGACCTTTGCGATCGTCCCAAATGTGGACGACTCGGGTGCGCTATTTCTAAGTGGGGGGTCTGCGTTCGCGCTCACCCCTATAATATAAACAAAATCAGAACATCTTCCACCTAACATTATTTTTTGGCTCATGTCAATTATTGTTTTCATATACGTGAAAATAATTTTTTTCAAATGTTAATAGATTAAATTTATTAAGTTATTAAATTGAATATGCCATTGAAGCCACACTTGAAAATCTGGTCATCACCCCTGATCTTATACTAGTAATAGTAATAAGGAAATGCTCTGCTGAGCTGGCCCCTGCCCTATCATAACTATACAACAAATGCCTTACCGCATCTTGTTTCCCTGATAGCTGGAAAAGTACCTATGTGTATTAGTCTTCAAGAAATCTGGAGATAGAACTACCATCCAATCAGTCTACTCCCAATCTTTGCTGAAATCTTTGAATCATTAATCAATCTAGCGATAGTCCGGACCCTAGTTTATTCTAAACTTCTTTCTGATCACCAATACGGATTCAGACAAGCACGATCTACTTCAGATATCTTAACAGTCATCTCGGAACAAGGCAGGTGAAGCTAGGGCGGTAGCGCTCGATATATCCAAGGCCTTTGACAAGGTCTGGCATGAAGGACTTCTAAAACTGCACTCATATGGTATTACTCGACACATATTTGATATAATTAAATCCTTCCTAACAAAAAGAAATATCGACGTTGTCCTCGATGGCCGTTCTTCTAAGCAACATAGTATAAATGCTGGTGTACCCCAGGGATCCATCCTTGACCTCTTCTCTTCCTGATTTTCATAAATAACCTCCCTGATGTCATTGAGACTGGCATAGGGATATTTGCTGACGACACCACGTTCTACTCTCGTCATGTAGGCAAAACGGACGAGCACATATCTGAGGTAATGGCTGAATTCCCTAGAAAATGACCTCTAGTCTGTAAAAAATGGGGTCAAAATAGATGGTGACTTTTAATACCGGAAAGACAAAACTACTTTCCTTCCTTAACTACAAAACACCTCTTCAACCACTAATTGTCATGGCAAATAACACCCTGCATGCGAGTTCATCATTCAAACTCCTCGGCGTAACTTTCACAGATAACATGAATTAGAATAAATACATTGAAAACATTGCCAAGGCTGCTACAAAGAAGGTGGGCTCCCTCTACCGTGCCAGTAAACTTCTCACACCTGACATTATCCTATATCTCTACAAAGCAACCGTCCGCCCATGCATGGGGTAGTGTTGCAACATCTGGGCTGGGGCATCATCCACTAATCTTATTCTCTTAAACAAGGTCCAAAAAAGAGTCGCCAACTTGATAGGTTCTTCACTATCAACCATGTTCTAGCCCCTGTCCCATCGCAGCAATGTTGTTTTTTTGTGCCTGTTTTACAAGTACTTCTATAGATTGTGCTCTGACGAGCTTGCTCTGGTACCGTCATGATGTAAATTCACTTGACCAACCCGACAATCTGCTAAATCACATCCATTCACTGTGGAGGTCGCCAGATGCCGAAGAGCTTTCTACTCCAAAAGTTCTTTCCTCGAGCGGCTGGACTCTAAAACTTCTTCCCTGTTCCCTCTCTTCCTGACGGTACTGACATGCAGAAATGTTAAACTAATTGTAACCAGACATCTCGCAGCGCAGCTCACAATTTAGGTTGACCCCCTAAACCTACACCCTTTTTCTCAGTAGCTACTTACGTCTAAAGTAGCAGCCTGCCTTGTTTGAGGTGAACTATGTTTAAAAGAATGTTCATGTCTATCATGACTATTAATGATTTTCCAAATTATTTGTACAAGTATAACACACTTTTATCGTGTTTTATTGAACATTTCATGTAGTAGGTTATTTATTGCGAAATGTTGATTTAATATGTTGAGGAACAAAGGTCCAATTTTAAATATACTTGTAAATTAAATGAGGGCGTATACTAGATTATTTTTTATGTTTTTATTTCTCCTATTTATGTTGTTATTCTCTTTATCTCGATATTCAACATTGGTATAGCCGATATTTCTTAATGTGTATTAATTAATCCCGCATATGAGTTGTTACTGATCCTGTCGCAAACCGATACTGGGATATGTTTAATTACGCAAGGATGATGATTCGATTTGTTAAAAATATACTGGGTCGTAGTTATCTTTTATATATGGTGTATAATTACTCTCGTTGAGGTTAAATATTACATTTATAAATTTTATGATCTTGATTAACGCTGTGATGTCTACTTTATATCCTACATCTTTCATATCTTTGTGTATACATTTTGAAATTCGTTAAGAATACGTCGTCCCTATACAGCCCTATATCGTAAATGCTAATTATACTCGATTATATAGGTTTCTATAAAATAATTAAACCCACCTGTCAGACATTTCTGCGGAGTCCAGTAATCCATCGCTATATCGAAAAAATCTGTAGATTTAGTTTGCATCCATTGTTCTCAATCATACATCAGTGCGGGTTTCGGCATATATATATATATGATGTTTATTTCATTGCTGGTAATATCCGTGTGTATTTTTACGAAGTGAAATGACTTGTAAAAGAAATCCTTTGTTATAGAAGGGTAGTACTCCATAATGGCAAACTGGGTGAAGGTACATTTGTGTGTTTCTTTTATTTTATTGAACCAATCAAGTATTCATGTTGTGTTAATCCATTGGTTTAGATGTAGTGTGTTCTGGATTGTATTACTTGTATTTTCAACAAATGTATTGCTAATTCTTCTAATTAAACGTGTGGTTGGGATTATTAATATTTTTATATTTATTATATCATCATCGACAACTACACTACAGAATCCCAGCATTTTTCGATGGCATAGTGACACGTTGGCTATTCTTTTGTTCCCTGATAAGCGCTGCTTACTAAATTACCGGGACGAGATAGGTTTGAACTGTAGGCACTTCAAACGGTTGACACTGTATATGTTTGTCAACACTCTAGATCATTTAACATAAATAACGTAACGATATAGCGCAGAAATTAATGGCCCTAGATAAGTATACTTCATTACAAGAAATAGGGTTCAAGTAACTTAATAAAATAAAGTAATATTGTCTTAATTTAAAGACTAAAATAATCATACGCACAACATTTGAATTATTTATAAGCCCTTAACTTTTTTAATAAGAGCAAGAGGGTATAATATTACAGGTTTAAATGGTTA
>OY744526.1:108604551-108634551 GCA_963556195.1 Sepiola atlantica | reverse complement strand
TCATCACCTCGCCCAGATCTCCCAATGCATCTACCAGGCAGCCTTGTGTTAAGAAACTGCCTTACTCTAAGACTCCAGTGTGGTGGTGCACCACATTGTTTAAAAATGAAGTCATCAGATTCTGCTTGTTCCAACTGAGCCATTAACCAGTCTTCCAGCATGTTGAGATAGGATTCACCAGTGATAGTTGCCTCTTCAAAGAAGACCGGTCCATAGACACCTTTCTTGGAAATTGCACAAAACACGTTCACTTTTGGTGAATCTCGCTCGTGCTCAAGAAGTTCATGAGGATTCTCAGTACCCCATATGCGAGTGTTATGCTTGTTAACTTTGCCATTCAGATGGAAGGTCGCCTCATACTAAAAACAAGCCGGTCATCAAAGCCGTTATCTTCCAACTTCTATTGCATTGCAATGCAAAAGTCACGGCGAAGTGGCTTATCAGTGTCCTTCAACTTTTGGACCAACTTGAGCTTGAAGGTACCATTTGCAGTCGTTTCCTTAAGACACGCCAGACAGTTGCTGGAGCAAGCTGAAATTCCCTGCTGGCTCTTCTCACTGATTTACGGGGGCTCCGCTGAAAGGCTGTCCGAACTTGCTCAACTGCATCTTCCGAAGTTGAAGGGCGACCTGTTCGCTTACTTGGGCACAAACACCCATCTTTCACAAATTTAGCATGCCATCTGACAATGGATTTCCTTTCAGGGGCTCTTTTTTTAAATTTCCTGCGAAATGCACGCTGGACACATGTCCACGATTCAGTCTTTGCAAATTGGAGGACGCAAAATGCCTTGTCTTGTTTAGAGAACACCATTACTGCACCTGGAAAGATAACACGAAAATCATTAGTATGACCAAAAACTTGATTAAGCAAGCTTTACAATGGCACCAGTTTCATTTTTCTACCTGGAATAGTTCATGAGATATACGCATTTGTAAAATTCCCAAGACTTTTGAAACACCCTGTATTATATACTTTACATATAGTAAAAACGACGGATCGAAGAACAATTATTAGATAGTCTAATTAGCATATGTATTGTAAAGTACTTCATAATTAATTAATATTTAGTGTTATTAATTTCTAACTTTAGTGTACTATCTTACCTACATATGTGCACTATTAATAGTAATTAATACAAATAGTATAATTAACAAATAAATAACTAAGAACAAACCTCGCTCGCAAGCATTTTTACCGACTCGGTAGAAACGAGAAATAATAAAGAAGGAAGAACGTGGGTAGCTTGCGACTGACTAGTTGTCTCTCTCTTTCTATCTCTTTCTCTGATTGACTAATGCGTCTGCCACCATTCCTATACCCCACTTCTCTCTCTTCTCTTCACTTAACGACGTCGTATTATTTTATTATTTTTTAATTAACGTCTTGTGTCGCCGCGATGCTCAGAAAATATACTACGCTTTGATCTGAGCAGGGAAAATAATGTTTTTGTGACAAGGCATTTTTACATTCATAACGAAAAGTGATTAAATCTATTATTGTATAATCTTTTAATGGAAGTGCAAGTGTAGTATCTGTTATGTCATCATAATTCCGCCATCACAGGAATTATCCCTTTTTTTAAGTGGGTGGAAATAATCGGCCCAGGTATTACACCCTTTTTCAAAGGAGGATAAATGAAGTATCTTATCTGTTGTCATGAGACCATCTTCCAAGGTTCTACCTTGTTCTTTCTTTGAACGGGGATAGTGTAGTATATGTTACTGTTGTTCATTCTACTTGTATAGGGAATATCATCTTATGTTATACCTCATCTAGATTGGAGGGGTATTGTAGTATATGTTATATTGTATTAGTACCATTATACCAAGAATTACCTACTCCGATGAAGGTCAGTCTATGTAGGTTGATCATCATGACCCCAAGTCAGTCTAGCAAAAATATGTGACCGGAGGAAGAATATATTTGATATATATATATATATATATATATATATATATATATATATATGTAAATATATATATATATATATATATATGTAAATATATATATATATATGCATTTATATACATATATATATATATGCATTTATATATATATATATATATATGCATCAGCATATATAAAAATGTGTATATATATAATATATATATATATATATATATATGCATCTGCATATATAAAAGTGTGTATATATATAATATATATATATATATATATATATATATATATATATATATGTATGGGTTGTTTTAAAGGATATCTTGCTATGCATAATAGACACGAATACCGCCAAGCGTGACGTAACTGTCAACATATTGAATCATAAAGATGGCTGAAACGTTATTAACATGTAAAGTAGATAATTAGATATTCATCGGACATATATTCATGTGGTCAACAAAGTAAAAGCGCTTCATAGTGAAGCAGTTTAGGTCTCGGATGATCGTAGAAATAACGTTCTGTAAGTAAACGTGATGTCACTTTGACCATTCAAGTCACATATTCGAATATGACATTAATTTACAAGGCATTATGTTAGGATCTGTTGGCTGAGACAGTGTGGAAGAAAGAAAGACTGAAAGAAGACATACAATGAGTGTACTATTGGAAAGAAGGAGAGGAAAGATGCAAAGAAGGACACACACTTGTATACAAGTTACAAGGAGAGAATAAGAAATAAAGTAAGAAATAAATGATGATGAGAGAAAGAAAATGAAAAAAGAAAGAAGGTTAATTAGAATAAATAAATATATTAAGGCACAGAGAGAAACAGGAAATAAGAGAAAATAGTTAGATAAAGAAACAATGTATGAGACAAGGAAACGCAAGAAAAGAGAAAATAATTTCAGGAAACTAAACAAAGAGAATGAAAGAAAGAAAGAGAGAGCGAGAGAAAGAGAGCGAGAGAAAGAGAGAGAGAGAAAGAGAGAGAGAGAGGTAGGAAAGGTTGACTTTAATAAAGACAGCCTGAGAGAATTAAAAGTGGGGAAAAGAAGGAAAGTTATTGCATGTAACAAAAAAGAGAAATAAAGAGATACATATCCGGAAAGATAGATTTATAAGGAAAATGAAAATTAGGTAATGATTAAAGACAAAAAATAGTAACAGAAATTAGAAATAAGAGAGAGAGAGAGAGAGAGAAGGAAAAAAGAAAGAAAGAAATAAGAAAACGAAGGTCGTGAAAGAAAGATTAGTTCGAAGTAAAAAGTATGAGATAACAACAACAGAAAGAGAGAGAGAGAAAGATTGAGGCGCGGTTAGAAAAATCGATAATAAAAGGGAAGTATGAGTTAAAGTAG
This sequence comes from Sepiola atlantica, assembly GCA_963556195.1. Lineage (NCBI taxonomy): Eukaryota > Metazoa > Mollusca > Cephalopoda > Sepiida > Sepiolidae > Sepiola > Sepiola atlantica. Next base: position 108,631,288 of record OY744526.1, on the reverse strand, counting down.
GGAAGTAAATAAGAAAACATGCTTGCAGGAAACAAGAAATAAATAAGGATACACAGAGAGATTGAAGGAAAACTGAAGGTCGATTTGAAGACAAAAACTTGGAAATAAAGAAAAAAAGAAAAGAAAGACACATGGATTGCAGGAAACAAAAAAAGAGACAAAGATAAAAAGAGATAAACAGACGTGAAAGAAATACTTATTAGCAGAAAGAAAGTATGAGATAAAGAGCGAGATAAACAAACAGGAAACACAGAAAGATAAAAATACAGAAATCAGGAAATAACAAAAGAAAAGAGAACAAACGATCGATCCCAACACAGTAAGATGAAAAGCACTAAAGAAATAAGGAATCAATGAAAAAATGAAGACAAATGAAAAGAAAATAATTTTGATTTACAAATGTTAATGATGTGCCAAACACGGCAACCATCGTGAATTTGCGTAAGCTTTGCAAGCGCCTTTTTATCGCCATACTCCGTGGAAACTTCCTGATATTTGCATGTTGGTGTTGAAAAAAGTTATAATAATTAACTATTATTTTTTATTTATTGAAAACAAAAATTATTGTACAAATTATTAAACTTCAAATCGAATAATTGTATTGAATTACGTCTTTTTAAAAGAGAATTTAAGACGGTGAGAAAGTATGCAACCCCGTTATGCATTGTGTAGGTGACGAAGTTTATCTGATCACTCAAAACATCGATAACTATTTCGCTGTATGTACCATACGACAGTTTCACACTTTTTACACGTTGCTTCGCATTTCGTTGTAAAATGCAACATCTGTCAAGCTGCACTTGTTTGGCAGTAAAGGGTAGACAAATCAGTGTTGCATCGTGGTGTCCTCATCTGCACATTCGATGTTTAGGTCGGTTTTGTAGCCCCATTTATCATAGCAACTTTTGATCGCCCCATGTCCGTTTTCAGGTGGTTATGTGATTTTAACTGAACCCAGAGTACCTCGGAGCCAAAATGAAGATTTTTTTATGTCAGCATGGGTGGGGGGATTCTCCAATCCTCTGGTCGACAGCTGCAGTCCGATATCTTCCAGAGATGTTGTCAGGTGCTCGACAGTGCTGAGGATGATTCCCCTTAACTTCAGTCGTGGGACCGTTGGTTCACGTTCATGTTGTGATGGCGTTCATCACTTGTAGCCTTTGGTATCTATACTCAGCTAGTAACTTCCCGTCACACACTGGAATTTAAATAGTCATTCAATTTATTGTCAAAACAACAAACATGGAACATTTTTTTCTAAATGAAGTTCGATTGAAAATTAAAATAAAATCAATACTGGGCAGATCCATTGAAAATGTATTGAATTGTGAATCTCACACCATAAATCCATACCCGGAGTATAAGTACCTTCTTTTTATACATGTATACACACAAAAGATAAACACGTACAATTCTTCTTTTTAATATGTATTTTAGCTAGTTCTTGTTTTCACAGAAATCAATTAATAATGGAGATCATGTATATGTCTGTCTGTTTGTCTGAAGGCGAAACTATATTATTAGTTTTCATTGCTTTCTTTTTTATATTTACCTATCAGCTTCTTTTTTTATATACCCATTCCAAAACTTCGCTAACACTCATCCGTCTTTCTCATTTACATAATTAATTTGTGTTAACACTTCTAATAAATTAATATTAGCAAATATTCACTCATTATTTTTTCAGATTTCCAGATGTATTGAAAATATTTTGCTCGATAATAATAATCTAAATAAAAATTATAAATATAATTAATCAAATACATTGTTTATTTTACATCTATATAATTGAGTTACGTAATTAAATTAGATTGTAATGGAATATGAGTGAACAGCCGGCGTCCACTCAAACATTTGGTTACCCGCCCTCTGATTATTAAGTATTACATTCTATTTTGAATGCAGAGAAAGTTGTATTTCAAAAGAGAGAGAGAAAAAAAGGAGAGATAAATAGAGAGAGATGGACACAAGACAGGGGCGCGTTATTTGATAAATGACATCTAAACAACACATTCTCTGATATTTGTCGTACATGTCGCTCAGAAATGATACATTTACCTTTATTCATTAAGTAAAACGTTTTTGTTTTTTTTTGTAACTTATTAGAAATAATGTTTTAAAGAAACCATTTATTGAATCAAATTGTTTAATTTAAAAAAAAAAAATTACTATTTTTGGTAAAAAAACAAACAAACACATTTTACTGAGCAATTAAATAACTGTTTTTAGAATCGTGTTCACTGTATTTAATTTTTTTAATTTTTTGATTATGATTTTAGGTACACCTTTGTCGATTTGAAAAACTTCAAATATTATTATCTTTTTACAACCTTAAGTGAATTTAGGATTTTTTTGTTTTACATTTTACGCCGTAAAGGGTAAATTTTGTTTAAAAAACTGTGTTTATTATTCTGTATTTTATTTATTAAAATAAAGGATGGGGTGTTTTTCATTCTTTTTGTAAAAATTATAAAAACATTTTACTGAGCAATGTAATAACTGAATTTAGAATCGTGTTCACTTTATTTTATTTCTTTAATTGGTGATTTCATTTCAGGTACCCCTATTTTTCGCCTTCACATACTTAACATATTATTTTCTTTTTACGACCTTAAGTGAGTTTAGGATGAACATATCGTTATTATTCGATGCCCATTTGGATAGACGCACGTACACAAAACGTTGCCAAACAGGGGCAATTTACGTTAGAGTTGTATAGCGAACTGAACCCCCTCTAAAATGCAAAAAGTAAGTTATTATGAATTCTTTTTTTATGATCTGAATTTTTGTTGCTAATCGATAGTAATCCGAAAAGAAAATTGTATAACAAATTGTATAAAGATTTTAGAGTGGAGGGTTGGTCATCTATATTGTCGCCAAATATAAATGTTGTTACGCGATCTTCTGGAACAATAAAATGACTTCAAGTTGACACTTTACTTCTATTTATGGAAGATAATTTAAAGATGTTGTTTTCTAAACACCGTTCCCTTTTACTTAGTTTAAAATGTTATGTATCTAATAAGGAACTTAAAACACACAACCAAAAATATTCGACCGGAGGGAGCATACATTTGGTAGTATCTATTAATTGAAAAAGTAATTCGCACTAAACGGTCATAAGAATATGACAGAGCCAAGCAATTCATAGCCTCAGGACTAGAATCCATGTGTAGTATATATGATATCCTCGGTCAGAGGATACTAATCCATTTTACTACGACAATTTTTATTTTTGTTGCATCTTTCAGTTTCACGGAAACCCTAGACACTATGCCTGTTAAAGATACCAAATGTAACGGTTCTACATTTGGTATTCATTGTCCTACGGGCTGAGTTTATTGTATTTTCTATAAACGGAAAGTATTGAGGGAAAGTCAAACACATTTTTAGGTGGTGTTAAAAATATATAGAGATAATTTGAATGGCTACAGGGGATAATTTCAATGCCTATTTAAGATACTGTGAATGTCTACTGGAAATGATTGGAATGCCTACTAAACCCTTTCTTCAAGTGTTAAGTTTTCTTTGCGCATGGGTTTTTAAAGACAACTTGGCATTAGGATACTTCCCCCAGTCAAGTAAATCCTGACCAATTATAAAAATACCATAGTATTCAAAGCCTAAATAAGATCCCCTCGACACGGCTATTTACTGGCTCAAACGAGGAATAGTGATCAGCAAGTTATGTTGCCTCTAATAAAAACACTAAGCTGTATACTCCATCAGACCAGAAGAATTCTTGTCCTGGAATCCGATAAGACCAAGACCGTACAAGCAAAATATACTATACCATGATTAACTGGTTAATTTGGGAGATAAACATTAATGGTATTCACTTCTTTACTGACTAAACGTTTGAGAGGAAAAGGAGGACTTTAGTTGAACACACGGATATCTATGAATCTTATATAGAATTCAAGTGATAATCCAAGGAACGGGGCTCATTGATTTACAAGAGTTTACGCTGAAGTTACATGAAATATATATATATATATATATATATATATATATATATATATATATATATATATATATATATATGTGTGTGTGTGTGTGTGTGTGTGTGTAGGGGGTGCGTGAGAGAGAGAGAGAGAGAGAAGGAGATAGCGGGAGGGAAAGCGACAGACAGACAGAAAGAGAGAGAAAGAGACAACCAGAGAGACGGAGAGAGAATGGGTAGGTTGGTGACAGATGCTGCAACTCATCGAGCAGTGTATAATTGTCACAATCCAACAAATTCGAAGGAAATAGTCCAATTTGTTGGTCGGTTTAGCGGGATAGATGCAGAAGAAAACATATATAATAAGCGACGTGAAGTCTAATTAGTACTCAGATGGAAGACCATATGAACATACAATGTACTGTATCTTAAACATTCCACACGTGTCTCGTAATAGAGTCAAACTATTCTTATTAGCACGGAAATGTGTGAGTAGGAAAGTAACATATTATCTTTAAAACGTATGTGCGCATGGACCATATTGATAAAAAGTGAAAGTGAATGCACATATAGACCCGGTCCATAACATGTTAGGAATAGTAGGAAAAAAGAAAGTAATGTCGGGAGAAACAAAGAGGGAAAAGTGGAAAGAAAAACAACAAAGTAATGGCAGATTAAAAGAATAATGAACTATTTTTTTAAGCTATACATTTCTCATCCATTGAGACCATTTTTTCACGGAAAAGACGTGACTAGTCTTTCTCTACTCTATCTTTATTTCCATGCATGGTGTGCAACCGGCCTCTAATTTCTGGTTTCTCCCTGTAAAACATTCACAGCGAGAATTTGTCTCGCTACGACCACCAAAATAAACGTTCGTATCCTCCGCTCTGTAGTTAAAACTAAACGAGTTCCAGGAACAGAGTTTATTTCCAATAACTTTTTTTTATATTTGGAACACATAGGCAGAGGACTGCAACATGGCCTTTTTAAAGTCTAATACTAACAAATACTTTACGAGCTATCCTCTTAAGTAATTAAATTATGTCCACCTTACCCATAGTTGTCTATCCTTTCATTATAAGGTTCTTCATCTAACTGACTATCACTTTAACTCTTATCCTCAAATGGCCTAGTATTACAAACATCTTAGTATAACAATAACAAGGAAAAAAATTATTATATAATGATATCACTTTGATCACTGCAAAGATGAAAGCTATATCTATGTATTAATGTTCTTCTCGTAAAGTCGGTTCTCCGTATCGCTTTAAACACTTTCTCACACCTGAGGCTATTCTCTATCTCTAGAAATATACTATCAGACAATGTATGGAGTACTGTTGTCATATTTCGGCTATAATTGGATGGTCGCACCCTTTCTACTTGTTTCCACGTAATTGTACTTGTCTTTTTTATGAATAGTCTTATGGTATGTGTTCTGCAGAATATTCTGATCTATTTCCTGCCTCCTTTGTTCCAGTTCATTTGACTCGTTGATCATTGGTCTCATTCAATTGACTGCTTATATACCTTATTATACTAAAGCTTCCTATTCCAGTTGCTTCTTCCTAATAACTGTATGTTTGTGGAACTTTCTTCCTGCTGACAGTTTTCCTATTACCTGTAGACTTACCTGTAAGTCTTTCAAGGCTAGGACAAATAGGCATCTCCTATATTTGCGATAATTATTTCGTCCTTGTTAACTCCTTGCAGTAATGGGCTTCATGTTTTTTTCTGGAGCGATTTCCATAAAAAACTAAGAATAAAATGTGCCTTGTAAATGTGTATTGCGCATTTTCTTGTATTGCTCTTCGTAGTGACGATGACACTAAACAAACGGGTTGTCCGGAGAAACCTCTACGTAGCGCTTCCATCAGATAGAAAGACAAGTTCGTGTAATGTGTGTTGCGTGTACAGTTATCATCTTACAGGGATACACCTGTGCGTATGGAATTCTAAAAATTAGAATATCCGATAATGTTTTCCCAGTACTATTTGTCAATGCAATTCGAAATAACACGTTTTATAATATTTGAACAAACATGTTTGAAAATAAATCTAGTTTTCAAAGATACTTAACATATCCTATTCGTAATGCATCCTTTCGGATATATACTGTTAGCACGATTGCAATGTCTATTCATGGAGTTGGGCCTTTTCAGATCAATTTACTTCTCGGGGTAGCGATCCGGCTCAACATTGAAAATTGTAAATAAAGCCCAGCCACAAACCGCGATCAAGCAAACCATGTAATGCGTATTGTTTACCGTTTGCACACATTAAGTTCTTTAAGATATTGAATTCCAACGGTATTGATTTAGACACTAACTAGCTATTTCATAATTCTGCTAAATTGTGAATTAGAAACAAAGCGCCATCCGAAACACACCGCGGTTTAGCAAAACAGGTCAGTGAATATCCTTCCTACACTAAAATGTATTACAATATTAGAATTAAATAAGTCAACCATTTAAAATTAAAAAAAAAGGCCCCATCTCCACGCAAAATACACACACTCACACGGCAGCAATGCAAATACGTAAGTGAGCATCTCAAAACATTATTATCATAACTTCCCATAGTTAAAACGTCATAGACATCGTATTAAATAAAAGTAAATTTATATTTGATACATACTGATAAATGTTACCTCTTTATCGCACTGACTATGCCATTAAAAATTAATTTTTTTTTTTAAATCAGCTTACTTATATACTAAGCATGACCGTGCGATCGATGTTCTCGGTAAACTAATTTGCAAAATAGTTAGCACAATCACATCGCATTAATAAAGTCCAAAAAGCATGTCTCAAAAGTATGGCCTTTTGGCTAAGATCAAAGTGTAGTATCTGTTCCGATGGATATTGCACCTCATAGACTGGTATTGTCTTGGCCTTCGGGGCTTGATTTACGCCAGTCTATGGGTCTGTCCTGTGCAGTTCTAGGAGGTCCACCCTCCCACGCTTCGCCTCTCCTCTTTGGGGAGGTGTAAGTTTATTGCTTACTGCCTGAGGCGCCCCTACCGGGGAATGCCGACGGGGCTGCCCAGGCAATTTTTAAAACTCACTTTCCCGACCCGACCTTGGGTCACATCTTACTTGTGGGAGTAAGATAAAAACTGGCCTTGTGCCTAACTCCTGGAGAGGAGTAAATCAATACTCTACACAGCGAAGGAAGACACCTTCATGCGCACATGTGAATGTTATCACCGCCTTTCTGTGCGTTAGTCGCTCTCTGTCGATCGCTGAGTGAAGTGCTACGCAACGCGTTCATCGGATTTCCTATTCTCTCAAGATGACTGAACGTGTTGAGCAAAAGTACGGCATAAAGTTTTGTCAAGAACGTGTTGCTTCTCAAAGCAAAGAATTCGTAAAATTCAGCAGATGTTTAAAAGAAGATGGGATTAATGTAACACACATTAAGGAGCGGTTCAACCGATTAAAAAATGGCCGCATATTAGCGGAGAGTGACCAGCGTTCTGGCAGGTCTCAAATTGTTCGAAGTGCAGCTGTTGTTGAGAGGGTCCGAAATTTGGTAATAGAAGATTGTCGTTCAACCGTGCGGGGATCGTCGAAGAGGGCAGAGTGAGTAAATATTCCGCACATGCAATTTTGTGTAATGATTATAACATGCATATAGTGGCTGCTAAATTTGTGTCCAAGTTGTTGTCGCAGGAACAAAAAGACTTCCGTTTTCATGTTGCACAGGATCTTCTGGAAACCGGTAACAGTTACCTTGGGTGGTTGACCAGCATGATAACTGGAGATGAATCATGGGTGTACAGGTATGACCAAAAGACAAACAGACAGTTGTCAGAATGGAAGCATGCCTAGTCTCCAAGGTCCAAAATAGCGCGGCAAAATTATGGTTATGCTGACTGTCTTCCTTGATATCCGTGGAATTATGCATCACTAATACGCACCGAAAGGATCAGCAGTGACAAAGGGGTACGATCAATACGTTCTCCAGCGTCTTCGTGACACAGTTCGGCGCTAAAGAGCAGACATGTTGACGGCGAAAAACTGGCAACTGCAACCCGATAATGCCCTCGAACATTCATCCCACTTGATTCAAGATGTATTGGCCAAATATGAGATTCTAGTCGTTCGCCAACCTCCTACTCTCCAGTTATGGCTCTTTGCGACTTCTGGTTGTTTCGAAAATTGAAGACCTTACTGAAAGATTTCCGTTTCGAGATTAGAGAAGAGATTATGCGGAACACAACGGCGTATATGAACACCATTCCAAAAGAAGACTTCCACGGGAGTTTCCGGCAGTGGATGGATCGGCGGGCTAAGTGTGTGCAAGCACAAGGGGCCTACATGGAAGGTGATAATGTGCTGGAAGCAATGGTTTGTAAATCGGCCATTTTTCACATCGCCCGGTTAGAATATAGATAACATGTATCTAAGAATACGACGTGGGAGGGGGTCCTACTATGGGTGGTCAGACCTTTTTTGCATCGTATTTTAGGCTACCTATTTTTTCAATGTTGTTTTCATTTAAACGCAAGAAACAATTAAAACATGTATTTCTCCAGCCAGTCGTCGGAAACTATCGTACGCGAAATAAAATGCAAATAAAATAGAAAACAGAAACAAAATCTAATTAAATAAGTCAACAAGTTAAAATTAATGTCTCAGAAACTTGGAATCACAGAGAAAAAAAGTAAAACACATTTTGAAATCGGTGACATAAGTAGGAATATATAAACACCCTTGTCACCTAAGTTTGCTAGAAAATATTTAGACATTGGAAACATTTGCTTTTATTTCTGTTACGATTAACTACGGATAAGAAAACACAATAGAACAGAAAAGTGATTGCAATAGTTTCAAATAAAATATGATGTCCAATAAGTACAATTATTATAAACCCGTCAGTTAATAATTGTAATACAGTTTATAGTAACGGACATTTAAATACACAAAATATTGCTAAAATATCGGCAGAATATAAAAATGAAGTATTTATGCATGCGTAGAGCAGGGACACATATATAGTCATCCACAGGTATAAGTTTCGTCATATCGCGGATCCTCAGTATGGCTAAACATGGTGTCCGCTTTTGCTGAAGTTAAAAATTCGACCACAACTATCTTATAAGTAAAATGTGTATTAGTATACAGATACTACATACCTAACATTGGTCAGTAATCAATGTATTTTTCAATAAACTAGACACGTGCTATTTTTCTATATTTATTGAAGTGTACTGTAGATTCAATCTAATATTTAAAGACATTCTAAACCATGAAAATCATTGGTACACACAATCCACACTGTAATCTACTGTTGTTATATATATATATATATATATATATATATATATATAAATATATTTTTATTAATTTTATACGTACGTAAAAGTAATCAATGTGCTCGTGTTTATGGATCACAGCGGTGTCAGCATGGCTAACTTAGACAAAGATCGAACCTTCGATAATGTATGTCTGTAGTCCACCGTATTTACCATTGGACCAATATGCCCTGTCTAGAAATATACATGATTTTTAGCACCTAAATATTCAATGTATTTTAATGTAGTTATTTTTGTTTGTAATTGCAGCATTTGTTGCATATTTTAATAATTCTCTCTCTCATGTATATATATATATATATATATATATATATATATATATATATATATATATATATATATATATATATATATATATATGAATAGTTTTTCTTTCAAACATGTACAAAGTCTGCTACACTGGTATTTCGATGTTATCGATCTACAGCTATCAAAAGCTGAGGTCTCATCAGGCAGAAGGTTTTTTTGTGATCCAACCCGGTCGGTAAAACCCAGAAAGAACCTTTCTTCTTATATATATATATATATATATATATATATATATATATATATATATATATATATATATATATATATATATGGAGAGAGAGAGGGGGGGAAGAGAAGGATTTACTAAATACGAGTTCATCAACGTTTGTCACGTCAGCTTTTTTTTCTATAACTATTAAAACACAAAATACATGATCAAATACAGCTAAGTTCTGAGATTTTAATTGTCATTATCAGTCGTAATGTATAATTAGTGGAAAAAGGTTACCCATTTCCTAGCTATTTACTTATATTTTTCGGCGACTAATTCTATATTTATTCAACTATTAACATGTTTAATTGTCTCTTAGAAGATTTAGAGTAAAAATGACTTTTTTTTAACCTTGTTTTCTAATGTTCATATATGTGTATGTTTTCACAAAACACGTAAGTAAATAAGACGATAAAATAAAAAGTCACTGTATTTGTATACAATAATCATCATAATAATAATAACAATAATAATAATAATAATAATAATAATAATAATAATAATATAAATGATAATAATAAAGAAGTAAAAAAATATTATGAAGAGATTTTTATTAATGAAGAAATATCTTAAAATATAACTAACAGTTCATGATTTTTTCATGTAAGCAAAGTAGAATAAATAGTGGAAGTTGTCGGGACTCAACGGTTCACGGCTATGTCTAGTATATATATATATATATGTGTGTGTATATGTATCTATATGTATATATATAGTATATGTATTATATGTATATATATATATATATATATATATATATATATATATATATATATATATATATATATATAGATATATAATCTGTTTAATGTTCAACCTAACTCATTACACTACTGCGTACCGAACCCTTAGGATACAAAAGCCCGTCTTTGGCTGAACACGCCCATTGAGCAAAAAGTCTTCTGCTTGACTAGCGAAGAACTAGGACCTTCTTCGTTCTTTCCTTAATGCCAACACAAGGGCCGACGTTGGTGGAGTAACGGTAGATTCTTTCACAGGATAAAACACAAAATTGTGGAGGCTTTCAAATGAAACTCAGCGCTTGATGCGTGTAAAGGTTGGGCTGGGGAAAGAGAAGGTGGAGCCCGTTGACCCGAGAAACATTGGAACTCGACCGTCTAAATCGGCAGGTGTGGGGCGACCCTTTATCGACTGAGTACATGCAGTCTATTAAATTTACGTTAGACTCATATAAACAGAAATACAAAATGCGTCTACCTGATTATTTACGTTTACAGCACACACACAAGGACACATACCCACAACTACACAGCGACCAATGAACGTAAACACACACACACACACACACATATATATATATATATATATATATATATATATATATATATATATATTACTTGTACCAAATGAACATGATCAAACGAATTGACCGAAATATTTTGGTTTAGCTTTAATTGTAGGATCTTATTTGTGATATTCTGTTTACTTGCTAATCCATTATTCCATAAATTAAGTCTCTCTCTCACGCTCTCCCTCTCTCTCTATATATATATATATATATACACATACATACATACATACATGCATACATACATACACATATAAACACATTTAATGAATTAAAACATTACTATTGTTCCAGGAATTAGAGCATCAATCTATGGTGGCGTACGATCGTTTCCAAAATAGCTAGGAAATACTCTATTTTATTTTATGTTATAATTAGATAAAGCTAGCTTAAAACGTGTCTTCATCAGCGCCTATCGAAACACGTCGTACAAAAAATCAAAGAAAAAAAAAACTCGTTCTAGAGAAACATCCACTGACAGAAAGAATCACCGGTGGATATGTTGGTAGCATAGGAGGAGAAAACACAATTATACTTATAAACAAATCACCAGTACATATACAAATAACACAAAAGTTTCCAAAGGTTTAACCTTTCCAATTCCCGCAATAAAATAATTAAAGTTAAAAATTAAGTTTGTCGGAGAGGTAGTGAAAACAATAACAATTAAAATGTAAATTAAAATTAAAATAGAAATAACAATAATAAACAAATGAATAAGAATAACATAAAAAAAACAAAATAAAAATAAAACATAAAAATAAATAAAGAAAATAAAAATAAGAATAGAAATAAAATAAAATTAGAAAAAAACGGTTGAAGAAGATGAAGTTTTTTTACAGAGGCTACTTTAAGAAAACATCTTGCAAGGGGATGTTCAGGGTAAGAGGGTAAGAGGAAGAGTAAGGGACATATATGGACAATGATAATTTGGGAGTTGGGAGAAAAACACTTATAAAAAACTCTTATGGGGAAAGAACCAAGAATAATAAGAAAATAGGGGGGGTAATATAAGAAAGAGTATAGTTGGGATTATACCAACAACACTGGACATTGAAGTGTATAAATATATATGATATGAAGAAGAGGGAACGTTCTTAGTAATTTCACTGATGCGTAAGGAAAAGAGAAGCAGCCTTACAGGAAATATATAATATCTATTTCCAATTGTGTTCTTAAACCAATTCCGCATTTAAATCAAAATCGCAAAATGGAATGACATGAGATGTGACGGAGTATTCTAGGAAATATTATAATTAGGGTTCGACCGTTAAAGTCGTGTTTGGAGAAAAACAGATGCAACAGAATCTGAGTTTTGATATGCGAGTATATTTCCTGCATGGTGTGGAGGAGGTCAGTTAGGGCCAGTAGATATAAAAATATAATTCATAACCTACATTCTATCGGTGAAAGTGTGTATTCATACCTCCGAGGCTTGAGTCGTTTCAACTTGTTAATTCCTGATATATATGTATTTTATATATAATCCAGTAGGTTAAGAAAGTCTCAAGAGTAACAAAATCATATTCTACAGTAGATTTTGTCCTAGACATTAACATAATGGGACTCCCTAAGTGATAAAAGGAGCGTGTCTCGCGTTCGTGGCAGTTGCAACTATATATATATATATATATATATATATATATATATATATATATATATATATCTTTGTGGGTGTTTGTGTGTGTGTGTGTGTATGTGTACTTTTCACGGTTATAGCTATTTACAAATTATATTCCAAATAAAGTTTATACACAATTGAATATCAGTCGTTTACTGCGGTTTCCAAGTGATGTTTATTTCCAGTAATAAAGTATAACATATGTTTGTTTTAACAGCGTATTTCTTAGAACTGGATTAAGCAGGCTCATTTTTACCTAGGGAAATCAATGACAATGTTCCAGAAAAATAAGTATTTTTTAAACCTTAAATTGAACGAAATCTTAACGTGTAGATATAATGTTAGATTAATTATACGCACACCATAGTGCATGTTTTGTTATCCTGGATGGAAACGGAGTGCGGAAACTATATATATATATATATATATATATATATATATATATATATATATATATCATTAAAATAACTACCACTACTTATTCTACTTTTATTTCGTTCGGAAAATGATACACTATGACATGTATTCTAAGATATTCTTGTTGAATGAATGAAAAAACAGGTCACTTTATTGTTATGTTCGTCTTCTTATTCTTCTTATTATTAGTATTTAATGATCATTTCATAGATCCTTTTTACCATTTACTATTCGTATGTAGAACTGAATTTGACACGCGCATCTATGGTCTGTACAAAAACACATTCTAAATATAATCACGCTCAAAAAAGAGCATCACTCTCCTCTAAATGCCCAGATACACATGACTAAACTAAAGTGCGCATATATAAAAAGTGAGACTTGTGAGAGAAACATAGATAGCTAAGAGAGTGCTGAGTTTGATTACCAGCTAATTATAAACTCCGGCTAGTTAGCTCAATTAAGAAATAGATTTCAAAAATATAAATTACCCGCAAAACTAAAGTTATCTCCCTATATATAACTCGAACGTGAATAAATAACTCAGCTGTATGTGTTAAGCTTTGTCTATTTCATATAGAAATAAAGAATAGAGAATCTACATGAAATTTACAAGTGTATTCTTATGTAAAATTTAACGGACAAGACAATGGAAGTAATCTAAAATCTATGTGTTACCCTTTATGTGTCGATTACCTATATGTCCCTGCCTCTAAATGAACAAGAAGAGCAGAACACCCTTTAAATTCCAAATAGGTGTACACGAGTAATATTACATATAAATCATATTCTATTGCACAATAATATGAACTAATATGTATTGAACCCTATCTGGGAAACTGCGTCTCAGAGCAACCTTTCCTGTCGTGACAGAGTACAAAACAGACTTCAAAATCTTGTGGGATATCCTCTACTCTTCCCTACAGTATCGTTCTCACAGAAGCGAGGTTGCTAGTCTTTCTCAACTCTAACCTAAGCTCTTATGTATGGTTCTTCCTGTAAAACATTGTCTCGCTACATGTTCCTTTCTTCCCCTGGCTACCTAAAATTAAAAAGAACTTCCATGAATAATGTTTTTCCAAGAACTATCAATCTGTGGAACACAATATCATGTGGCTGCTTTCTAGATGACTACAATAGTGGGGTTGTCAAGCTCAACATATTCTTGTTGATCTGTCATCTTAAATAATCAAATTCTAACCAGTTTCAACAATAGTTACCGATCCCCACATAGTCATAATGCAGTCCACCTGAAAATCTCTAACCTGTATCCTCGAGTGGCGTTTGGGCTTTGATGAGCGGTGACCCGTTAGACCATAAAAATAATCAAACACTTATCGTTTCCGTAGAACTTCGGCCAGGTACAGTGGCCGCGTCGGACGAGAGTTTTTTTTTCATATAAATTTATCATGTATTTGTTGTTTTACTTTTGAAAAGAAAAGTGATTTTATGAAAATCCATGAATTTAAAGTATTTTCATTATATTTCTTGCCTGAACACCTGGTTATTTAATAAACTTTGTAAACTTACAAATTTTATAATTTCATCATCTAAACATTTTCTCACATCATTGCTCTATTTACAATATCGGGCATGTCTTTATCATGAGAGGATCTAATATAAAATATGTATTTGAATATATATATATATACATATATATATATATATATATATATATATATATATATATATATATATATATATATATATTTATTTATTTTGGTACAGAATAGAAGCTTGAAACCGACGGTACGAATGTTGTACCAATTTTTCTGTACCAAAATAAATAATTATTATCCTCTTAATTTTTTATTTTAATTCGTAATTTATCGAGCACTATATATATATATATATATATATATATATATATATATATATATATATATATATATATATATATATATATATATATATATATATATATACATTTTTATTTATACAAACATTATTGGTAAAAATGTGTGCATACATGTTTCGGTTGTACTCTTCACAGAAAGGCAACTTCTTTAGATCAAAAAATACTTTTCTATATTATTTGGCCTGAAGAGATTGACTCTCTGTGAGGAGCACAACCGAAATATATATATACACATATGTAACCAATAACCTTTGTATAAATAAAAGTTCATACTAAAGAACAACTGTACTTGTTATTGAGCACTTTTTATAAACACTTGAGTTTACACAAAGTTACTTCCACAGAAACTAATACAATACATGTACTATATATGTATATATATATATATATATATATATATATATATATATGTATATATATTCATACATACATATATATATATATATATATATATATATATATATATATATATATATTGTAGCATTTTCCTTAAGCTATACTTGGTTAAATGTTACAGATTACTAGTGCATGCATATGTTTCCTTTGTCTTTTCTAGATGTCTTATTAATTTACAGGTATCAGGCTGGAACTGAAAGATAAATTAGTCGTACTCGTTGTGTACGTGGGTTCTATCAGTTTCTTCCGTAGCCATCTTTAAAGAGTTGATATAGAGTTAAGAAGATGTATTTGAAAGTGTTTATTGATTATAAAAGTGAGAACTGTTGTATTGGTTGTACTATACTTGAGTTTTAGTGTTTATATTAAAAACATGTTAGGATGTTTTCACTGTGATTGAAAATTGTTTTATTAATAGTTTACTTTTAAGTTTGTATGTATATAGATTCTAATGCTTATAATAGTAGATTGTTATTTTCATATTCTACTATAATTTCACTTTTTACGAGATATTTCAAAGTTGAGTGTTTGTGTAAGAATGCTTAGCTATTAGAAGTTCGATTATTGCGCTGGTGTCAGACAAATGCATCGTGATACGTCTTGACAATGTTGTAGGCCAACCTACGTGTATGCATTTTCTTCATTGTTAGATACCAAGTTTTTAATGCGTATTCATCTATTTTATAATTATCATATAGTAAATGTCAATTACGTACTTTTGTGTTTGCCATGTAGATTAGTTAAAATACTGGCGTTATCTAATTTTTCCTTACATTAGAGTCACTCTAACTCTCTCTAGCATATATATATATATATATATATATATATATATATATATATATATATATATATATATACATATATATGTATATACATATATATATATGTGTGTGTGTGTATATATATGTATATGTATATATATATATATATATATATATATATATATATATATATATATATATATATATATTAGGTACGTGCGAAATCAATGGCCGATTCCCAAAATGAAAAAAACATTTTGCCCCGCCTCTTTCATTTAGAAATACACTAAAATTCAGGAAATCAACCAATTTTACTGAAATTTTCAATATTCATTAATCAACAATCATGGAATATAATGAAACCCTTATTTTTTAAAAATCTTAGTGAAAATGTATTATGTTTTAAAAAGAAAATACACCTTTACTAAACTTATATTTTTATACATTTATAAAAAAATGCATGCTTTTTAAAATGTTGCTTATGTAAATAAAGCATCGTATGTGTTAACAATTACATTTTTTTTCCAAAATATTTCGTATATATTACGAAAAAGGCCAGTAAATACCGTGTTAATAAAATCACTATAACTCGAAGAAAAATTAATTCTTTGAATTAGCGATATTATTATTGGATAAAGCATTGTTTAATAAATATTTTCACCAAAAAATAATATAATTGCAAAAATATTTCATGTGATTTTTATGATTAGAGTTTTTGGAAAAATAAAAAATGCGACATAATTATGTTTACCTATTATAGAGAAACGTGTCATCATAAACGCAAGACTTTATTGTTTATAGTCTTGAAAATAAACCAAACATTTAAACACTTGTGACCCAGGAAGTTAACGAAAAATAGAGTTCAAAATATTGAATAATTTCTACTAACAATCGATTCGCAAGGCTATGGAAGGCACGCTATGTAATAAACAGGCGCAATTAGACCTCCCACCATTCACTCCCACTAGTCCCACTAAAATGTTATTTTTCAGAGATTCATCGATTTCGTTAATTGCACAATTCATTGGAAAGATTAAACGTAAGTTTTTCTTAGTTTTTTTTCATTAAAAAATATTCTTTAAAAAGTTTAAAATTCATTAATAAATAAATAGTTCAAATTAGACATTTTCTTTAAAATTGAATTTAAGTTATTTAATTATGAATAATTGTTATTAACAAAAAATTAAAACGTTAACAATTTGTTAATGTTTTAATTTTTTTCAATGAATATTTATTTACTTTTTCACACTGAAAATTAAATACTATTTTAACTTAAAATAAAAAAATACCCATTAAGTTTTATTTTTAAAGAATTAATGTATTTTAAAATTAAATTAATTCTATAAAAATAAATCGAGTAATGTAATTGTTCAAGTTTTTAATCAATCATCATGTAAAAATAATTGATAACATTTTTTCAACTATATATGCAAAATAAAAGCGATCTTTTGTGATTATAATATATAATGGATACATAAATTGGTTGGTATAGACATGGTTAGGGTAGGTTTGGCGTAAGGTTAAGGGTCAGAGTTAGCTTGGGTCCTAATCTGCACCAGTACATGAAAATAAAAATAAAGGAAAATTATTAAAAAAACCTACTGTTCAAAAAAATTATAAATTCGTGTCTTTCATACTTGTCAATTTTATGTAGACATATTGTTCGTAACCTTAAAAAATAAAGTACTTAAGGTCTAATCATTTTTCAATTTCTATAAAGCATAACTTCCATATAATTGTTTTTAATAAAAATAAATATTACTGCAGTTCAGGTCTTCCATACTTTCAGATTTAGTCGCCAAATTTTGTTTACACTTACATAAATAAAAAAATGTGCCCGGGAAGTAACTTTCATTTTTTCTTTTGGATAATTCGGCAAGTAGAACATGAAGGGCAATTTTTATTTAATTCACTCTCTTAAGACTAAATTTAATAATTATCTTTGAAATAGTTAAAAAAAAATGAATATTTATCTTTCCAACGAATTTACCACGTGTTTTATTGAATGTGCATTTTTAATCAATTGTTGACGTTTATAGGGGTTTTTGACAACATTTATAATTCTATTTGTTTTTCAAACGTAAATATACATTTGTTTGCTTTTACATAATAACATTAGGCTTTTATCTTTAAAACACAATCAAAAGTTAAACGTAAACTGCTTTAAAAAATTAAGAAAATACACTTTTTAGAACGAGAGTCAGTGCAAGCAATCGCCATTTTTGCACGTACCTAATATATATATATATATATATGTATGTGTATATATATATTTATATACATATATATGTGTATATATATGTATATACATATATGTATATATATGTATATACATATATATATATATATGTATATATATGCATATATATATGTATATACATATATATGTATATACATATATATATGTATATATATGTATATATATATATGTGCATATATATATGTATATACATATAGATGTGTATACATATATATATATATATGTATATCTATATGTATATACATATATATATACATATATATGTATATACATATATATATATATATATACATATATATATATGTATATACATATATGTATATACATATATATATATATATATGTATATATATGCATGTATATATATGCATATATGCATATATATATGCATATATATATGCATATATGCATATATATGCATATATATATATATGCATATATATATGCATATATATATATATAAATATGCATATATTTATGCATATATATATGTATGCATATATATGTGCATATGAATATATGCATATATATATATATGCATACATATATATATATACATATATATATATATATATATATATATATATATATATATATATATGCATATATATGAACATTCTTTATTTTATTTATTTTTTCTTCATCTTGAATTTGTTAGCTAATATTTCGCTTGATATAACAAGCTTCCACATAGCTTTGGACAAATGAAAGGTATTAACCTTTTTTTTTCGTAATAATCCTCCGTGGTCTTCTAGAAGTCACGTCCGATGTTGTGTGGACTAAAGCTGCCAATGTCTCTTTTAAATTAATACGTGACGAGCTTAGGGCCCTAACCCTCTTTAAATAGGTCCTTGTGCTAACACGCACTTAGCCCCCAGATCCATCCACTGCCGGAATCGCCTGGATAATTTTTTTTTGGAATGGTGTTCACTCCGCCGTCACACGTTCATTATCTCTCTTTGCGCTCCTTCTTAAAAGCAGCTGCACTCCGAGCAGTTTCAGCCCTGCGAGAACGCTGTCCACTTTCCGCGTATCTGCGGTCATTTTTGAATCCGTTGAACCACTCCTTAATTTGTGTTTCACCCTCGCATCTAACGACTCGAGTGAGATGAGCGAGAATCAACACCAGAATAGAGAGTCGTACTACCACCGTAGATATTTATTTTCTGGAAGAGTATTCATATATGGAATACACAGTACTGGGCCGCGATTAGCATCTTGACAACAGAGACTGAAGGTACACCATCAAAAGTTACTCGCTGGCCTTAATCAGGAAACATGCCATTATTAGTGGCAGCACCTCACCACGAATACTAAAACATTGAAGTTTCTGTAGAACTCCAGAATTCAACTCTCTGTCGAATGCGTTCAAAATCTAAATGACATGTTCCTATATTATCCTAAAATGACAGAGATTTAATCTGAGTTAGTTTAATTAAAAAAGTCATAACGTAGAGAAGACTTTCATATTATATTATAATATATATATATATATATATATACATACATATATATATATATATACATGATGGACTCTCCCGTCGACGTATAATTGCAAGGGTTACGCAATGCCGAGATAAGCAGAGAGCACATACAGCACCTGGTATTCCCAAATGGTCACCCATTTCGTACTTGCCAGGCTCAACGCCGCTTAACTTCGGTGATCTAACGGGAATCGGTGTGTCAACGTGATTGTGCCGTTATATATACATATATGTATATATATATATATATATATATATATGTATATATATATATATATATATATATGAATTTGGAAAATATCATTTTTAAATATACGTATATATATATATATATATGTATATATATATACACACACACACATATATATATATATATATATATATATATATATATATATATATATATATATATATATATATATATATAAGTATATATATATATGCATACAAATTTAGAAAGTATGATTTTTTAAAGAATTTTAAAAAATTTAAAACTTAAAGAAAAGGGCAAACATTCTATCAAAATCCACGTGTTTTCGATCCTGCGCGATTTTAACTTGATGTTTAAAAGAGACATTAAACCGTTTGTCGACACACTATCGAACGTAACTTTAAAAAGAACAGAAACGACTCTTAAGAAAAACATATGGTTCATACCTTTTATGAGGCTCTTTATATCGTGCGAAATTATTAGAAAAGAAGTGGAGTTGAAACAAACAATTATTCTTATTTTAATAAAATACCTGCATCTATCACATTATTTGAAGGCATCTACGCTCTTTCATTTATTTCATTCATGAGAAGAAGTAGTAGACACAACAGGGAGCGCAGGATCTAGGTCCGGGCTGAGAGAAGTCGGTGGCAGGGAATGAAATTAACGTAGAGGGAAGGGAAAGAGGAGGGGAGGGAGGCGCTCTGTGTTTTGGTGTGTAGGTAGTGTCATAGTTTTAGAAAAAATTTGAAGAAATGAAGGTGATTTTAAAGTGGGAGGGGTGTATATAAAAACACCTGACAAAAATAACTCCATGCATTTAGCCTGAAGATTCCCCCGGGGATGAAACTCGGGAGCCTCTGTCTGGCTTAATTGCAATATATATTTCCATTGCTTATTGTATATATATATATATATATATATATATATATATATATATATATATATATATATATATATATGTATGTATTTACCCCGCCTAATAAACCGGTATCGTCCGGGCCTTCCTTCTGGATTTATGCCGGTCTATTGGTTGTCGGTCCTGTGCAGATCTAGGAGGTGCCCTCCCAGGCTTTGCCTCCCCTCTTTGGGGAAGAGTAAGTTTATTGCTTACTGCCTGAGGCGCTCCTACCGGGGAATGCCGACGGGGCTGCACAGGCAATTTGTAAACTACCAGAGTGCTCAAATTTTCGAGCGCTTGTTATTTCCCACTTTCTCGACCTTGTGTCACATCTTGCCTTGTGGGAGAAAGATAAATAGAATCAGGAGGAGCATTGATTACATTAACTTTCAACGAGTTAAAACGTAGTTAACTTCATACATGCTTAGTGATTTAGGCTTAAACTTCATAAAATTGCACACCTACACGCATATATAAGTTTGTGAATCGGTGTGCGTCTATTGATATATTAAATACATGTATTCAATTCGTTTTTGACATATGCAAACAAGGACACATTTATGTCTAACCAAACGATTTACTGAAGCTTATAATATGCGCACACACACATAAGCCAGCACACGCACACATGAATCTCTCTCTCTCATATATATATATATATATATATATATATATATATATATATATATATATATATATATATATATATTTGTAGGTATGTGTTGTTTGTGTGTGTAAGGGGGAGGTTCCTATATTTACTCAATACCTTTCGAAACATATAATGTACGTGGCGAACATATAAATATGCATTCGTTTACATGAAATATACATTTTACATGTGAATATTCAACAATTGTAACGCCAATGTGTTAATATACTGTCACAAGGAAGCACGTATACAAAAAACTGACATACTTTATACTAATATATATATATACATATATATATATATATATATACATAAGTATATGTATATATATACATAAGTATTTGTGTACATATACATATATATATGAATACATATACATATATATATGTCTACATATACATATATATATATGTATACATATACATATATATGTATACATATATATATAGATTATATATATATATATATATATATATATATATATATATATATATATAATATATTTGTATTAAACGAGATAATATATTAGTTGCAAGTTTGTAGATATTGCTTAACGTTTTACTACCGTAAGATGATATTGAATTACATATATCAAATATGATATTCGGTTTTTACTTTCTATTGTACACTTAACCCTTGATAAAGAGGACAAAATAAAAGGTAAGCAATTAGATCGTTCGTTATATTATGTATTATAACTACCTATTTATATGCATATACAGAGAGAGAGAGAGAGAGAGAGGGGGGGAAGCGGAACAGTTACCGTGAGGATGTGCGACTTTATGATCTTATTGCAGAGGATTTGATCGACCGTATAATATATATATATATATATATATATATATATATATATATACATATGTGTGTGGGTGTGTATTTTTATTGTTTAGGTTATTGTATCTACGTGCGATAGTAATAGCGTTTGTATTTTCCCCAGCTCCTAGGCACAAAAGAACCATGCAGAATATCACATTGTCACGCTTAATAGGACGCATATTTTAATTTTTGATATATATTTATTAATGTTTAAGTCTCTTTCTATCAGGAAGGGAAAGGTACATCGGGATATCTGCTTTGCAGTGGGTGGTCAGAAAATCCCGACCGTTTCATAAGAACCAATACAAAGCTTCGATCGATTGTACAATGATACCTTGAAAGACACCAAACAGCTTAAAGCCGCAATAAGAACGGTTGCTGAACGTCTAAAAACGATTGGGCGCTGTCCACTGCAAGGTAGATACAAGGTATGGTGTCTTGAACATATGCTCATCTCTATTCTGTTACGACCTCTTCTTATATATGAACTCACTATGGGCACAGTTTTTGTAATAGAAAAAAGATCAGTAGATATACGAGCAAATGGCTGGGTTTGTCTCCAAGATTGTCAAATCTAGCACTATATAGCAAACATGCCAGACTAAAATTACCGTTAATGTAACCGTTCAAATTACCGTTCAAGTCTACTACAGAGAAATTTAAAGCTGGGAAAGTCAGGTTCCAGATGATGCTGAATGATTCCAAAGACGACTTTGGTAAAGGCAGTACAACCCTCTCTTCAAACAGGAAGGAAGTGGAAAGTCAAAGACGCTATAACTGAGCCTAAAGAGAACCTATAGGCTGGGTATGGCCAGCATCCAAAGATGGTCCACGGCTTCATTCAAAGATCAGTGTGACCTAGTCATTCAGGAAATAAGGAGCAAGGAGGAAAACATGCTCGTAAAATGTGTCCAACATTCACACCAGAGACAATGGACGAACTGGAAAGAAGCTATTCAAAGATCACTTACATGGAGTATCATTTGTGCATATGGCGCCGCTTAGGCCGTGCTTCATAATACGTTCAATTTACGGCGTGTTTCCGTCAATGAGCAACCTCGTCAAATGGAAGAAGGAGAACGATCTAATCTGTCCTTTATGTGAGGAAAATCCCCAAACAATTGCCCATGTTCTTAGTTCGTGCTGAGTAGCCCTTGCTAATGGCCGATATACGTGGCGGCACAACCGGGTACTAAATAAACTGACCACAAAAAATAACAATCATATGAAACCCAAAGCAGCTAACATTAGCCCAACAATGTTTTACAGAGGAAGGGAAGATGTGGATCGGGTCTAAGCGCACAGAAGGCCAATTATTAGTACCCGACCCAAATATTCTTACACCGGGTGGATGATAGCCGCATATCTCCTTTGTTCTATCGTCAAGAAAAAGCAAAATACTCATCTTGGTTGAATTAACAGAACCTTTTGACCGCCGGATAGAAAGAAAAACCCAATATAAGATAGAGAAATATGAAGATCAAAAGAGAGAGCTGATCCGTGAAGATTATAGCGGTATCCTTCGAGCCGTTGACATTGGAGCACGGGGTGTCCTTTAAGGCTCTCTGTATCAACTCCTAAGGCAGCTTGGAATTAAAGGCCGTAAAAGAGTTGCAGTCAGCAAACGCCTCATCGAGATAACCGAGCAAAAGTGCAATGTGGCTCTGGGCGAAAAGGAGCATCGCATGATGATATAAAAGAGAATGTCCAGTGTATAGTTATCTCTGTGAGAGAAAAACTTTTTTTTTAATTACTAAAATCATACATGAATTATCTCTCTTGGACCATAATGGATAATATATCTGTATTTGATCATTCCTCAGTATTAATGTTAGGAATATTATTTAATTATGTATTTATTTATAATTATTTTATTTATTTATTCATCTATTAACTTCATCTTATTTATTTAAATTTATTTATTTATTTAAATTTTTTCTCTTTAATATTAGAGAACGTTTTCAAACAAGGACGTAAGACGCACATCCGTTAAAAAACAAAAACACTAAAACAGACGAGACGCTGAATCATCAAACGACACGTGAGACGCTAAGCCGTTGAAAATTCAATTGTTTTCATTTCATTGCCCAGTTAGACTGCAATGCGATGCTGATAATGGGGTCTCACATCAGTGAGGGAGGCCGATACGCAACAAGGTCGTCGAGAGAAAGTCCCTGAAACAGGTGTGTATTCTCTCCTGATGACCCGACATTGCATGGAGGCTGAAATGGCGTATTCTACCAGATGTATTCTAAATGTAACTCTGTGCATAGATTATTTCATTTACGTACAAATAAACAAATTAGCGACAACATTTTTACCCCTGAGTACCTTGAGTATTCTTTTTAAAATGTTTATTTTCTCTATAAAAGCTTTTCTTGTTTGACAGTGACTACCCTAACTTTACCTTCCTCTCAGCCAAATGTTCTTGTCTTTTGTATTTCGCATATATGTGTATTAATTTGAAAAGTTAAATGTTTCCGGTAATATTTACAGTTACATAACCGAGTGTTATCCTATGATGAAAAGAGGTTGCCTTTGAAAATCCATGGGTTAAGGACAATGAAACTTCTTGCTTTAAAATTCTGATGTTTAATGCATGTTGTAGTTTTACATTTCTTTTATTCTCATATTTCATATTCTGAATTTATTGATTTATTCAATATATTAAGCCTTATATTACCACGATAGATTATTAATTCATGGTTCATCTCTTGTTTTTAATTTAACATTAATATATATATATATATATATATATATATATATATATATATATATATATATATATATATATATATATATATATATATATATATCAAGAGAGAGACGATTTGTGAAAAGGATGAAACATATATGTGTGTACAATGATTAAAACACTACCTATTAAAAAGAATTAAGTATCATTTTTCCGCATAGCTGTTAGGTTGGCCGCATGGACAACAAGGTTCAGTCTTCAGTTTAAAAGTGACTCGGGTGCAAGGGTTCGAACCGCGTTGCCAGCAGAAACGCTATCCGTATTCTGACGATTCCCACAAAATATGAAACATACATGTATGTAGATTATAATAATTATAATATATATATATATATATATATATATATATATATATATATATATATATATATATATATATATGTATTAGTCGATATATATATGTATTTGTCTATATATATGTATTAGTCTATATATATGTATGTGTGTATATATATATGTATTAGTATATATATGCATTAATATATATATATGTATTAATATATATATATATATATATTTATTTATTAGTATATATATATATATATATTTATTTATTAGTATATATATATATATATATATATTTATTTATTAGTATATATATATATATATATTTATTTATTAGTATATATATATATATATATATATTTATTAGTATATATATATATATATATTTATTTATTAGTATATATATATATATATATTTATTTATTAGTATATATATATATATATATATATATATATATATATATATATATATATATATATACAGGGTTACCCCCCCCCCCAAAAAAAAAACGGGCCCCAAATCTAATTAGGCCCCGTTTCTTAGTGTTTCGTCCGAATTAAATTAATTTTGGGGCAAAACTAGTTCATTATATTCACAACATCATATCGAACCACTTGGGTATTTGGCTTTTTTTCTCCGTTCTACAGCATGTGTTCTAGATGGGCTCCTTTTAGCTCCGTGCATTTCTTGAGGCGCAGAACGAAGTTGTCCATGACGTTCTTACATACTGAATTAGGAATGGCTCTCATCTTCTCTCTAATTGCTTACTTGAGTTCCGTGTTGGTTCTGGGTTTCACTGCGTGCATTCTGTCCTTAAGATAGCCTCAAAGGAAATACTCTGGGGGGCTTAGGTCCGTGCTATGAGGTGGGCACTCAAAATTAGTCTTGAGACTGATCACTCGGCCTCTGAAGTTCTCTTTCAGCTAATCTCGGTACAGGTTTAAGGTGTGGAACTTGCTCCGTCTTGCTGGAACCAGAACTTGCTCATGAGCGATAGGTAGAGGGTCTGGAGCTAACTCTTAAAGGTTTTGAGGAACTCCACATACCGCTCCTTGGTGACTGTCACTGCTGCGCCAGATTCTTCGATGAAGATCAGTCCGATGATGCCTATGACCGAGATTGCAGCCCACACCATGCAATTAGGAGAGTGCATGGGGCTTGGTAGCTACTTCATTGGGTATGGATGACCCCCAGAAGACATTTGTCTTGAAGTTTGCCTTTCCGTCA
>OY744526.1:108589551-108599551 GCA_963556195.1 Sepiola atlantica | reverse complement strand
TGTGGGAGTGTATGTGGGTATGTGGGTATGTGTGTATGTGTGTATTCATACAGATTCCTATATATGTATATGAATATATAAATATATATATATAAGTGTGTGTAGGGCAATGTATGTTTGTATGTGTGTATACATACAAATTCCTATCTCTGTATATATATATATAAATATATATATATATATATATATATATATAATTGCGTGTGTGTGTGGGAGGGTATGGGTGTATGTGTGCATGCATACACGTTCTTATATATGATGGGGAATATATAAATATATAAATATATATATATATATATATATGTGTGTGTGGATGTGTGTGTATTTGTGTGGGTACATACAAATATCAATGTATATATATATATATATATATATATATATATATATATATAAGGAACATTCTATATAACATAACTGATACAAATCAAGAGTGTTCCCAGCCGAGATTAATTCATATATATTTATCGTAATAATAGATACTAGTAACTGTCAAGGATATGTTTCAATGCAATATATGACACGAATTTAAATGCTTCATACGATATGTCAATCAGCTTGATATCATCTAATATGCTAAAGATGGAAATCTAACGTCTTTCTTAAATGTACGACAGTAATTGTTTTCTTCTGAAACGTGCGTACATATGTCTATACATTGTTGAGTCTTCATTTCCAGAGCTTGATAAGAATATATTATGGTTTAATTAATGTTTCGACTTTTTAAATTCTAAACAATTAATATTTCCCTATCTTTGTCTGTCGCTCTCTCATATATATATATATATATATATATATATATATATATATATATATATATATATATATATATGATAATTGTATTTACACAGACGTGTAAAACATCTGAAAAATCTAAAAACAAAACATCTAAAAACAAAACAAAACAAAACAAAAACAAAAACAAAACAGATGTTTTGTTTTTAGATTTTTAGATTTTTCATTTTTCATTTTGAACGGCCCTAATTTTTGAAATGTTAAATTTCTTTTCTTCTTCTTTTTCTATATCTCTCCATTTCATTCTCTCCAAATATGAGCTGAAGTTAACATCGGATTCTAACTTTCCCTGATGAGATCTCAGTTTATAGGTACTGTTGATCGATAACATCGACATGCCAGTGTCGCAGATTTTGTACATGCCTGTGTAAATAGAATATTCATATATAAAGCTCTATTTTGATATTGAGTACTTTTTATCAACCCGGTTAAACTTCTCTGGATTATCACCCTGTGGATATTGTTTACCTGGATTATTACCATTATTATATATATATATATATATATATATATATATATATATATATATATATATATATAGTATTCAGGTTCGATTATTTTCGATAGGATTCCGAATCAGAGAGCTCTATGTCCGTTCAAACAGAGCACGAATACGTTATGAGGTTTAAAAAGACTAAATATACATTCGGATTGTACACATTATAAGTTATTTTGACCTGAACTAGGTCTCCTCGGATGTGTTTCCAATCACGATTCAAACCTAAATGGAAGAATTTTAACACCTTTATATCTTTTAGAACAAAGTAAAAATAGAGAATAAAATAAAAAATAAAAAGTAGAAAAATAAAAAGAATTTCAACGATATTCTATTTATTGATTGGTCTCTATAATATAGAAGGGATGGGAAGGGATGATTATGTTAATTAATAAATTAGGGTGGTGGCATTAACGGAGTATAAAAATATGTAAAATCAAAGTGCAAAAAAAAAAAAATCTAAAAGAGTATTAACCAGGAATTGAAATTTAGTGAATCTTGTTTCATTTGTATCTAATAACTATTGATTGAAGTTAATGCAAATCTTATATATTGGAATGTTTAAATAGTACGTGTTTTCTATATTATGTCGCCTAAAAACTTTTTAAATACTACAAAGAAACTGACATTTTCGAAATATTTAATTATTAATGTTTAATACGTAGTGTCATGTATATCTGAATGTTCACGAATAGTTTTATTTACCTTATTTGTTTAAAACTGAATTAATCTAAAGGTAGCTAACATTAAGACCCTTTACGACAAATAACTGTGTTTAAAAGTTCATTATGAACGGTTGATTAGTTTTAGAGTAAATATTGTACATACGCACATATAAACATATGCGCATACCTAATGATATATAAAAATATTATTCTTATTATTATAGCGTGATGCTTGAATATAGATTATTTATAAAATTTCGCAAACGGGCATAAATGGTACTATCTCTCATTACGTTTCTGTATATATATATACATGTAGGTCCTGTTTATTTGTATGTTTGCATGTTGACGATATCCATGTACACTTTTAGAGATAATATGTTTCTAATTTTTTTTTAGATGAGGATAGATAAATTGTATTATTTGGATTATTCGGACTACTGTTCCTATCTTGAGTGTTATCTTCACAAGGTTTCGGCCGATCTAACTTTCGGCCTTCTTCCGCAAGGACCCCTGGCGCAGTGGGTATTGTACTAAGTAAGATTCAGTTCCACGTGTTTGTCATTGGAAGGTTGAATATTAAACCTTGGTGCGGGCGATACGAAGAATTGCGAATTACTGAAGACTTCTATCAGTGATGGCTTACGAAACGAGAGCATGATACCATCGTGGATAAAATAAACGGTTTCGTTCAAAATTCCGTGCACATTTCCCTATTCTAAAAGAAAAATTCTTGAGTTCGTAAAGATTCACTTGAAGAAGGCCGGAGGTCACAGCGACCGAAACGTTGTGATAATAACACTCAATATGAGAAAAGTAGTTCGAATAATACAAATAACCAGACCCCGATAACTATTTCAATTCTGAAATTATACTACCCAGTGCTGTTTTATAATTCTATTACATTTGCTCAAAGATGGATTATTATATCTCAGTGCCTCGGTTTGCGTTGGACACAAATAAAAAGAAAATATTATATTTAGTAATACTTTATAAATTTTACAAGCTCATAACCACTAGAATATAAGCGATTTATCGACAGTTTAATGAAGACGAATACTATTTGTGTATTGAAAATATTCACTTACAA
This sequence comes from Sepiola atlantica, assembly GCA_963556195.1. NCBI lineage: Eukaryota > Metazoa > Mollusca > Cephalopoda > Sepiida > Sepiolidae > Sepiola > Sepiola atlantica. The sequence continues at coordinate 108,596,508 of OY744526.1, read as the reverse complement.
TCGAATCAAAAGAAAAGGCAATCTACAAAACAGCAATTGCTCCTTCTTTATAAGAAATATCACTCGGTGTACGTGAAGACTAATGTATCAAAATAATAGTGAAGCTAGAGTTACAAGGCTGCCTAAATTAACTCAATGCCAATTTTCTACACTCATCAATAGTTTAATGCAGGCTGTGGATACGCGTGTAATCGAGTTCGAACCCAGTTTGTTCCACAGAAACACTTTCACCAAAACCAACACCTGACTTTGTGTATAACCGCAGGGAGAAGAGATCAATAAAATACCTTGAAAATTGTAGAAATAAAGAAAAGCATTAAGAATGAGAATTGTAATATGACGACATGGGTTTGGAACAGGAATAAATGAATGTTCGCATTTATTCCCGTGAATCGCTATATTTGCCTGAAATGGTTACATACTATATATGTGGTGACATCAATTTTTAATAAATGTCACTGTACTTACACACCTTATCCTAATCCATGCTGAGTACATCTTTAGGCTTACACCTAAAATTTAATATCTATCATATCAAGGGAAGTTGTATGCATGTGTGTGCTAAAAACTTTAAAACAATAGAACAAACACAATTAAAGTTGATATATTCTTCATCCGCTTTACCCGAAATAAATACTATAAAAAATGTAGAAAATATACCAACGCTTTGACACTAAACTGCAGCCAATTTCGTCAGGGAGTGTCGGTTTTCCAGTCATTTTCATGTACTAACTAAAGGGAAATTACTCTAATTATTTCAAGAAAGCATTTCCATTACGGTGACTAGAGTAATCTATAAACAAGTATATGTCCATAGACAGTAATGGGCTGGGAGGAGAAGAAAGAGATAGTAGGAATGGTGAAACCGTTACTAGTAGAAGCATAGACATTTTCATAGAAATATGATAAACTTTGCCCTGCTAATCTAATATATAAAGTTAAGACGAGTTCCGCCTGTACCATTTTTGAGCATGGGAAAATAACTACATGCACCACAGGCTACTAAACTCACGACTATATTACACTAATTCACTCGAGCGTTCTTTAGTAAAGTTTTTATTTTTTATCCAGCTAAAACTAAATATTACTTTTGGCGCAGTATCTTCTACTCCCCAACATATTTCATATAGGTAGTAGCAAAAACTTTCCCCCCCTAACACTTCAGTACTGACATTCACCCCATCGATACAGGGAACTAATAAACACCGTCTACTTTTTTTACATTCCATTTACTATTTGTCTTCTATTAATGTATTACATGATACCAAATATTACTCAAATATTCCGCTGATTTTTGAGAATATCGGAGTACTTTATTTTTACCTATTACCTATACTTTTATACGCATTCCGGTTTTTAGAGAATGCACTAAACGAACATATTTCCTTGCAGTGTTTCCTTAGTAAACATGGCACTACAATTTATTCAGCGACTAGGCTTCGGAATTACGTCACTATACGTCAGGCTACGACACATATTACGGAGAGTTGATATTTATTTTATCTTACACCTTTCACACACATAATATGAACACAAATAAAAAAAACATCGATTTCTTCGTATAGAAATGACGCAAAACGTACGACTGGTTGACCCTACATTTGGTCGTCTTCTGATTGATCGTTATATGAAACGCATGCCGCTTAGCTGACCTTTTTTCCAATATATGTTCTACTCGCTTTCGTAGCTGAATGATTATGACCGTAGATACCAGACCGAGATACTAAGGGGTTGATCCCAGTCGATTCACATACATTTTCCTTCACACATTGTAAAACTTTTGCCGACGAGGAAAGAGGAAGGCGAGAGGACTATTGGCCAGATTTTTTAATTCCAACGTTATTATTGAGTAATATGAAAATAAATCAATGTAATATGTAGTACGTTAACTATTGTGAGTATTATCATTTCTATTCGTACACACATGGCGTATTAGTGCTCTGCAGATCTCCTTAATTATATGTGTGTGTTTCATTAGTGATCAGGAGGCATACTCATGTTTTTTTTTCATTTTTCTTTCCTCGCAAAACATAGCATTTCTATACAAAGATAACATGGCTCTGTAGGCCTATTTACTTTTAAAAGTTCCCATTATCATAGATAGAGCTGGTGTTAGGGAACTACTGGCACCACGAGATCAACAGGAATACTCTTAAAACTGCGTCCTTTTTTCATTCAGTTCTTTCTTCCTCGTGTCACCCTTCAAGAATTTCAAACCGACAATTATTCTAAACATTAAAATTGCCTGATGTGACCTATTTGCTTTCTGTCGGATGATGACAGATTTTAATTCATTCTTTTATATTTCTCCCGTACAACGCCAGAAGTCAGGCCCAGCTAGTATAACATATAACTAATAGGAATACAAATATATTATACGGTGTTAGGGGATGAAGGCAGGAAAATATTGTCTCCCTCATTCAATCATGAGCAACACCAGTTCTCCCTGCTAGAATATTTATAACATTTTTTTGCAAACAAGTCAAACGTATTCGCTGTTTTTCTTGGTACTTATCATGCAGAGGGTGAGGGGGCAAATAGTGGCTGTGTGACGTCACTTTTGCATGGCTCGTCGTAACTGTTTAACCTTTTTGATGAAATTCTTTCTGTCCGGTTAAATTATGCTGGGCTTCCTTTTAAATACCATCCAGCAAATGTATCTTCCTGCTGCTGACGTTTTGATTGAGGCGAGATTTTTTATTTCTGGCCCGTACAATTGCGTTGAAAACTCGACTCGAAGTCTTCTATCGCCGATTCTTCAGGCACAATGTATTCGGCTATCACAAACCATTGTTGTTGACTGGAATTTTTTTTTACTTTCATTTCTGTTTCCATTTTTCTACTTTATAAATAGAATAAATACTTTCAGTGTTATTCCTGAGACTCGAAACCCGACTGTTTGGAGATCTTAGCCTTATTCCATTACGCTCGCTATATAAACAGGAACTAATATAATGTATATATTGCCAACTGCATAACTAAGGAAGTGCAATTCGTCATATATATATATATATATATATATATATATATATATATATATATATATATATATATATATATATATATGCAAACATTGTATGAAATAACAACATTCGTCTTTGAATTATACCATTATCATTTTCTACTTTTTTCTGATGGTCTTTTTTGTATCAAAATACAACAAATTAATAAATGGTCCATAGGATTCAGAGGTTTCACAAACGTTTTGGATTCTTCATTGAATAATACTGAGGTGTCAAAAGTAAATGAACAAAAATGCTGAAGAAAGACGATCATGCGACACTGACTGAATGTAAGAGATATCTCAATATAACGAAATGTAAACATTGCAAATGCGAGAGCTCGAAAATAAGTTTTACCTAATGAGCATTGCCTATACATATATATATATATATATATATATATATATAAATATATATGTATATATATGCATATATATATATGTATATATATATACATATACATATGTATATATATACGTATATATACATATATATACATATATATACATATGTATAAATATATACATATGTATATATATATATACATATAGATACATATATATACATATGTATATATATACATATACATATACATATATATATACATATACATATATATATATACATATACATATATATGTATATATATACATATACATAGGTATATATCCATATACATATGTATATATACATATACATATATATATATATACACATATACATATATATATACATATACATATATACAGGGTGGGCAAAAATAAGGGTCCTATTTTTTAAAATTCATAACTTTTTTATTTATTGATTTTTTTTTTTTTTTTAGAATAAGTAAAGGACCCCTTCCGAAGCAAGCATGAGACGTATTAGCCCTAAGGAACGTACCCTCATTTAGAAAACATTATTTTTGCTTAAAAAATTCAAAACAGTGTAAAAAAACAATACTTTAGTTTTTGTAAGTTTTAAGAAGTGTTTTTCGGCACAAATTTGTTTTGTTTATTTCAAAAAATCTCGGAAGGGTCAGTCTACACACACATAAAGTTTGGTGAGTGTAACTTTTATTTTGTGGAAGTTATTCAAATTCAAGTTATTCAAATTTAAAGATAGGACCCTTATTTTGGCCCACCCTGTATATACATATACATATATATATACACATACATACACATATATATATATATATATATATACATATACATATGTATATATACATATACATATATATACACATATACATATATATACATATATATATATATACATATACATATATATATTTATACATATACATATGTATATATACATATACATATATACACAGATATACATATATATATATATATATATACATATACATATATATACATATACATATATATAGATATACATATACATATACATATATATATATATACATATACATATATATATACATATACATATACATATATATACATATACATATACATATATATACATAATTAATTATTAAAAACAATATATGTATTATCATATATAATCAGATCCTTTTTGTTTGTAGTCTCCTTTGAAGATTCAGCTCAATGTTTGTCAATTATTGATAACAGAGCAAAATATAGAACAGTTATTTATTATATTCCAATACCCATGGTTTGTTTTATTACTTTTATTTTTGTTTTTATTTTTTTCACATTTCAAAAAATTCCAAATTTCTGTGAGATATATTTAACGGTCCGTTTCATTGGTTTTGTGCCAAACAACATGTGTATGTCAATATCGTCTCTGCAACACTACACAATCATCAGAAAAAGTTCACAAATAATAAGAGTTCTTAGATTAGAGTGTCTTGAAAAACACCCACATCATACATCAGTTTCATTTTAAGGTGAAAATAAACAAAAGAACAAACAAAAATCGTAGAGCAAACACTCACATGTGTACGATCAAACTAATCAGCCATTTTGATTTTAATTTTTTAATTTTTTATTTTCGTTCAAAAAAAAAAATTAGTGCGATTCGTTTTTTTTTTTCATCGTCAGACGAAGTCATAAATTGGTTTACAAAACTCCCCCAAAGGAGTAACGGGGAGTGTATCATGTTTGACATTGATGCATATTACCCATCAATATCCCCTACACTGCTGGACAAAACCCTTGATATGGCTAGACTTGAAACGAATTTAACTAGACTAGAGATCGATATTATAAAACTAGCTAGAAGAACTTTGATTCTGTATAATAACTAACTATGGACAATAAAAAATAGAGAGAATAACTTCGACATAACTATGAGGTAACCGGACTCTGCACAGGTTACGGATTTGATCGGCCTTTACATTTTGAAGGAGCTCCATGAAGAGTTACCATTGCTTAAGGGCGGCTTATACAAAGATGACGCTCTATTCTTCGTTAACTCTGGCAATAGAAGGTTAGAGAATACTAAGAAGGATATACACAATTTCTTTTAAAATTTGGACCTTAAGGTAACAATAGACTTAAACCATAAGATAGTTAACTTCCTAGACATCTGCTTAGACCTAAACAATGGAACATATGAACCATATCCTAAACCAAACAAAACTCTCTTTTATGTAGATTCTAATTCTAATCACCTGAGACTAATAAGCTACGTTGGAGCATAATGTAAATCCCGGGACTCATAGAAATACACCTCACATAATATCATATTACATGGCTATGGGGAATCCCAGAAAAATCAATAGGAGAATAAATACTAATAATACGCAGATTACTGCACCTAGCTCTAAACTTAACACTAGGGGATCAACAAATCTACCATCCGTAGTAAATAACACTGAGAAGAAAAACAGACGTAGAAATTCACTATGGTTCAACCCCCCTTCTGGATTAAATGTCCTTACTGACATACCTAGACAATTTTACCAAATTATCGAGAGAAATTTTCCTAGAGATAGTAGACTAGGCAAACTTATAAAGAAGAATACAGTTAAGCTATCTTTTTCAACTTCGATACACTTCACATCAATTATAGTAAGTTCAAATAACATGAAAATCAAAAAGAATAGTAACTTAGATACCAGCACAGTTCAGAATCAGAATAATAACTCCCAATGTAACTGTAAAAACATTAGCCAATGCCCTTTAGAGGGGAATTGTTTAACCTCAGATATAGTGTATAAGTGTAACGTTATAGAAGAAAACAGAATTAAAACATACATTGGTTCGACGGGCTGTAGTTATAAGGGCAGATATCGAAACCATATACACTCTTTTAAAGAACCTAATAGACATTCAAAAAAGATTGGTACGACTTTAGCTAAGCATGTAAGAGAACTAAATAGCAAAACCATACAATACAACCTAGAATGGTCTATACTAGGTAGAGCAGGGAAATATAAACCTAACAAATCTAAGAGATGCAACAATATAGTCATGTCTAAAGATAATTTATTAATTAAAAGACAGGAGGTGATTAAGAACTGCCTACATAGAACCGCATACATCCTATCCCGCTACAGACCCATATAAAATACCTGTGCTGGTAACCCCTTTTCATCAACAAGAGTATGTAAGTAACTAATGTATAGGAACAACATAAGAATTTTCTTGACAATACAAACACATAAACCGAATACTAGATAACTGAGTAATAATACATCAGGATAAAACATTTAGAAATAGAGCACATCACTTATAATCTAAAATAACGGAAGTAATTAAAATTGTATCTGACTTATAATAAAAAAATAGTAAGAAGGCTAGATTATGAAAACAACAATAAGTAATTGAAATAGGTTTATTTATCTTGGTTTTTTCGATCTGTATTAATTAGGTGAGAAATGGTAAATAGTAAGTAAAATATCCCTTTGGAAGGAGTATAAACTAATAACACTAGTATCATCTTAAATATTATGCAAAATAAATGTCCAATAGATAAATAAAGAAATAAAATGAATAAATAGATGAATAAATAAGTAATATGTGTATATATATCTGTA
>OY744526.1:108577051-108584551 GCA_963556195.1 Sepiola atlantica | reverse complement strand
ATAGTAGCAAGTTATTGAGATATATTTATTCCACAAATATATTTTCATAGCATACTACCGAGCTCTACTCTCGTTTTGAGCATTGTTAAAGTAGATACTGAACATTGTTACATAATATGTTACATTTCCTTATAATTTTTGTAATGTGGGCACATGAAATAATATATATATATATATATATATATATTCATGTATTTATCTTACGAGCGACTGATTTTTTGTTTGACTAAGCAAGCAAGTATTTTACGTCTCTCTAAAAATGAGTTAAAACTTCGACCACGTTTTTTTTTTAATTTGACTTTTTAGCTACTACGCAAGCAACACAATTTGCGAGGAAAGGAGGAAAGGTATATATTACTGTTGAGGCCTACGTGATCAGCTGCGTGGATTGAACTATTCTTATACAAAGAGATTTACATTATCACTAGTGTTATACAGACTGTTCTCTCTAATGTGGGAGCTATGTATAGTCATTCACAGACAGACTGTATCGCTGATTCACATACTTTCATTGTGCCTAGACAAGAACGTACCCCATTATTATATCAACAGCTTCACTTTTTATATACAGTCAGAACTGCTACTTACTACGCTATTTGTGAAATGAGAGTGATAAATATTTAGAGAGTGACTGGAGGAAAGAAAGATATATATATAGAGAGAGAGATAGGTAGATAGAGCTAGAGAAAGAGAGTGGGAAGGAGAAGAATAAAGTAATAGATAGATCCAGATAGATCCAGATATATGATATATAGTAAAACTGGTGAATATAGGATTTTATAGCTTTAACGTTTTTAGGGACCACGTGTTTACATACTTCTCACCACTATCCTCGTAACTCTCGCTTCTCTTATGTTGTCCTTTTTTCCTCACAATCTTAAGCGATGTTTCCGACAAAGAGGAAAACATTTCTGTTTGCTGGGTCGAAATCTATCTATCAAACACTGATTATTGGCTAGTTTTTTTTACCTTCAAGTAGCGTTTTGTTTAAGCTTCTTACATCAAGTTGCTACATCATGCCTTGTCGAGAGCGATTTCAATAATACAATACGAAAAAAAACATGTGTTTTTCATGTGTTTTGAAAGAGAGAGAGAGAGAGAGAGAGAGAGAGAGAGAGATAGAGAGAGAGAAAATACCAGTGCAATGCATCATTAAATATCACTTACAATTAAGTCGAGCTGTTCTATGAGTTTCGGGTGACATTGCCCATGAGGACATTGATAAAATGCGTCGCCAATCTCTGTGATAGCCATGCCAAGATGGCCAGCCGCTCGGAGCAAGTCATACGGCTTCTAGGACCTTAGATAAAAATATGATATATTGACCACGTTGACCGAATTGGAACGTTTTCTTAAATTTAGATACACGAGAGTACATTCTCTTGTTGGTATATAATCAAAAGTATGATCTAATTCATAAAACTTTGGGTAATTTGAGAACTATTAAGAATAGAGAAAATGAAATGAGAAGTGTAACTTGAGAGATGAACACACATAGGAATAGTAAGAAATATAGACAACGTTATATCTAGATGGATAGATAGATAAATAGAGGGATAACGCATCTGGTCTCATCAAGCTAAAGCGAAATTATTGCTATCTAACTCCTTCAATATCTCCGCTTAGGATTTGACATATTTTGTCTTCCAGTACAGGAGAATATATTCAATAGTTGGCTAGTATAATCACGGGGAGAGAATTTGAATATGATGTAAGAGATGTGACTCTAAATAAGTCTAGAGCCAGCCAAGGAATACAGAAAATGATATAGAATGTGTGAAAATAAGTCGACTTGAGAAATATGGATACACACATAGATGGGTAGCTATATAAAGACAGCCATATAAATAGATGTTTAGGTAGAGGAATAACGTATCCGGCTTATATAGCTATATAAAAGCAAACAGGTAGATTGATATTTAGGTAGAGAGGTAACGTATCCGGCTTCATCAACCCAAAGCGCGAATATAGATTTCTTAATCCTCCAGTAGTTTTGGTTAATTGTCTAATACTAATAGGCAACTGTAAATGAGAAAAACAAAATGAAGGGTTACCTAAAATGGGAAGGGGTGAACTCTAAAATTTAATTACGTTTCTTAGACAAATTTACTCAAGTGAAACGATCGTTTGGCAACACCCTGATGACCAAAATCGAGAGACGAGGATTGATTAATTGTTAAAAAGCATTACCTCGCCTTCCACCGAGCAAAACACGCGGAGACCAACCAGTTTTCACATTAATCAAACCCAGACGGAGACAATGGTCTCGTTTAGACTGACTAAAATAGGGGCGTTCCGCTTCATTAGTTCAATTCTCGTTGGCATTTGTGCGTGCGACTGTACATCTGCCTGTGTCTGTGTCCACACCTTGTATTCTTTGCTTGAATTTCGTATATGTACATTCTTTTTATATGGAGGGGATTGCAACATTAAAGGGACGATCATACACAAAGCTAAAGTTACAACATTATTCGATTATTTCTCGTTATTTTTACTTCTGAATAATCAGAGAAAATGGAATTATCTGGTACATTCTCCTGTTTTTTAAATCTTTCGTTCTTAAGTTGTATCCATGGGGTGATTTTTATGATGGCTTGGTTTGGTTTGGTTGTTTTACGTGAATGAAACGTGAAAAGATGAAGTTGCAATTAAATTCTTTGGTATAATACAACTTCCTTGATGAAGTCTAGAATTTTTGTTACATTTATGTTCTCAAACAAGTGTTTTAAATGTGGGGAGGCGAAATACTTGTTACGGGTGTGCTGCACATCTTGACAGTCTATTAATATGTGTTTTACTGTGTAGGCTTGTTGACACGCTATGTATATTGGAGACTCCTCTCCTTCCAATAAGTACTTATGAGTGATCTACGTATGTCCTATTCGAAGTCTGGTTATTATAACCTCTTCTCTCCTTACTTTTCTAGACTCCAGGGGCCACTCATCTATAGTTGGCTAAATCTGATACAATTTGTTGGGTTGATACTCATCCCAACATTCCTGCCATTTTTTTTGGTGATCTTGTTAATATTAGGCCGAAGATCTGTGTATGGGATCCTTGTATTTGTTGGTGTCAATTTTAAGGAGTCTTTTGCGGCTTTATCCGCTTTTTCATTTCCACGAATACCGACATGGCTCGGTATCCAGCATACCTTAATTTTACATGTCTTATTGTTGTAAAGATTAGTAATCTTATTTAAGATTTTTACAATTAATGGGTTGTCTGAATCTTTATTTGTCATTGCTGTGATCACAGATAGGGAGTCAGAGAAGATGATAACTCTATCAGTGCTACTACCTTCTATTATCTTTAAAGCCAAGTATATAGCTGCAGCTTCTGCGGTGAAAATTGACGCACTGTCAGTTATTCGGTATTGCATTTCTGTCTTATTTCAGACAGCTGCACACCCAACTTTATTTGATTATTTTGATCCATCTGTATAGATGTATTTGTAGTCAGAATGTTGGTATTTGATATATTCATATTCCTCTTGAAATATAATGGGATTCGTTCGGCTCTTTGAAGCTGTTGCTAAATCGAGGATGTAGGTGGTTTGTTTTAATTCCCATGGTGGAATTTTTGAAATTATGGATTCGTGGATGAAACTTGAGTCAACTTCCAGTTTCATTCTTAACTCCTCGATGCGGTAACTGAAGGGTCTGATGGCACTGATTTTTCTCTCAAACAGAGTCTTATATTGAGAAGAAAATGTGCAGTCGTAGGCAGGATTTATTGGACATGACAATAATTTGGTGGCATATTGTAGTGACAATTTCTCTCGCCTTATATGAAAAGGACCTTCATCAGCTTCAATATATAGGCTTTCCACTGGAGACGTGCGAAATGCCCCAAATGCAAGTCTAAGTTCCTGGTGATAGATAGTATCTAATTATTTTAGATATGAATGTCTTGCTGCACCGTAAATGAAACTTCCATAGTCAAGTTTTGACCTTAGAATTGTTCGGTACAATTTAAGTAGGGATTGTTTGTCTGCTCCCCAGTCAGTGTGAGCTATCACTTTCAATAGATTCATTGCCTTGTTACATTTTTGCCGGAGATACTTGATGTGGAGAATAAACGACAGCTTTTTGTCAAAAATAAGACCAAGGAACTTATATTCATCTGCCATTTGTATCTTTTTACCCGCCAGTTTAAGGCATGGATTATTATGCATTTTGTGTAAGTTACAAAAATGGACACACCTCGTCTTTGATTCAGAGAATCTGAAGCCGTTCTCTTCAGTCCATTTGCTGATTTTATTTAATGGGAGTTGCAACTTACTTCTACCAGATGCATATGTTTTGCCCGGCAGCAAATCAAAAAATCGTCCACGTACAGCGATCCTTTAACTGTAGTGTCAAGGTGTTTAACGATGTTATTCATCTTGACATTAAAAAGTGTCACTGATAGGATACTTCCTTGGGATACCCCATTCTCCTGCTCTTTTACGTCGGAGAGTGTAGTTCCGACTCTCACTCGGAAGTTTCGGTTTGCCAAGAAATTTTTTATGAAGAAAGCCATTCTGCCTTTTAGCCCAAGATCACGAAGGTCTTTTAATATGCCGTATTTGGTGGTATCGTATGCCTTCTCTATGTCGAAGAAGATGGGAATCAGATGTTTTTTTGATGAAGGCTTCTCTAATAAAGGTTTCCAATCTGATCAAATGGTCAGTGGTACTTCTTTTTTTTTGGAACCGGATTGTAGATTTGCATATGAGATTGTTCGATTCCAGGTACCATGTTAATATGTCGTTAATAATTATCTCCATTACCTTATAGAGACAACTGGTTAAGGCAATTGGTCGATGACCTGAAAACCTATCAGAATTTGTTTCCGTCTTGGGTATGGGAATTACTGTTGCTTGTCTACAGAGATCTGGGATTTTCCCGCTCATCCACACCTCGGTGTATATGTTTAAAAGGTATCTGGTAGACATCTGTGGTAAGTTTTTGAGAAATTCGTAGCATATATCGTCTGGACCGACCGCTGTATTGTGGGGTTTAGCAAGTGATTCACTGAGCTCCGATGCCGTGAAGGGTTGATTATAATTTTCATTTCTTTTTTAACTGAAATTGAGAATTTTCTTTTCTTCGTTTTTTAAAAATTCTTTTGAACTTCTCAGTTTGACCCTTGGAGCCAGAAATTTCTGAAAAGTTGTTTGCCAAGGCGTTAGAAATGTCTTTTTTGTCAGTGATCTTTACACCACCAGATATCAGGTGTTTAATTAGCAGACTACTATTTTTCCCCGCTATTTTTCGCATCATGGTCCATATTGTTTTTGAGTTAGTGTTTGAATTGATTTTCGATATATACTGTCGCCACGAATTTCTCTTGGACTCTTTAATCGTCCACCGAGCTTTGGCTCTTTTGATTTTTAATAAGTCTAAATTCCCCCGAGTAAGATTACACTTGAACCTTCTCAGGGCAGAACGGCGTGCCCGGACAGCCTTTTGGCATTCTTTGTTGAACCAGGGTAGTTGTTTATTGTGGTTGGCAGATGATTTTGGTATACAATCCTCGGCTATTTCTATCAGTATCTGTAAAGTAGATGACGTGGTCTGTTTGATTGACATTAGTATTAGTTGTCAGTCTTTCTTGGCATTTTTCTTGAAATCTCTTCCAGTCTGCTTTCTGCAGATTCCATCTTGGTAATTTGTCTTCAATTTTAGGACCTGTGCTTCTCAAAATAATTGGAAAGTGTTCGCTACCACATGTTTATTCATGCACTTTCCATGTATAATTCATGAACATTGATGGATCACACATAGTTAAATCCAGTGCGTAATATGTTCCCGTTGATGGGTGTAAATACGTGCTGGTTTTATCATTGTAGAGGCAAAGGCCATTTTGATCCAGAATTCACCCAACAATTCGGCCTTTTTTATCGGTGGTTTTACTGCCCCACATTTCATTGTGACTATTAAAATCACCCAACAGTATTAATGGTTTGGGTAATTGGTTTATTAACTCATTCAGCCTGGATTCAACAATGTTTTCACCTGGTGGCAGATAAAGGGAACAAATAGTGATTGTTTTAGGTAAGGTTTCTGATACAGCAACTGACTGCATGTTTGTGTCAAGTAGCATCTGCGGAACTGTATTTTAAACAATTATAGTTGCCCCGCCAGAGGCTCTATCAGTTTCTTCTTTTATATAATTATATACATCATAGTTTTTAATTTTAAATACACTATCTTGCCTGAGGAATGTTTCCTGTAGGCACACAACTGCTGGGCACATTCTCATAAGAAGAACCAGTTCTTCATAATTAGCTTCAGCGCCTCTTACGTTCCATTGAATTATTTAATCTTCCATGGTTTAGATTTTTATTAGGGGGGTTGTTTAGTTTTTTTGTTTTTTTTCTCCGTTATTTCCTCCTCTGTCTCCATCATGTTGTCCAGAGCCTCGAATCGGTTTTGAGTCAAATTAACTCGGATTTTTGGCTTTGGCTTTCGAGGTTATTTTTCCTTTTTTTTCTCAGGTTGAGGATTTTCATCTAGAGACTTTTTTTGAGGATCTTTTCGGATCCCTTTCTATTTCATAGTAGATTCAGGTGATTGGTTTGGTTTGATCTATGGTCGGTCACCTGGAATGGGGTAACCCAGTTGAGAGGGCAGAAACCAAACGTTTTCTTCACTCAAATCTTCCTGGGAAACCGATTGAATAGGGGTTTTACTCCAAATATTTTCTTCACTGGGTTCTGCCTCTTTTTGAACGGCAATCGCAATCGGTTGAGTAGGAGGTCTGGGTTCCGCCTGTTGTTTTTTAGCGGCAACCGGTTGAGGAGGAGGTCTGGGCTCCACTTGTTTTTGAGCTCTAAATTTAGGTTCTTCGTACTCTTTTCTGACTGTATTTTGAAAAGCTAGCCAGTCTCCCGGTCCCAGCTGAAGTAACCGTTCTATCAGTTACTTATATTTGTTTTCTTTGTTTACTACTGGGGACGCAACCTGAGACTATGTCTTCCCTCTAGTTATGTCAACCATCTTCCTTGCTTCCTGAAAAGAAATGCCTCTTGTATAATTGACAGTTAATAATTCCTTTTCTCTTGTTCACTTTTCGCAGATCTTTGCATAAACTGGGTGGTCACCACCACAGTTTGCACATGTGTGAGTTCCCTTACACTCATCCATAGAGTGGTCAGGGTCTTTCTCTCTACATTTCCCACATGTTTGCCTGACGTTGCATTTGGTTTCATCATGTCCATACTTCTGGCACCTGTAGCACTGAAGAGGATTTGGGATGTACTGCTCGACCTTTTCAATAGTATAGACTATCTTGATTTTTGGAGCTATGGTAGGTGTATCAAAAGTTATCACATAGGTATTCATTTGTATGGTTGGTTATCTCTTTTTATAGAGATTCTTTTAGCTTCGGTTACCCCTGGGAATTCAGCTCCTTTTTGATTTCATCCGAAGTGCATAAGGAGAGTTTCGGCTCCTTATCACTCCTTTGGAAACATTTACGTACTGGTGTGCATTAGCTTTTATTTGTTGGTTATGG
>OY744526.1:108549551-108562051 GCA_963556195.1 Sepiola atlantica | reverse complement strand
TTCTGACAAAGAGGTAAGAATTTATGTTTTCTGGGGCTAAACCTATCTATCTAACACGTATCGTTTGCAAGTTTTTCACTTTGACGTAGCATTTTGTTTTTTTAGGCACTTACATCAAGTAACTTCGTGCCTTATCTGGAGCGATTTCCATTAAAAACAAAACGGTAAAAAAATATCGGACATCGTCTGACTTAGAACTGATTAAATGTTAGTGTATATAGGTCAAATGTCAAGTTCACGCAAAATATGGACGCCCCACTTTTGGCGATTACTTCGATTTTGTTTATCGTAGAATTTTGATTTGTCAACATTTAATGCATGGACATGATGCTCCTTAATAACCGTAACCACTATGCAAAATTACAGTCTGATCGAATGAATATGATCTCTGGCAGAAATCTGGGAATATTTCAGTGCAAGAAAATATTGTAGTCATTCCATACGTTGTCAGACAGCGTTATGTTATATCACGACTGACTTCCCCTTTTCTTTCTTCATGACAGCGACTTATTTAGAGGAAACGAACAACACTGTGTTTGTCTTAAAACATAACATGCTATTATAATAAACAAAGATTAGTTTGAGATTATTTATGTAAAGTTCATTAAATATTATATTTTAGTACTTGTTAAAATGTTCCTTAGAATGCCAATGTCTTTAGATGCCCGTTTGTTCTATTTTGTGTGGGAGTGTACTTGTACCTATACTCTAGCTGTAACGTAACGGGGTTCTTTAGATAAGCATAGGTAGTGGGTATTTCGTGCCTCTTTTGCTTTTGTTCGGCGCTTTGTTGTCGTTTTTGTTTTTTCCTGTTGTTTTCGGAATCTTACCACAGTATCGACTAAATGGGTGTGTCAGCTTGAGAAATACTCCATTTTAGCAGGCGGACAAAGCGTTTTAAACGAGCGGGAACCTTTCTTATTGGTTGATAATTCGCTAATTCGCACCTACATGTGAGCTAATGTTTTGTTTTTTTTGTGTTTGGGATCGTCGCGCTCTGATTGTTCGAATGTATGCCAAAGCAATTGATATAAGCGCATCCCATTTCCACTCGGTAAAGAAAGGTGAAGAAGTAAACAAGGAAAGAAGAGAAAAGAATTAGTCGAACGAACCAATGAGAGTAGCGTATACAAGTGAGTATCTTATCACCTTTGCTCATCTCGCGCTCCTATTTACTAATGTACTACAACACCCCAGTGTTATGTAAATTATCAACGTGTGTTCAATTAATTGTCTACAGTGTATAGTTTTTCATATAAACTATGCTCAAACACTAAATAACTTAAACTATATCAAAGTATTAAGGACGCGGGTGAGGTTCTTGTATTTTTCTGGTCAGCACTTCTCCGGGTGAAAGAACAGGAATCAAAACTCAGCGATAGTTTAAGATGCTTCTCCATCAGAATTCGCGAAATGTCTCTGTATTATCTCGTGCCATTTTGCGCATTTAATAGGTGTCCCTTGTGGTATTTTCAATGAATGTGTCCGTAACTGCTTTGGTAATGTTTCGGCTTTGGCTTCCTATATTTTGCCTCTAAATTTATCACCGTCTGTTAAAAGATCACTGTGTTTTTAAGTGAGTCTTTTTTCATTCGAGATCTTAGCTATTTACATCAAGTAAATTCATGTATTGTCTTGAACGATATCCATACAAAGTAAACATTTAAAATAACGTGAAACTGGCAAATCAATCCAATTGTGTATTTGGAAGCTAGCATTTTAAATAGACTATATTTATGGGAGCCGGTAAACCGCATTTCTCTTACATCATTCTTCCAAGTAAATGTATCCGGAAGAACTTTATTACGTTACTCTGTTGTTATCATTGAATTAACTACAGACAAAATTGAACATTTGAAAGTATATTTCTTAAACACAACAGCTGATGTTATCCTTCGTACGACCACTATGAAAGATAAAATATAGGGGTTGCATATATTACACAAAATCGGCTCCAAATTCAAATATATTAAAATAGAAGAGAAAATGTAATTTAAACCAACGAGAAATGCTCAAATAATTCATAGCAAAAGCCTTGAAAGAACACGTTAAAAATATTATACAAAGCAGCTGAAATCATGTTCTCAAACTATATAAGAAATGTATATTCTCTTTAGGCTAGTATTAAATCACTCATCACAGTAACATAAAGCGACATATAGCTGTGTTACCAGATAACACACTGCTCGCGTTAAATAACTCATTTGAGAAAAACACACACACTTTTCATACCTACGTAACTAGCAGGTGCTGAATTGATGCCAACCGAACAATTCTAGAAACAATTCTACAAATGTGTAATCCTTTATACTATTACATTATGATGTTTGTGAATAAATGTGTATGGATTACTATTTAAAACACTCGCAAGTTGTTGACGTGCAAGTTGTTGAGGTTATAATCTTAGAAACTTTTTGAATTCAATATAAAATAGATTATTGCAATCTATATAATAACAATGAACATACGTGTGTTAAGCTCCCGTCAATAATCATATATATAAATAATAATTGCGAATTACTGAAGACTTCTACCCGGTCATGATTAACGGAACGAGGACAAGCTACCCCCGTGTCGATTCAATAAAGGCTTCCGTTCAGAATTCCATGCAGATTCCCGAGTTTGACAGAAATATTCCCGTGTTCGACAATATACACCTGAAAAACGTTGGAGCTTACATCGGCCGAAACGTTGTCAGAATAACACTCAAGATGAGGACAGTAGTCCGAATAATCTTAATTATACAAATTATCTATTTTCATCTAAAAATAAAATCAGAAACAAAGTATGTTCTTATTTGACAGTTATCCGGAAAATACACTTAACTTGATAGATACAGCATCTACGCGTTGAACTTTGGTGAAGAACCAAATAAATATTTTATTAATCAATATATTTATTTTATTTGCTTAGTGTTGAAACTACATTTCTTAACAAGCTACGTTTCGTTGATTGTCTGCTGTCAATTATTATTTTTAGTTTAGTTATAAGCTTTGAAAACTGTCAACTAAACTTAAAATAATTAAGCGTGTTCTGCTCGGTTGTGCCCCATTTTTCCTGTCTAAAAAAAACAATGGATATCATTTTAAAAGGCAGTCAAGGGTTTAAAAAGTGTATAGCGTTGAGCAATATCCAGCTGACTTTTTTTTGCTCGGCAGTGTTTTACCTCAATGACCGGAATACATCTAAGGTGATCAGAATCAGCGCTGGGATGAGCAGAGAATATCCCGTGTTCTGTTGTGCCATTTATGTCTTGTCTAAGTTTCTCATTAAGATTTAATAGTTTATTTCAGACTACTAGTTTACCAATAGCGAGAAGAGTATACATATATACGCCTGTCTCATACGGAATTAACTGAACGTTTTAATAATGTATTAATTAAATTAAATATTACAATACAATTTTAATAGGATATCTGACGAACAAGCATATACTATATTGCTCCTCTTCCCCCCCCCCAAATAAAGAGCTGGTGATGTTTGGAATCATGGTCTCATGCAAATATTACAGATACAATACCCCCGCCCTCAACAGAAGGTAATATCTTGGAGGATGGTGTCATGAGAACAGACCATATATTACACTACTTCTACCCTAGGAAGGGCGGAGGTCATGCCTGAAAGGATAGTCTCATGAACACACGGCATATACTACACTACTCTCTCTAAAAAGGGGGATGCCATACTTAAAGGGATTGTACTCTGAACGACAGAACAGATACTATACTTTTATCTCTCCCAAATGAGCATTGAACTATTGTACGTTAATTGTATTTTATTTACCTCCTCTCCAGAAAGCTAGACGCAAGGTCAGGTGTGAGGGTGGATTAAAGTGTTTATGTGGAACGAACTAGATTCGAACTTGGCACTTAGCCACTGGGACGTTAATCGTATAGTAGACTGAATTGAGCATAAAAGGATAACAATAGTAGAGTTAAACTTCACAACGACGGATACTAAATCGACATTATTAATAGAAATAATAGCATAGTTTTAGTCCAGAAAGACATATACTAAATCGACTTTATTAAAAAAATATAGTATTATTAAATAATAGTATACTTTCGCATTACAAACAGACATACACCAAATCTCTATTACCTATAGATGTGTATGTGGGAATGATAACAGGACAACTATATATAAAAAAAACACTTTTTCTCCACTAAATCCGATACAATGGAATACAAAATATATTTGTTTATGTGTGTGAATATTTTATAGTTACGCTAATTAGTTTGACGTACTTACTACCACGGACAGCGCCCGGTTGTTTTTCTTTTAAACATATAGAACAAAGCAAATCCTGAGTCTTAATTTGAAACAGACTGTTTAGTATGAACTTAAATACTATAAGTTTCAAGTAAATTTACTTAAATATTTAAAAATGCGAGTAAAGTCTCGGGCTGAGTTGTAGGCAACTGTAGTTGGGTGAGCGGATAATGTGATGAGGAAAAGGGATTTTTAAATAGAGACTCAGTTAACATATAACACAACGCATACATCTGATCAGAGAAGGATACCCTCTCTTGTGGCACCCTCGATAATAGAATGATCATAACAGCTTATAGGAATCCAGCATTTATGACGAAAGAAAACGTGCTTGCTTTCTAATTTAATGGATTAATATTCGAAATATTACACGTCGTTTGCAGCCATCAATTCATCCATATGTAGATCCGACCTACAAAGAAGAAAATAATAATAGCCAGAGATACGGTCTTCTGGTTTGCGCCTGATTAAAGCTACTAAGGAGTGCCACTAAAAACAGCAAACACTCAATAATAACATAAATAAAGCGGGTGTGTTAGTATGTGTGTGGTTTTCTTGTTTCCTCATGTCATGTCATTTTAACCCTTTATAATATAATCATCCTAATACGTGTTTTAATTTGAAGCCTAGCGTTTTTTATTATGATATTTTATTCCTTTTGTTACTTCATCAAAAGATTTATTCAACGTTTCCTCCACTAAAATGGCGAAGTGCCCTATAATTTTTACGATATTGGGCCTAGGTATTCGCATGGTTTATGTTCATCTACATCAATTCACAAACGTTGTATCCCAATCTTTTTTTGTCTACTTTTCGACCAGCATCCTTGTATCAGGCCTTCAACGCGTATTTTTCATAGCTCTACACTAGAATGCTTAACGTGACTAAATATCTCAAAATTCTACATTTGGCGACAAAGAATATTGATGGGAGGTCAAGGAGTTTTCGCAACTCTGCAATACTGATATGATCAGAAAGTGTATGATCAGTAATGAAGCGCATGATGTGGCTTTCAAAACGTAATTATCTTCAAGTATACTATGCCATTTTTAACCGCCAAAATCTACAATGTTTAAAATTTCTACGCAAGCGACAGCTATACCAGAATATAACGTATGACCATTTCACCAACTTATTTTTATCATATGATTAGAATCTTGAGCAAAGTGGAGAGAAAGCGGTATTTATGTTTTGCATTATAAAAAACATACTGATTTTAAGCCTCTCTGCCAACAAATTAGAGTCCGGATTGCCGGACGTCAGAAGCAGACTGATGTTTGCGAAATAATCTGCAAGAAATACATGTCATTATTGAGAAACATTATGCTAATTTCTATTCGAATCAAGTGTTTTATATGTATATTTCATGACAAATGAATGCTTTTTGTTGTATTAAATATAAAGCACATCGTAAACTATTCATTGTATACGATTAATTAAACATAGGTTACTAGTTTTATATAACTAAGAAAAAAGGCGAGCGCATGCATTTCCGAGGATTATTATTGCATAATAGTAAAGTGGTCGGCTATAGTTCAGGGCGAATCGAAGTGTCTGGGAGAGCGTCACTTCTTACCAAGCATTACCCAACTTTCCCTTGATCCTTATAATTCTGAGTGTTTAGGAAGAGGTCATGAAATACCGTTTTTGTAGTATTAAGTACAACACGACCAATGATTGAACCCCGCTCTCGCAACCCATTAGTGAACACTATTATGCCAGATTATTGCGTAAATCAACTTATTAGATCCGAAAGAATGTTTGATTCGAAATTTAACTTGATCCGATTCAATAAGAAGTGATATTTTTTTTGGTTTGGCTAATTAGAAACACCAAGTCGGCCATTAAATTACCTAATATGGTTTTATGTCTGATAAATGCTAAGCTCAGCACGAATTAACAACAACGGTTACCCATACATTTTAAATTATATTCTGACAAACGATAAATGTGCGTAAATCGCCTTTTACTCTTAGCTAAACATATAGTCACTCAAGAGAAATGGCGCCTTTATGAGCCAACGGCCACATGTGCACATGTGCGTATATGGACGGGTCATTGCTGCACAGAGGATAAAGAAACAACGGTAATCCTTTGAACGAAGGAGTTGGGACAATGTTAAAACAAAATGGGAATCGATTCAGTAATGTTATTATGAACACTTTAAGTACTGATTAGTCCCCGAATATTTGTAAATAATTAATGCTATCATTGCAATCAACTACTTCAAACGACCATATGATTAATTCTACGAAAGCTGGATCAATAAAAAAGCCATAAATTACTGTCATAGCTGGCAATGGCAATTCTAGCTCATCATGTAAAGCCATATATGGGAAATATATTTGAGGACTAGTATAACTGTCCCTTCAATAATTGGGAGTATTTACACCATAGAAGTGGTAAAAAATAAGAAATGATATATCACAATGAATTTTGCTTATCGTCTAAAATGAATACTTTCTGTGTGGTCATGACTGCACAGAAGATAAAGAAACCAAAAAATACGGAGGTCCAGTGGACTAAGAATTATAAACTCGTCTCCATTGTTTATTTGATTTTCAAAACAGTAAATGCTTTTTTTAACTAAGAATAACGTAATATTATTTCTTTTGCATCAGCCTGTATTAAAACTGACAATTTTAATTTTTAAATATACTTTCGAAAGAAATATTTAGAGTTAATTTAATTATCACATTTCTATGAAGACAATTTAATTAGTTGCGTAAAATTGGTCAACACTAGTATATGGTTCATGGATGAAGAAGTAATTGTTTCAATATATAAGTTTACAAATAATATCTATGTTGCATATCACAGGATGAAAACATCGCGCAATTTGTTTTATTTCTCTATTATTTAAATATATATTTACGAAAACAACATTTACGATCAACGCGAGACCCGAAGTTTTTAAATCAAACGATCAATTAAAAAGTGATTTTTGTTCCATGAATTATATTTGAATTAAAACAAATAATAATGTGGTTATACCTCTCTTTAATACAACATGTTTGAGTTTTTAAATTCAGATGATATTTCATACTTTTTTATAAACTTTTAATAAATTCATTCTTAACCCAAGATATATCTATGAGAATTCATATTCATAAAACGGGCACAGTATAAATACCTTGTATATTCCATGTATGATCTGTATAATTTACTATTAATAATACTACTTTTAATAATAAATGCCTATTAGTGTTAATAAAATTAAGAAAAGATTTTCTCTTTCTATTTCCTAAAAATTAATTGTAACTGTCATCTAGATATTCCTTGAATAAATTAAACGGATATGTTTTTTCGACATTTATTTAAAACCGTAGCAATTAAATTATGTTTTCAAACAATAAATATAATTTCTTATTATGGCAAAACGAATTGTTTCCTTAATAGACTTCAAATCAATTAAACGAATAGGACTTTTTAAAATATATTCATGAACATTCTAATGTTTTAACCGGCGTGACAATATAATTTGAGTTTCGTAACAAATTGGTAAAGTCGGAAGTGTTTATCTTACCGACATAACCTAATCACTAATGATAATCTGACGATCACTTTGTTTTTCATGTGAGTAAAAGGTGATAACGCACATATGAAGATGACATGCCTCACCTAGCGTATTATTATTTTCACATGATGAGGTCTGACACCAGTCAAAAATACGAAAACTCTTCCTAAACAAATTAGAAGAAAGAAATACAGTTGATTCACTTCATGATTTCAGAACACTATCATACCTATCATAAACAAAGAAGTGAGTAATTTACCCTTGTCTTAATTACACGCTTTAAACATTGCCCTATTCAGGAAGGAGAATAAATCAGTTTTTCTTAAATAAATTATTCGCAAATAACAAAACACAACTGTTTGCTCTCTGTTAGTCGAACTTTTATGTAAATACTCGGGACGGATTCGGTATTCTCTATTAATACTCAGGAGTGAGTGAGTATGCAAGTACGTAAGTTTTCCAGACAACCATTAACTAGAAATAATATAATGTTGTCCGTGTTGTTCACTCTAGCTTTTAAATACCAATGATTTGTGAGTTAAATACCAAGTTGTTGGTATGTTGTTTTCAACTTATTTCTGCGAAATAAATTTGCACTACTGAATTTATGTTATTTCATTTGGATTTTGAAATTGTTATATTTTTCCTATATATCGCGCCTTTCGTTTTAAGCTGTTACGTTTATTATACTTGCATGAGACACTCTAATGTTTAACCAAACTTCTGTGATGAACAAAGTATAGTATATGTTCGGTTTCGAAAAGCGATCTTCCAAGCCATTATCTCCTCCTTTCGAATAAAGATGAGTTTATTGCTTAGAGTCTGAGGCGCTCTCATTCGTTAGTGAGTATCGATGGAATTATGTTTAGTCCCATTTCAAATGCGCTTTCTGACGGGCGAGATTTTACCCAAATAAGAACTAACTGTGTGTCTAATTTTGCCTCGCGTGGAGGAAAGCAAATATGAATGATGCCGAAGAAAACAGTAAAATATCAGATTTATCGAATAAATCACATTCCTGTACTCTACGACGTGTTTTTTCATTTTTATAGGTCAATAAGTATTCAGCCGGCCTAACTCGTGTGAGGATATGTTGTTGGTATATAATTTCAAATATAGCCATGTTTACAATATTTGTCTTTAACGAAAAGTTAAAAATATTTTACTATATGAGGTAGAGTAAAAAGTACAACTGTTATCGCAGCAGGGGTTTCTTACAGATTGTTGTAAAACGGTAAAATGTGTTAACAGAATCGAAACTTTGTTTTATTTAATTATTTTAAATCTTAAGAAACAATTATTTTTTTTTTGTACTTTTCAAAAATTATACCTCACTGATGATCTTCTTTATTTAATTTTATTCCGGTTTTATGAAACGAACAAAACATATTTAAAAATGAATTTCGTTTCTGCACGTCTCAATACATTCCAGTGATTTTATAGACCTAACCGATAATTGCCACTAGTGATTCCAGATAGAAGGGAAGGTAAATTTTATGTGTGTGTGAAAATTCTATTTCAGATTTTAGTGTTATTGAAACTTATTTGGATGTCCTAACTCTAAACATATCGATTTCTATAAGACATAAAACAACATTGATTTTATATAGATAGATAGATCTTCATAGTGTTTTATTTTTTAGACGTCTGCATCAGTTCGTTAGAAGACCACCATCACCAAGGACTTCTCACGTCGCGAGTATATATATAACAACATTACATCTCAATGAAATACTACGGGTTGGTTCTATTACGCCAACCCCTTTTTGGCATCATTTAATGCGAAAGCGGAATACTTTGTCATTTAATTCATAACCATTGCAAACTGCATGCTAAAACCTTTCTAAACATTATAAGTAGATACATTATTATAGTAGGTCCGATGGGATCTGACCTATTCATAGATGGTTCCACGGGCCCCGACAATAACTTACAGAACATGCATGCACTCCCTCGACTAATTCGTCGTATGTCGTGCGTGCATATGTGTGTATATCTGCGTTATGGTGTGTGTACCCGTACGTATGTACGTCACGTGTGCTTAAGTAAACTGTTTCCTTTCTTTTTTTTTTCTCTATGGCGAACCCTCGATTCTGCCAGCAAGTCCTCGAACGTTTTTTTGTTCTCCCTTTTTTCCGATCTTCACCTTTTCCGCGTTATAACAACATTAATTTATTCCAAAGTTCAGAATCTAAATGCAACAGCCTAATTTATTTTTTCTTCTCTACTTCTTTTGCCATAGCCCCCGTATTTTCTCAAGTTACAATTGTAACCCTCCTCCTCTATGAACAAAAATAGAATAAAATTAAATAAAACGCTACCAGCACTACCACCACCACCACCACCACCACCACCACAACTGCCACGGCCTCAACCCTTACGAGGCTTTATGTCACTTTCAAGCATTCTAATTTCCACCCGGTCCCTACCCTGAACTTTCGTCAAGCTGGAGTTCTTTTCCTACACCAAATGACTCCCTATAATTCATCTGAAGTACCCGACACTTCACCAACGTACACGCGCGCACACACGCATCCAGAGTAAAGAGCTTCCTACAACCAGAGCAAATACGTAGTCCTTACCATAGTGAGTGCAGACCCTTCAGAACTGCACATACCGCTCGAGAATTAAACTGTATAATCTGCTCCATCCTTGGTCAAGGATATTTTAAAATGTTCTCCCTATGAACAAAGTTTTACATTAGTGTCGGAATCTAGTGGTATTGATCTATTCTTTTCCTTACACTCCTTTCTCAGAGAAAACACCGTGCTAGTCTTTCTCTACTTAATCGTTATTTTCACAGAGGTGCTTGACTTAGCCCCATACACCGTTTCCTTTTCGTGACATTCACAACAAGAACTCGTATTTCTACCACAAGAAGAATGGGTTCCCTTCTTCCTCCATGCGTCTCGCATGAGTTAGACTTTCCATGGAGAGAGTTTTTTGGCAAGCGCGTCCGGTGTGTGGAAAGCATTAGCGCGGGGATGCTTCCCTCTTGACTACAACATAGTCGTCTTCAAATCCAACGTCAACAAGTACTTGTCACGAACGGTCCGATAACTAATCAAACTTATTTCATTGCATTGATCAATGATGGGTGACGATCGTTCTATTCCATTAACCCACACACTCGAGTGGCACTTAGCCTTGATTAGTGGTGACCAAAAAGTAAAAACGTAAATAGAACACATTGTATTCACTCGGGAAGAAACTACTTGCCAAAGGTGTCGCGTTGAAATAGTAGTTACGACTGCATTAAGCTAAATAATGAATACGTGTGTGGATCCACTAGCCTGTCTATGTTTGCTTTTATGAAGCAGAGGTAAGGTGTGTGTATGTGTATCAGTCGCCCTAGCTAGTGTTTCTGTGCGTGAAACTAATTGTAAGCAGCGGTTGCTGTCTCCTACGTATACTGAGCAAGTGTATCACAGACATGCGTACTAATGTGTGTGTGAGTCAGTATTTTAAGCTAGCGAACTGAATTAAATGATTTGACTGACTGACTGACTCAACGTTAGAAACGTGCTTTCTTTAGATTCAGGTAGGCTCCTGGCGACTGCATACCTTTTCTAAACGCTTATTTTCATTTGTGTGAGATGGTTGAAAAACATTTAAATATACTATTTAAATCCTGAGTTAAATTTTGCAAGACAAATATTCACTGAATTTCTAGGAGCTGGAATTTCTCCCATATTAAACAACTACATTTTGTCTAACTTTTCCTTGTAAGGAGGAGGACAAAAGTTATAATTCTACTTTGTAATTGTATCTTCTTTTTCTTCTTGCGACCTTCTTTACATATTTTCCTTAAATAGAATTTTTAAGGCTAGCTGTATTTTGTCGAACCCCACTGTTAAATTCACTTACAATCACCTTTTTTAGTACTTTTTAAAATGTAATAAGCCTCGTCCTCGTTTTATAGCTGACTTCAAAACCTAGCAGGTAATGCTCTGATTATCAAATTTATATATATTGAGTATGGTTTTGATTCAATTGATTGTTGATTATTATGGTTGCAGGGCCTTAATTCTACATGATGAAAACATTACAATGTAACTAAGCATTTCCGTGAAATCTACGCTCTCTGCTTGGTACATGAAGGGAGTTATGGAAGTCGGAACTTCAATGAACAGAGTTTATTTCCGAGAACTTTCCTATTATGGAACAATATAACACGTTGCTGCTTCCCAACTGACAACAGCATGGTAGTGTTAGTCCAATGTTAACGAATTCTTGTTTAGCTGTGTTCTCAGGTAATCAACAATCGTCTGCAATTTTCAAGGTGTTGTATCACCATCCACCTGAATAGAACAATTAACCCTTGACCTCGAGTGACCTGTGAGTCCTTATGAGTGCTAACTCATGAGTAAACCAACTATTTGGGATTCATACATTTCCCGACAAATTTTGTACGCAAAAGATTACAAAAGAGCCGATCGTTTAAGAATGAGTAACATGTCAGGAGTAATATCGTTAATCAATAATGTGTGGTGTACGAAAATCTGGAGAGCACTTCCAAAAATGATACTAGTTTGTATGAAAATAAGAAGGAAGAGTTAAACAAACCCAGTAATTATAGAACATGAAACGCAGCAAAACGAATATAGTGTGGTCTAGATCTTGTATGAAGTAACCTCAACACTGCCACATGTTTTGGCCTCTTTACATTGGGTAAATTCAAGACATTCGATTATGAAATACTAAAAGATAT
>OY744526.1:108517051-108544551 GCA_963556195.1 Sepiola atlantica | reverse complement strand
ATCTACCATCCGTTCACGCATGTAGTATTGTTGTTACATATTAGCTGCTGCAGCGACCACTAGTTTCTTTCTCTCTTGTTTTACAAGAACTTCTATGGATTGTGCTCCACGAACTGGCTGTACTAGTACCACCCCTCAACGTAAATACACCAGACAAACCCGGCAATAAGCTAAATCACATGTTTTCACTGTGGCGGTCACCAAATGCTTGAGGTTTTTGTTTTACTCTAATAGCTTTTTTTCGACAACTGCTAACCCTTGCAATCCCCTCCTTGCTCACTGTTTCTCCGACTGTACCAACACGCAGAAATTAAAATGTAATGTGTAAAAACATCTCGCTGCACACCTCCTCCCTTAGGACGCCTCCTGTAAATCTTGCTCTTAATTTTCAGTAGCCTTAAGCCAAAAATGGCAATATGGTTCGTTTAGGGTTTTAAAAAATCATAGTTGCCGTGCCATCAAAAAAAGGTATAAAAAGCTAAACCATTTTGCTTCATATTTTCGAGAAGATTACGCCTAAGTGTTATTAATTCATGGAATAAGCTTTATTATGCGTAACTAAAGCGGTAGAGTATGAACGAATGTCGTCAAAACCTATCATAGTATCTCCGGTTGACAGCAGCAAAAAAAAAATTGTTTCTAATAGATATAACTAGCGGAACTTCTTACATACACTTGTATACGTTACAGTTAAGAATACTATTATATCCAAATAATCAATATCTACAAGTGTCGTTAAATATATTTAAAAAAAATGACTCTTTCTTCTTCTGTACAAATAATTGTGATTGTTAGCTAGATATTCTTTAAACAAATAGCTTGACTATGTCTCTTATTTATGTATTACAAATTGGAATACAATTCAATTGTTTTAAAACAATAAATATTGTGTGTCCTTTCTACCTAGAAATAACTGCTAATATTCTTCAAATCAATCAAATAAATGTCATTTTTATAAGTATATTTTAAATTGTACTATTTATTCAACGAGACCACATAATTTGATTTTAGAACAATTCATTTTAAAACGGATGAACTCGTAATTGTTTACTTTAGTTATATCTAATTACTCACTTATCACCAGACTTGCTCATTAGACGATCTCATCCTTAACAAATGTGGAGGGTATACTCTACCCTGATAGTATATTTTTAAATTCAGAAGTTATATTAAACCAAAATGAGAGTATCGGAGAAAAACTGAAGTAAATCCATAGTTTTAGTTTTATTAACATCGATGACGTAAGGGATAGAAAATGCTAGCTAATGACTTTAAGAAAACGTCATGAAAAGAAACGTAAGAAAAAATAGTTGGAAAATAACACAAGTGGACTATTTATTAAGAGGAAAAGATGTACGAGAAAACAAATAAAGAATTAAAACAAAAATGAAAGGGTTACTACAAACTTCAGTAATATATAAATAAAAACTAAACTTGAAATGAAAACAACGAAAACAAAATGGAAATTATGTATGAGCCCACGAAACGGCCGGAGAAACGTAGCCCCTAACCGAGGTTAAGATGTCCTGTTTGGATAGGGTAATTGATACGGTGAAAATTGGTGCATTTAGATTCGCATTTTCTCGGGGTAATCACAGGCACAAGATGTCAACCTGCTTGAGGCCACAATGGGTGGTGCACGAGCAAAGGAGAGGACGTGTTTCGTTCGACCGGCCGTAAATGGCCAAGACATGCATTCAGACAGTTTACTGCGCGATTTGTTTTTTGATTTAGAATGCTATTTATTAGTTGGAAATTACAGTTTAGGCCTAGTAGTGAGGTAGAGGAACACCAACCGGTGATTGTGATAGTCTGTTGCGGGATAGATCACCCAATGAAGATAAACATGATATATATATATATATATATATATATATATATATATATATATATATATATATGATATTTATAAATATATACATACATATACTATTTATAAGTAAAGATTAAGTAATTAATACATAAAGACGATAGCGTCTCAAGCTTATTACTCTAATCAGTGCAGGAAAGTAACAATTTCAGACGGTCAATTTCAGAATCTGCAAGCAGTCGCCATGTATACTCGAAACGGAAACTATCACGTAATTAAGTACAATTAAGATATATATGTACCTAGAAGCAGGCACAGATAGAAGCCTAGTCAAGAATGTTAAACGAACTTTGCATGATAGCTTTTTGACAGTCTATTTTAACATCCCCGAGACTGCTCAACTTAATTTGTTAAAGTGGCTTAGTATAATTATATATATATATATATATATATATATATATATATATATATATATATATATATCTTTAAACATACTAAATCAAAAGTTGACCTTCTAAAAGTTATTAAGTGTAGATTTAAGAATTTGGTATATCCACTTAATAACTTGCATTGTTTTTTTTCAGCTTAAGTAGAAATACATCTCTCGAAAAAAAAGCACCTAAGTTCTAGCCATTTTTTAATGTTTACCTATCTTGTGTACACCTTTTTGAATCTATTTTTTTTATAATAATTCTGTTTTTAAATCATTTTTTTAATCTATTTTAGGATGTTGTACATGTTGATTAAAGTTAATTTATGTTTATTTTCAAATCATCAAAGTGGAATGTCAAATTAAAAAAATAACAATTCTTGACACCTCTATTTTGCTTGTATTTTATTTTGCTTTTTAATTTCTGCCAACGACGTATTGAACATCTAGTTTAAAGTTTAGAATAAGTAATACACAACAAGTGAGACATAAGTGGTAATTAATTAGTTGTTACTGTTTTGATTAAGACTTTTAAATTTAAATTAATAAATCGGCGGGAACTTAGTTGCCAACCCAGTAAATTTGATATGCTGAATACTGCGCATTAAGTAAATTATCACATTGTTTCATTGAAAGGAAATATTTAGCAGATGAAACATAAAAGTGTTGAATAAAAACCTAACGGAAACGTATTTGTTGAAGTAAATAAAAAAACATGCAAAAATAAAACAATTCTACAATAAAAATCGTAAGTCTAAAATCAGCGAAGTTTACTGTAGTCATAAGGAGAAACACTTACTAGCTAAAAAGAGTATGAAATGCTTCGCATATCGTGCCCCTCTGTCAGAGAAAGAAAAGCTTTTCTTTACAATTGTAGAGTTTACTAGTTGGAACTGAATCATCACATGTGAATAACTAATTTGCATGCGTGAAGATACACACTGGCTCACATGAAAAAGACGAATGAAACACAACAGTCGGTTTCAGAGAAAGTACCCCTTTCTTTTCCTGAAAATTGGCCTCCTCTTTCCATCAACACAGAGAAAGTGGCGATTCTTGAAATAAGTTTTAAAGTTTGACTGCATTTGTAACCATTTTCTAACAGTAAGATTACAAGCTATTTCGGCATAAAATAGACAGCCGTTTCGACTTTAACTCATTCCTGAGTCTGAAGTCGAAACATTGAATAAAGTCGAAACATAGGAATTAGTGTATGCCTTATTTGGACTGATCATCTTAACTTTACTCTGGCTAACTTTGGGAATTATTCGCAGTTTACCGACAATTAACTAAAGAAGAGAAATCAGACACATTTTACTGCTTTTGTCAATGACAGATGTACGGCGTATGAAAGGTCCGAGGCACGTGTGTTGCGTCAGGGTTAAACCTTAGATGTGTATTTGGTGAATCTGCGGAAGCTGGCAGTCTTATTTGGAGAAATGGAAGATCAGGTGAGGATGTGCGTATTTGAACGGGGGCTTCCTGTACCTGTGTAAAAACTGTTGCGGCCCTTTTTCAGGGAGGATGCTCTGACTTAACAGAGCTGTAGACGCGAGCTGGAGCGTTAATGAAAGTCAATGTTTAAGTGGGGGAATCAGTCGTGGCTGCAGCAGAGCCTGCTAGCATCACTCAACCACGTTTGCATATGGGCCGATCTAGTTATACGTGTTATACATGAAACGTCCTAAATAATTTTGCGAGAGACAGCCTACAGTGGAAGAATACACCACTTCAACACTGTTATCGGTGCAACAAGACTGGTCATCAGAGGTGTATGCGGGTAACGAAGTTAAGGACGAGACTTCAGCGCCTTTGCATTCTCTAGTAAGAGGGTGGCTGAAATTAATAATATAGAACACTGCATGATTTAGGATCTGGTCATGTTGTTGCATACCCAATTATAGCTATCTTCAAGCTAGTAAAAAACGCACTTATATGCAGTACTTTAAACTTCTAAGAAGAATACATCTCAACTCAAATAATAAAAGTTATTCATTATTCGTAGCACGGCGTTATCAAGTTATTTGAATTAAAAAAAATTGTATTCAAGTTGTCTCTTCAGCTTATAGTTATTTTCTTTAATGTTTCAAAACTGGCTGACATTAGTTTTCAATTATCTCAGGGCCACATCGACAGTTTCTCGTAGGATTCTCTCTGACACAGAAAAAAAAAATAACGGATTAAAAAAAAGTCAGTGTACAATTTTAGATCGGACATGAAGTTAATGGTGCAATTTGTAAGATATAAGACGAACATAAAAATGAATTGAATAACAACTCACCTGTATAAATACATAATCAATAGTTATTCTCTATTTACAACTGAATAATAATTACTTATTAGTTAGGGCGTATAAATTGAAGTGTTCTCTGCGACAGATTAACTAACATATATACAGTCTGGAAAATGGACAGTACATAACACAGTCTGAAAATCTTTTTGAGGCGTGGAAGATAAGCAATTACAACAAGTTACTACCTTGTTTATATGTTTTCTAGATATAATTTGTTTCATCTTAGATGCCATTAAAAATGTAGTCTAGAATGGGTCGTCAATTTGAAGTAGACATTATTTTCTCCAGCAGAAACTTGTTTCCTTTTAATATGGCTATTTTCTGAGTGGCATTCTTCAGATGATCTCAAATATCAGAGGTATGTATTTAAATGCAGACCCTACTTTTTCTCAATGAATATGTCGTACTGAAATATGCGTATGCGATTTACACCAGATGCACTTTTTAATAGGCATGGCGACAAGAACTAAGATAAGAGTACGTGTCTCCCATTCGTCGCTCTCTTCTTTCCTACTAATACTTCTCTTTTCTTGTGTCGTTTTCTACTTTTCCGTGCCCTTCTCGTTTCACGTTTGTTTTTAATCTTCTTTGTTTTCTTCTTTTTCTATTTATTTTTTCTGTTTCTTTTTGTTTTCCTCGTTTTCTATTCGTTTTCGTTCTATGATTATTTTCTTCATGCATTTTCCCTCTCTTATTTACCCACTTTCTGTCTTCTTTTCGTTTTTCTTCTAGTTATCATTTTTTTCGTCGTCTTCGTCTTTTTTTCTTCTTCTTCCTCTTCCTTATCAGCATCCCTTCTTGCTATATCTGTGTTTCGTCGTCTACCACGCCGTCTTTTGAAACTACTTTTTTTCAATCTTCTACTTTTTCTTGTTTTTCCCTTTATACCATTTCCTCGGCTAATTCCTCTTCATCTTCTTCGTCATGGTTAATCACTTACTTCCTTTTCCTCTCTACTACTACTTCTCTTACTTTCATTTCATGCCCCTTCTAGTCCCTCTTCTTATTCTCTTCCTACTTCTTTTTCTTCTTCTACCTCATGTGTCCCTTTTTTTTACTTGTTCTTCATCCTGCATAGCTCAGTCTAGTTTAAAGTCTAATTAATCGACATTGGAGCATTAAGACAGCCGAGTGTAGCGCCGAACTTGTAATTTTTCTAATTCATTGATGAAAAAGAAATCCGTTTGATAGAATTAATGACGAAAATGTGCAAAATCGACCGGCCGTCTCTTCAGTTCGCCATTGATTTACTGCACATGAATCAGACGCCGATCTAGCCAAGCAGAACGCCATCAAAGACTCTTACATCTTTCATACGACTCGACATGGACCCGTATCATGCACACGAAATGCGCATGCTCGACTCTTCATTAATAATAGGCAAAGAGAAGGAAAAAATTAAATTGAACAGAAAGGAATGTGGAAAACAAAAATAATTTCGCATTTCCTTGCAAACCAATTGGCACATTTGGTTTTCGAAAGCAGAAAATTAAAAAAAGATATAATTAAAAATTTAAAATAAATTAGCAGAACGCATGAATTAGAAGCGTATAATTAATTAATAAGTTAATTAATATGGTCGGTATCTTGTTTTTCGTTTTTACATCGCATTGCATGAAAAAAAGAAGTTTGGAAAATGCCATAGGCTCTGATTGGCTGAGATGAATAACTTGTTCAGAGAGTAATTGAGAAAGAAAGATTGAGAGAAAGAGATAGAGACATCGAGAGAGAAATTGAAGATAGAGATAGAAAGTTAGAGGGGGACAGGTGTTGAAGTAGATCAGTTGTTGGCAGGGTGTTATGACATGCAACAACGCTATGTTTATTTGTTAACAACCTAGAAAAGAAATGTTAACAATAATTCTCTAGAAATTTATTCAGCGACTTATACTAATTTTTTCCCGGTCGTGTTATGAGTCTGACTAAAAGGGCATTATGAATATCGGACGTGTTTATGTGTTATCAATATGGGCAAATACGAATTAATTAAGTCAATGATAGCTATACGGTCGCAAGTAGGTAAGCATGAAAAAGCCAATAAAAGTATGTTTGTTCCAAGACGGAATATCAGTAGTATTTCTATTCACTCATTTTTATTGATTGGTACTTACAGCATTGTGGTTTTAATATATATATATATACATACATATATATATATATATATATATATATATATATATATATATATATATATATATATATATGGGGAAAAAGAAACAATGTTTCAGACAATATGTAAAAATAAAAATGGAATAAAGAATAAGCAATTCAACAACTAACAAAAATAAACTCAAAAACTCATGTTGTAAAGTTCCACCGAGATATTTCGGCCGTTCTCTGTATAAATTTGAAAACTTTTCCGTTTTGAAATAAAGTTTATTAACTGATCGAAAATGGTCGTATCTACGGCCGAAATATCTCGGTGGAACTTTACAACATGAGTTTTTGAGTTTATTTTTGTTAGTTGTTGAATTGCTTATTCTTTATTCCATTTTTATTTTTACATATATATATATATATATATATATATATATATATATATATATGTATGTATGTATATATATGTTTATATATATACGTACATATACATGTATATATATATATATGTATATATATATGTATATATATATACGTACATATATATGTATATATATATATGTGTGTAAATATATATATATATATATATATATATATATATATATATAACGAGACTCTCATGGACAGAGCTTCTTTCCTAGAATTACACGTCTGTTGACACAGTGCCGCGAGCTTGCTTCCCTGCTGACTACAATATAATCGGCTTCAAGTAAACAAGTACTTGTTGAACCGTCACCGTAAATAATCAATTCTTCCCTGCTACAACCATCGTCTCATCATCCACCAGTCAAACTCGTTAACCCCTATCCTCGAGTCAAACTCTTTAACCCTTATCCTCGAGTGGAATTTGGGCCTTGATAAGCGGTGACATTTAATGTAATATATATATATATATATATATATATATATATATATATATATATATATATATATATGTAATCATTATTGCATGTATGCGCATACAAAATTAAAGATCATATAAAATTATAACGAGATATACATTATGTATAGATTTTCGTTATTAAGGTTACTTAAACAGCACTCAATACGTGAGTTGAGCTTGGTAGTATCGTATGAAAATACATGTATGCACATTAAGTTATATAGAGGCGTCCGAATTTCACTGTGTATCTCAATTGCCATTTGTTTTACGCAACTTTCGCTTAATCTATGATACACTGATTGGTACATTTGCATTTGAAACCGTGAAAGATAAGAAATTAGATATAAAATAATATTAAGAACTAGCGTACGATTGATGAATTAATAATTTCCCTCGCGTATGATTTCCCTATTCTCCCTTCCTCTTTGTCTATTTGTTTGTATTCTTCTTGTTAACGTTACCCCCTATTCAGCAATCAGAAAGTATGAGTGAATTAAGCGAACTGAAAACATTCACAGGTAAACAGGCAATTCTTAACGTAACGCTCAAAGATGCTACCAAAAAGATATACACCCGATTATATGATCATACATTTAAAAATCGGATACCCACAGGTATCAGGCTATTAAAACATCGATTTGAAATAAATACACTCATCTGTACAGATTATTACGTACTGATTTGAATAGCCAATTAAGACACAAGTTTTAATATATAATTATGACGCCCCTATCGCTCTGTCCGCATAACGTTGATAACAAAAGTATATACAAAGATCAAATATAACTTCACGAATAATTCAATGGTTGTCATTAATTTGCATTTAAAATCCTCCCTAATAATATCGTTGAGTTTGCAGTCCCACCAGACGTTACTGAGCAGAAAATACACATTTTTAATCTATCTTTATGAAGTTAGCTATGTTCATGTTTATCTATTTGTAGGTACATGGTTTAACTCCTATACTAATAAAATAGGTATTATGAATTTTGTTACACAGCTTCTAGGCGTACGTTAATAACATATAGACTAAATTTAATTTGATACAATAATTCATTTGATAGGCATTTTCCTTTTTATACTACAACTATTAAACTCGGACAGAATCAATATTTGAAGGTTGTCTCTAGGTGGCATGACACCAAGTGTAATGGTGGGGCATGTGGGTTGTGTTTCGTACGTAATTATTGTCACTTACACATAACGGGTATTAATGGTTAATCGGTGTAGCACTGAAAATCTATTCAAGTTTCGAAACAACGTCGAAACACTCGTTCGTGTTTAGTCACGCCACATACACGTGATAGGGCGAAACAACTCGTATTGCATCATTCAATATACACATATATGACTTTCGCGTGTATACTTAATAATGCAATACAAGGAATGCTGTTACATAACTCAAAATGTGTTAGCGACACCTTAAATGGTTAGAGTTCACCACAGGATTCGGACGTAGACGGAAATATTGTTTCTCCTGGCTGGCGAGACTTCATACAGGAATGACATGTTCGAGTGCCGTCCGATATGGGTGCGACGGGCGCGAACAATGTAATAAGGTGTAGCGAAACGAATTATCTGTCTATCTGTCTGTATGTCTTTTTTTTCTCTCTCTCTCTCTCCATCTAGCGCACATGAAAGTAACATGTCTCTCTGATATTTCCTGTGACTGTTCATTTCTTTGTAAACACTTTTTCATAAACATCGGCAACCGGGGTGGTTTATTAGCAGACGAACAGATCCTCGGTTCCCGAAGACAATGACATGAGTGTATAATTGTTTATACACGCATCGGTAAAAGAAAATAAAACCTTACAAAGAGTATTGATTTACTCCTCTCCAGGAGTTAGGCACAGGCCCACTTTTTATCTTACTCCCACAAGTAAGATGTGACCCAAGGTCGGGTCAGGAAAGTGGGGTTTAAAAATTGCGTCGGTATTCCCCGGTAGGGGCGCCTCAGGCAGTAAGCAATGAACTTACCCCTCCAAAAAGAGGGGAGGCAAAGCCTGGGAAGGTGGACCTCCCAGAACTACACAGGATAGACCCATTGACCGGCGTAAATCAAGACCCGAAGGCCAAGACAACACCAGTATGGGGTACAGTATCCATCGGAACAGATACTACACTTTGATCCTAGCCAAAAGGCCAAGAGCAACCTTACCAAGAGTAATATACATGTATTTATACACACACAGACACACATATATATATATATATATATATATATATATCATCTGTATATATATATATATATATATATATATATATATATATATATATATATATATATATATATCATATGTATTTATAGATGAACTAGTTGTCCACAAACACGTGTTTCGCCGTTACTACAGTTCATCAGCGTGGCTGATTATGACTGGGCTCAGACCTGCGAAAACTAATCTACACTCGTGCATATGTAAAAGGGGGCAACTCTATACACCGAAGGTGGGCGAACTATACAATAGCTAGTTATCGTTACAGAACAATTACAACGAAAAGCTTATACTTATATATATATATATATATATATATATATATATATATATATATATATATATATATATATATATATATGTCACCAGGTCGGAAATGTAGAAAGAATATGTGCGCTTAACTCAGACGTTATTATTTTAATAAAAATAAACAAAAAAAACCATAAGATCCCTTTCGATTGCTTTAGTTAAATATAAGATGTTAATTCCTAGTCGCTCTGTAATAGGTATTCAGACTGGCTGCGACCACCACTCTCTCTTCGGTTGTGTTTGAAGTGTCGAGGGTAAATTCAGTTTTCTGTCAGTCTCAAAAATGTAATTGTCAAATTGATATGCTTGAATAAAACCGCAAGGTTGAAATAAATTATTGCATCGACAATCATGTAATTTCGTGTTATTATATTTTACGTTATATATATATATATATATATATATATATATATATATAAGTGAATCATATTAATTTTATTTTACGAACGTTTCATCATATCAAGATAAGTTACTGGTAACGCAGAAATATGAAAACAAAGTAAATACACAAGGGCTAATAGTTCTCTTACTCCCATAAGAACATTCTCTAGCAACGAATTCAGATTCCTCACACTACTTATTACAGTTGAAAGTTATCTGCCTTCCGGCGTTACAATATCAGCATGAAACCACTTGCCACATCTAGCACCAGTGAACATGTCGTGACACGACGAAACAGCAATGTATGGTTTAATAAATATATTTATTAGGAACATTATAACCAGTAGAGTCACCCATTAAGTTCGAATAAACTTATTTAACAGTAGAGTCACCCATTAAGTTCGAATAAACTTATTTAAATCGGGAAACTGTGAATTTCCACAGCAAGTTAAAACAAAAATATAACACATAAAATTAGTCTCTTTATGATATATATATATATATGGCTTCCTCGTTTTTAGTTTCACTTCCGCCCATTCCATCTTGGCGGAGAGCGGCACGCCAACACGATGATGAAGGTTGTACCCTTCGAAATTAATTGGAAAAAATGAAAAAAAAAGAAATAAACCTTTCACGCATTGTTAAAAGGGCTTCTTACGTCGTTTATTACATTTTCATTCAATGCTTAAAAAAAAGAACGAACAATATCTAAAGAATTGTATATATATGTATATATATATATATATATATATATATATATATATATATATATATATTTCTCTTCTTTCGCTCTCAACTACAGTTAACACAGATTTAGTATTTGTGAGGTTATTTTGTTTTGTTTAAAATAGAATATTCCAATCTTGAGTTTAATAGTTTTATTACGTGTAACTGTTAATAAAGAGAGAGAGAGAGAGTGACAGAAACAAGAGTAATATATATTGTATCTTATCAATTAGAGCGAGGTTCACGCAACATACAGTGATAAGGGTTAACGTAATCGACATAACTTTGATAAGAGATAAAGCAATGTGTCAATTAATTGCACGTTACGATTGAGTAGAACAATTACATTGATGTTTTTCAAACATTACCCAATTCCAAAACTAATAAATATTTTTGCATGTATTGTTTTTTTTTGTTTTGTTTTTATAGAAAACAACCTTAGGTCAACAAACCGTGATTCACTCAGCAATAGTATGATAATAGATACGAGTATAAATAACGACAAATCTATCAAGTGTTTTCCCTTTCTAGTCCCATGCTGCCTAATTACTCAATTGTTATTTTTTTATTGTTTTACTCTCGCTCGTCTTACTTCGTTTTCAAATCCCTCTTGTTTATTTGCCTTTCTTTTCGTATTATCCTCCGTTTACTTTCACACACATATATACACACACACATACAAATATATATATATATATATATATATATATATATATATATATATATATATATATATATATATATATATATGCTTCTGTCTGTCTCTGTCTCTCTTTCTTTTTTCTCTCTCTGTAATGTTCTTTAATTCACAATATTGCGTTCAGGTTAATTTGACGCGGTGAGAAAATGTAAATAAAGGTTTCTCCGGGCAACTGAAGTCACACATCATTGAAGAGATCCCGCCATCAACATATGTTAAGCTAATTTTAGACGCACCATTATTTTTTTAGGTATTCCTTCACGTATTTTCCCCTCCCCTTTAACTCCCTCTCTGTTTTCTTCTTCTTCTTCCTCTTCTTCTTCTTTTTTTCATAACGTTATCCCCTGTGGGACAATCAGAAAGTGCGGGTGATTTAAGTGAACTGAAAACTCTTACAGGCGTACAGGCAATTCTGAACGGAGCGCGCAAAGATGGCTACCAAGAGATACACACCCAATTTAATAATCATATATTCACAATACGATGCTCACAGCTATCGGGTCATTTTTACATTAATTGAAATAAATACACTTATCCGTACATATTATGACATACAGATAGAAATCCCCAAAATGATAGACCAAGCTTCTCATCTATAATTGTGAGAACTATCTCCCCGTCTGTTTTACGTTGATTACAACGCCCTGTACGAAGGTCAAATATAACTTTACGAATAATTCAATGTTTTTCAAAAAATTGTATTGAGGCTTCTCTAAAGCAATATCGCCTGGGCTTCAATTTTGACAGATGTCACCGAACAGTACATACAACTGTTTAATAAATCTGAATAAAATCAGGTATATTTAGATATGTATATATTTGCATGTACATAGTTCACTCATAAGCAAATTAACTCATCAATATTATTTGTGCAACACAGCTACCAGGTGTAAAGTTTGAAAATGTGGGCTACATTAAGTTTTATTTACTTTTATTCATAGAGATTAAAAAGCGTGTGTACTCACTATAAATAAATACGATGACTCTTATGTTGTACATTTTTAACAATAGGAATAAGTCATCTATTAATACATCTTCCGCAGATTTCGTCTGTTTAAAGCATTTAAAATTTTTTTTTAAAATAATAATATAAGCACAATGCCACTTTTGAAATTTAAAATATTTCAGAATTGCATGGAATTTGATCTATAGTAATTATACACCAATTAAGAATAATTCCGTGGATGTAAATATCTACTTAAGACTCCTTGAGCTTAAACCTTTAGTTTTGTACATTGTCGAAATAAAAATCATACAATGGATTTAGATTAAAATTAGAATCAGGATTGTAGTCATTAGGTTTAGTAACATTATATCTTGATAGTTTTGCTCCTGGAATTAGTTGAAGGTCGTAAGATGTGAGTTCGGAATTGCGACGAATATGTAGAAGCAGTAGCTTGCAAGAAAGATTATAGCAAGCGTTATTACCGTGTTCGCCAAAATATATTGTCGTTTCAAAAAGTGTGCGGCAAGATCCAGATAAGGAAATGCGGGTCTCAGTGAGAAAGAAGGGCGTCGCATGGCGACTAATAAGTAAACGCTTCACAAGAATCTCAAGCAAAGGTCGAATACTCAGTCGAGCCAGAAATGATTTGTTTCTTCTCAGCTGCATTTTAGAACGTGCAGAACAACACGTGACTAGCATGCTTTTTGCACAAAGTCCCACACGTCATGAAAATACATTTCCCACAAAGAGTAATGCTTACGAATATGTTTCCAGCGAAGACAACCTGATAAGCGACTCAGACTGAATTATGACAGTTCCGTGCTATCTCACTTCTACAGTTTAATCCATTTTGGGGGTCTTTAAAGTTTAATATTTCAAATTTCTCATTCAGACATAATCTACACGGGTCGTCTAAATTTCTACATGTAGTGGACTGTCGTATTATTTTCTATTCAGTTGTTGGTTAGCATCCATTTTCTTTGAGCTCCCAATAGTGATGTGTTAGTGCTGTTTTATTTTGACGCTGTCTTCTTTTAAATGTGCTTTTGTGGTCATACTATCTGGTTGTAAAATCTATGGAGGTAATACCCACGTATGACTTCTTCTAATTCGGTATTTTCTTAACAAATATTGTGGCTAGGTAAACAATACTTTAAGTTAGGCATTTATTTTGTAGTGGGCAAAGTGTACGATTCATGCAGTTACATTCTTTAATGAAACTGTGTTAAGTATTAAACAAATTATCTTGATGGTGAATCCTTCATTATTTCATAACAACTGATGTGTATGCATTCATATATTTTTATATAAATAAATATCATATATCTGTCCCGTCACACAAAAGTTAGAGAGTAAAACACGTGCCCTTTTGTAGCCACCGAACGAAACCATTTCAATTGATGATGGGTAGCGAGAAATCAAATCAGAGAAACCCCGCTGTTAAAAAATAAATTCGAAAACAAATTATTCACATTAAATTAAAATTCAGTGGTAGGTGTTGTTTTTTTATATATTCAGGTAATCCAAATTTAGAGTAGGAGGTGAATTATTCTCTTTTCTTCAACTTTTTCTTACTCTAAGCACAGGCGTTGCTGGTGTTTGTTTACTTTATCGTTATCGTCATGGGTGTTGCTCGACTGACCTCCTACTTTGGTCTGCGCCACTGTAAAACATTCGCAGCAAAACTTTATCTCTCTACAACCACTATAAGCAATGTCCATGGATTTTTAAAAGTAAACAAAAACGTATGTTCCCAAGAACTTCCGGTTTGTGGAAATAATACCACGGTGATGCGCCATGACTGGCTGCAACATCGTCGTTTTAATGTCCACTGTTTACAAATTCTTATCGAATAGTCATGTTAAATAAATACTCACATCGGGGTTATTTCACCCATCGCTTTTCAGATATCAGTAACAAAAGTAAATTAATAAAGTGTTATGAGAATGAGGATAACGGGGAATAGTATTGTTCCCCACTGACGGATTTCTATATTATATGAATATCAGTGTGAACACCCTACCGGGGCATATTTATTACCGTCATTATTGGCGGAGGATTACCACTAGTAACTACGAAAAGAAAACCCCATTAATAAATATATGAAGATATTATGAACTTGAAGAAAAAAAAACTTACCAAAAAAAGAAAACAAATTTTTTTTTTTAAATTACCAAATTCGGTATAAAATAACTCTCAATCTTGTGATATGTATCTTAATCCATAGATAATTAAATACAAATGATACAAATCCTATATTATTATCTAAATTTTCATATAAATATCATTGACGCTTACATGAGTGCACCTCTATTTTTAATAATGTATTACTTACGTTTTAACTCAACATTGTATGCAGTGTAATTTATTTCTTTATCACATTTTTGTACTTAACTTATTTTCAAAGTTTTGGGGACCGGTGTGAGTTTGTGTGGGTGGACCACCTTAAGTGTAAAGTTTACAACATAATCATGTGCCGATGTAACTCACTAAGTTGCACAAACATATATATTAAAAAATTATAATTGTTCATGAAATTTAAGAAAAAAACACTTTATATATATGCATCCCCTAAATGTTATAATTTACAAAGAAACGATAAGGTTCCAATTATATGTCGCTGTTGTGTCGATCATTAAACTCGAAGTAAACCTGAGCTAGAATCATAGTATTACATGTTTTCTGTCCAACTATCGTAACTAATCTTTTGGAGGTTACGTTAGCGTTGAACGCCTATAGAATTGATATATGTCACAACCACCTACAGGGTTGTTGTCTTCTTTTTCTCATGGAAATCGCTACAGACAATACATGAATACACTTGATGTAAGGAGTTAACTAAAACGAAATACAAATATCGCAAAGACAGGAGATATCTTTAAGACTAAGTTTTGAAAAAACAAGTTTATACGTAGGAGAAAAAAAACAGTCACCAAGAAGAGCGTTTCACACGCCGGTATTTCTGGGTAGAAAGCTACTGTAATATGTAGGTGCATAACAAGGAAGTATCAAAAGAGCGATGAAGGCTACGAGACCAATGAGTCAAACGAGCTAGAACAAAGGAAACGGAATAGATCAGACAATTCTAAAGAACACATATCAAAATAGTATTTATAGAAAAGACTGGGACTTGCAACATTTCGTATGTAAAAACGGGGGCAGAGAAGAAGAAAGGATGATGCCAATCAAATTACATATACCTTTACTGCACCTTATACAGAGGCCTGGAATGGAACAAAGATTCACCAGTTCTCCATACATACGGGCTTCAGATTATTTCCTATAACCACATATATTCTGAAACTACATTAACCAGAGTACTTAGATAAGTATGGTCTAGTTCAAACAGAAGTGGTATAATGATATGAAGTGATCTGTATTTGAGCTAGGCACCCAGAGAAAAGAACTATGTTTTAGCACGGCAGTAATTTCTACGGGTCTCACTAGTTGATCAAATGGATTTGTATATTTTGAACGACATTTCCTTCTCTACTCTGAAAAGGATAAATTGTGTAAAGATGAGTTAACTCGTCTGTAGAAGATGAAGGGTTAATGTAATAAAATTAGTGGTGCTTCTTCGCATAAATAGCAATATACAAATATCATTATTATATGGAAACAGTATTATATACTCACTCAAGAGTTAAATAAGTATCCTCACGAAAAAGTAGGAAAATTATCGACTAAAACTTTAATTAAAAGCAACATTCATTTTTAGGGAATCGTCAATCGACATGTTCAAACGTAGCTATCTTAAAATCTGAAGTAATTATGACAAACGCGCTTACCTTCCCTGCTTATGAATTCCGGTAGGTTTAAAGATGTCTACCTGTGCACATGTCGATTGAGGGTTCCCAAAAACAAGGATTTTGTTTTTATTTAAGTTCTAGTCTATAATATTACCTACTTTCTGGTGATGGTTCTTATTTAACTTAGCTGAATAATTATATAATACTGTTTTTATATAATAATGACATTTCCATATTGCCCTTTATACGAAGAAGCAGCAAATTATTTGTACTTATACGGCGTGATGATTTCATTGTCATTTTGTAATGAATAGCCGAATTGATCGATGTTCTAAAATTGTCGTAGACCCGTGAAGACAAGCATAAGACAGAGAATACTCGAAATTGATAAAAAAAGAATAAATAATCATATTAAATTATATCATCATAAAGTACACAATAAATAAAATAGACAGAGAGAAAGATAGAAATAGAGAGACTGAATATGTATAATATTCGCACTGTTGATGTCGCGGGTTTCTGTTAATCGCAATCAATGCGTTTCGACCATATGTTGCAGCGGCGACACCAAGTCTACGAATCGACGCCAGAAATGAAACGACGCATGTCATCGAGAAATGTTTTAGTGTCAGTGAAAAAATAATTAACACATTTAATAGACTGTGACATAGCCAGGGTTGATCGCAAATCTCTTGGTACAATTAATGTCCAGGAGATTAAAGTAAACATCAAGAAAGGCCTGGTTGATAGAGACATCTTGGCAGGTAGCAATATTTACGGAAATAATCACTCCGAGAAAAGCTAACGTCTGTTTTTATCTTAATAAAGTTATTAAAAAAATATTAGTCATTAAGTTTTAAGTGCGTTCATTTTTATTAAAAAAGGAGTCGAAACATGAACACGTATCGGAAGAGCGAAGAAACGCAAACGTTTGTCCAAGTATTGCCTAAAGTTAATCACATAAACAACCAAATAACAGCAGATTGTTTTAAACGAAACTCATCCAAAAATATACAGTTCGTTGGAAAATAATGTCGACTTTGAACTAAACCACGAAGAAACAAAAATAGTGCAATTGCGGTCCAGCCTATATTATTT
The DNA here is from genome assembly GCA_963556195.1 of Sepiola atlantica. Classification (NCBI taxonomy): domain Eukaryota; kingdom Metazoa; phylum Mollusca; class Cephalopoda; order Sepiida; family Sepiolidae; genus Sepiola; species Sepiola atlantica. The sequence continues at coordinate 108,526,913 of OY744526.1, read as the reverse complement.
ATAATTATAAAAAAGGTAGGTAGGTGTATATGTTCATATTTGTATACCTATATGATTCACTGTTACATTAATTACATATCATTAAAAGATGTTGAACAAAACTGTGAGGCGTAAGCGTATTCAAAGTAGGCTATATGTAGTTCAATTTAGTGTTGGCAACGAGGTAGAAAAAGGGGTAGCAACCCTTACTGACACTTCAGATATTTCCGATATTTGTTTACAATGTAAACAGTAGGTATTAGACATGAATCAATAAATGTTACCCAACTCTCAGTTTATTTGCAGTATTTTAAAGGAACTTGCGGAAGCATCATATGGGCACAACCTACCATTTCAAAATGAAAGTAAATCCGATTTGTATTGAATTAGATTAATAGTCATGATACAAAAGTTAATCAAGATTCACCGAATTTAACTTTCCTCGTAAGCCTCCTTATACTTAAGCTTTTAATTTTAGACATTTTATCGAATATACAGCATTTAAATGATTTTTATCAAAATTGGAATAAGGATACAAGACATAAGGTTGAGTATCATAATATATTGATTATTATCTTCGTAAGTGAATATAATCGTGGTGCGAAACTGTTATTTTCGGGGGAATTGATTTCATCTGTCCTAAGGCAGGTATTTTTCTAGTATGTGTGTAGTTATAAGCATTAGTCTTACTCCTACACGAATGCATCGATCATTATGAATTTCGGAACGCAGCTGGTAGATCTAATGTGGGCTATATTTCATTTTATTTAGTCTTATTAAAATAGAGCAAAGATACTTGTGAAATTTTAAATAATAAATATTCATAAAATGTCAGTTTACTTGGACCAGTTTAAAGAGGTGTTAGGGGCGTTATATGGGCACCATCTCCCATTTGAAAATTAAAATGGTTCAGGTTTGCACAACTCGATCATGTTCTGCAAGGAAAAACACAAAAACAACAATTATAGCCTACACATTTATCAAACAAAACACCATTAGTATGTATTTAAAGATATAAATAACTTGAAGCATGAAGCTTTTATCAAAATGACTGGATTCGGCATCAAATAACCTGAAAAAGGTTGACGTGCCGTAAAACAAAATAACCGTCCACGTAAAAATATCAACGTGATATAACAATAAACAATAATGCAAAGGGAAAAATAGTTTGATGGGAAGATTCATATTCATTAGATATCAATTAAGACTACATGGATTTCAATTTCCTTGTAAGATCCGTTAAGTTTAAACTTTAAATACTAGATATTTTCGAGCGTCACAATATGTAATTGATTTTTATCAAAATTTCTTTGTAATATCCCGTAAGTTTACACCTTAAATGCTAGATATGTTCGAGAGTCACAATAATGTAATTGATTTTTATCAAAATTTCTTTGTAAGATCCCGTAAGTTTAAACCTTAAATGCTAGATATTTTCGAGAGTCAAAATAATGTAATTGATTTTTATCAAAATTTCTTTGTAATATCCCTTAAGTGTAAACCTTAAATGCTAGATATTTTCGAGAGTCAGAATAATGTAATTGATTTTTATCAAAATTTATTTGTAATATCCCTTAAGTGTAAACCTTAAATGCTAGATATTTTCGAGAGTCAAAATAATGTAATTGATTTTTATCAAAATTTATTTGTAATATCCCGTAAGTTTAAACCTTAAATGCTAGATATTTTCGAGAGTCACAATAATGTAATTGATTTTTATCAAAATTTCTTTGTAATATCCCGTAAGTTTAAACCTTAAATGCTAGATATTTTCGAGAGTCACAATAATGTAATTGATTTTTATCAAAATTTCTTTGTAATATCCCTTAAGTGTAAACCTTAAATGCTAGATATTTTCGAGAGTCAAAATAATGTAATTGATTTTTATCAAAATTTATTTGTAATATCCCGTAAGTTTAAACCTTAAATGCTAGATATTTTCGAGAGTCAAAACAATGTAATTGATTTTTATCAAAATTTCTTTGTAATATCCCTTAAGTGTAAACCTTAAATGCTAGATATTTTCGAGAGTCACAATAATGTAATTGATTTTTATCAAAATTTCTTTGTAATATCCCTTAAGTGTAAACCTTAAATGCTAGATATTTTCGAGAGTCAAAATAATTTAATTGATTTTTATCAAAATTTCTTTGTAATATCCCGTAAGTTTAAACCTTAAATGCTAGATATTTTCGAGAGTCACAATAATGTAATTGATTTTTATCAAAATTTCTTTGTAATATCCCGTAAGTTTAAACCTTAAATGCTAGATATTTTCGAGAGTCAGAATAATGTAATTGATTTTTATCAAAATTTCTTTGTAATATCCCTTAAGTGTAAACCTTAAATGCTAGATATTTTCGAGAGTCAAAATAATGTAATTGATTTTTATCAAAATTTATTTGTAATATCCCGTAAGTTTAAACCTTAAATGCTAGATATTTTCGAGAGTCAGAATAATGTAATTGATTTTTATCAAAATTTCTTTGTAATATCCCTTAAGTGTAAACCTTAAATGCTAGATATTTTCGAGAGTCAAAATAATGTAATTGATTTTTATCAAAATTTATTTGTAATATCCCGTAAGTTTAAACCTTAAATGCTAGATATTTTCGAGAGTCAAAACAATGAAATTGATTTTTATCAAAATTTCTTTGTAATATCCCGTAAGTTTACACCTTAAATGCTAGATATTTTCGAGAGTCACAATAATGTAATTGATTTTTATCAAAATTTCTTTGTAATATCTCTTAAGTGTAAACCTTAAATGCTAGATATTTTCGAGAGTCAGAATAATGTAATTGATTTTTATCAAAATTTCTTTGTAATATCCCTTAAGTGAAAACCTTAAATGCTAGATATTTTCGAGAGTCAGAATAATGTAATTGATTTTTATCAAAATTTCTTTGTAATATCCCTTAAGTGAAAACCTTAAATGCTAGATATTTTCGAGAGTCAGAATAATGTAATTGATTTTTATCAAAATTTATTTGTAAGATCCCTTAAGTTTAAACCTTAAATACTAGATATTTTCGAGAGTCAGAATAATGTAATTAATTTTTATCAAAATTTCTTTGTAATATCCCTTAAGTGTAAACCTTAAATGCTAGATATTTTCGAGAGTCAAAATAATGTAATTGATTTTTATAAAAATTTATTTGTAATATCCCGTAAGTTTAAACCTTAAATGCTAGATATTTTCGAGAGTCAAAACAATGAAATTGATTTTTATCAAAATTTCTTTGTAATATCCCGTAAGTTTACACCTTAAATGCTAGATATTTTCGAGAGTCACAATAATGTAATTGATTTTTATCAAAATTTCTTTGTAATATCCCTTAAGTGTAAACCTTAAATGCTAGATATTTTCGAGAGTCAGAATAATGTAATTGATTTTTATCAAAATTTCTTTGTAATATCCCTTAAGTGAAAACCTTAAATGCTAGATATTTTCGAGAGTCAGAATAATGTAATTGATTTTTATCAAAATTTCTTTGTAAGATCCCTTCAGTTTAAACCTTAAATGCTAGATATTTTCGAGAGTCACAATAATGTAATTTATATTTATCAACATTTCTTTGTAATATCCCTTAAGTTTAACCCTTAAATTCTAGATATTTTCGAGAGTCAGAATAATGTAATTGATTTTTATCAAAATTTCTTTGTAATATCCCTTAAGTTTTAACCTTAAATGCTAGATATTTTCGAGAGTCAGTATAATGTAATTGATTTTTATCAAAATTTCTTTGTAATATCCCTTAAGTTTAAACCTTAAATACTAGATATTTTCGAGAGTCAGAATAATGTAATTAATTTTTATCAAAATACTTTTATAATATCCCTTAAGTTTAAACCTTAAATACTAGATATTTTCGAGAGTCACACCAATGTAATTGATTTTTATCAAAATACTTTTATAATATCCCTTAAGTTTAAACCTTAAATACTAGATATTTTCGAGAGTCACACCAATGTAATTGATTTTTATCAAAATTAGAATAAAGATACTAGACATACGTTCTAGTATTAATATATCTTGATGTTAATATTCGCAAGTATGTTTCTGTTATGGAAATTTATTTAATCTATCATAATACATGTATTCTTCGACTATCTGTATACAATTCACATTTGTTGACCCTTAAAATGTAAATTGTTAGGTGGGATTGATTGTAAATCAGCTAATATATTGATTTAATGGATGAGCATAGACCAGAATGCTATGTGTATGGTTTCTTGTATTGCTTTAAAACAACATAAGAATATGAGTGTCAAAAGTTGAATAAGTCAATTTTAAAATGCGTAGATGACGTCAATGACACAGCTAGGAGACGCTTTTAGAATAACAAATGTTTGGAAGCGAGTCGATGTAAATCGATAAACGTAAGGTCATTAAACAATAAAAATGGACAAGTTATTCGTTTTTTTACATATTTCACTCCAAACAAGGCAGGTCGCCACTGTAGTCGTAAAAGTTGTAGGTGTTTGGTGCTAACCAAAGTTGGGAGCAGTGCAGCGAGATGTCTGTTCACATTAGTTTTAAACCTCTGCATGTCGGTACTGTCGGGGAAACAAGGAGCATGTAGGGACTTCCAGAGGCCAGCAGCACGAGGAAAAAAGCTATTGGAGTAGAAGGGTCTCCGGCATCTAGGGACCTGCACAGTGAATGGATGGGATTCAGCTATGAACACGTCCAGTCTCCTTGCTTTAATTACTTGTTATCATTATTATTCTGGATAATTAGTTTCTCAATCCATGTGGAGGTTTCTACATCGCTGGTTTATGCAATTAACGCACGGTTTCGGTGTATTCCAGAGTTATTTGTCCTCATAGATATTTTTAAAAGTTATTAATTATCATTTTATTTTTATAGTGAACGAATCTTTAACCTAACTATGAATGATTATATTACAAGAGAAACAACAACATTGATTCTGTTTGAGCTTAATATCAAGTATTTCTACTCTAATGCGCGTTAAGAAATGCCAAATTATATATTAACTTGCAGCTTTGTTACTACATTGGCGAATCAGTTGTAAGATATCTGAATAAATGTGTTGTTGGATGTGATCATTATACATTGGTCTTGTTAAGAAATTAAATATAAAAAACTAATAAAAAAAAATGAGCAGAACGACCAAATACAAGAATAACCTTAACTGATGTATAATATATATATATATATATATATATATATATATATATATATATATATATATATATATATATATATATATATAAGTGTAGGTTTGTAATCCGAGGCTGGAGCAATGTGATATAGGTACCGGAAGGTGGAGAAGGTGAACAAAAACAAACGAGAAGAGAAAACAATCTCAAATCAATTTATTAATATTTCACGTAAAACCAATTAAATACCGGAACAGTAATTAAAAACGTGGTTAGTGTCAGGCAAATAAAGTTCCGGAATAAGGTAATCTTAAATTTTCGAAAGAAAAACTTTCATTATTTATTTCTGTCCTAAGCACACTTCGCCGGGGTTATGACGGTGACCATTCTTTAATTATTTCTGTGAAGCACTATGAAATGAAATACAGACTTCGAACATGCCCAACTAATGGACACTATGACCAACTGTCCAAATTAAGACTAACGTGAACTCTTAAAATAAAGAGCGACGTTAGTTCCAGTGGATATCCAGCTGAGATAAATACCTATAAACAGTACTGAGAAATTCAGCGTTGCTATATTTGATATCGCCCGAAATTAAATTTAGATGTAAATACCGGGTCTCGACAGAATGTAAAACATGACATAAAACGACAACTAAACAATAACGTAACTATTTCGACACAGAGTCGACGAAAAACCCGTGTTTTTTCGTCGCCGAGAAACTTCACTCCAAGAAAAAGCTTCGCGTCTATTTGATCAACGCGCGCCAGAAAACAATACACAAAACGCCAGCAAGAGAGAATACACCGTTGTTAAGAAGTTATTTCAATGAGATTTAATATAAATGCGATGAGAATAGAAGTCAACACAATACAAATAATACATATAATCAATCGTCATCTAAAAAAATCAAACACATTATTCTAAATATGTACGGACCTGAGCAAAAACAAATGGAAAAGACTCAACGTTCTTTCCGTTTCAGAAACACATAAAACATTTTGAATTATAACAACGTGAGAGATAAGAATAATCTCCACTATTCACGAATAATGACCATTGTGAAATTACAGCCGAAAAGTTGTCAGATTAACACCCACGATAAGAAGTATAGTCCTAACACTCGAAATAATAGACAGTTGAATTGGTTCTCAAAATTGGAGCAAAGTATAATTTTAGTTCTAGTTAGAATAGCTCGATTTTTGTTCATTTATGTTCATTGAAGTATACCTTCATTGCATTGAGGTATGTTGGGTCCTCGCCGGTTAGACATGTAAAGGGCTGCTTGAAAGCACATCACCCCACATTAAACAGATATATACCCGTAAGGTAACTCAACTTAAACGAGGTTGAGCAGTACGAAATTGCTTATGAGTTTCTGTATTCAAGAAAAATCTCAAATATTCAATTTAATATACAAATTAATCTACCAATCAATTGTATAAAAACAGCATGTACAATTTCCGCATGAATTGGATAGACGACGTATATTTAGTAAAGGTTCTAATTGTATCACTTTGTTACGAACCCATTTTTGTAGGGATATTCAAGCTAGGGGTCTTATGTTTCATGTGTACATTACCAATATAAGTATTATGAGTATGTTTGTGAGAGATAGAAAGGTAACAGAGAGAGAGAGAGAGAGAGAGAGAGAGATAGAGAGAGAGAGAGAAATAGAAGATAGAAAGTAAGTGATGTTTTAACCTTCATAAAATACGTAATTCGTCTCAATCAGTATGTGTCTGTTACTAATGAGTCTGATCTTATCAAGGCGAAACTCCACTGAAGCATAACCGCTTACGTGATGGATTGGTTGTCAGTTTAATGATGAAGATTATTACGAGAGGATTGAACATACCTGTTAGAATGAACAGAGTTTACTAACTTATGGAGATAGATTATAACAAGTTATTATTGACATTCATTTGAATACAGTTATGTGGTAGTCTAAAAAAAACAGTCGCCTGGTAATGTGTTCCACAAGTGATAAGTTTTCGAAACAAATTGAGAAAATACCGCCTGTCTTAAGGCACATGTAGAAATAAAAGTAAGTTTTTATGAAATAAAAGTAAGTTTTTATGAAATAAAATTAAGTTTTTATTCCTTGTGGTAGAAGACGAGTTCTTGCTTTGAATGTCTGACAAGAAATAACCAGAGATTAAAGATCAGTCGAGTATACTCCATGGAAACAACGATAGGAAAGATAAAGACTGTAAGCCAGTTCTCCGATTCTTTTTTTGAAACGAGGATCTCACAGGAGGGACCACGTGAAGTTTGTAAACATGGCTAGTTAACTTATATATCTAGCATTTGCGTCATCATTCGCACATCTGTCAGTATGCTATATCACTATAAAGCCACCATCAACCCATGCATGGAGTATTGTTGTCACATATGGGCTAGTGAGCAATCCATTAGTATCTCCTTCTTAGACAAGGCTAAAAAATGAGTCGCACATCTGATAGATCCCTCACTATCCACCAAGCTCCAGCCGTAGCCCCTTTGCGCAAGGTTGCATCCTTCTACTAGTTGTTCACGTACTTCAATGGAATTTGCTTCGTTGACCTTGCTGTTCTGATGCCCCCTCGATGTAAATAAAATCGACCAACACTCATCTATTCACTGTGGAGGCCCCCAGATGCCGGAGAGCCTTCTGCTCCAATACTTCTACTTCCTAAAGCTGCCTGCCTTTGGAACTCTCCCTGTTCACTGTTTCCCCGACTGTACCGACATGCAGACATTTAAAACTAACGTGAACAAGCATCGCGCTGCATAGCTCCCAATTTAGGAACCCCTAAAACTGTCACCATAATTCTCAGTAGGTCCTTACATCTTAAGTGGCAACTTGCCTTGTTTGGAGTTACCTATGTTAAAAAAAAGAAAAACTGTCTAATGTAATAATGTGCGTCTGCAATGTCAATGTGTAGGGTAATCACTGTGTCTGCAAACGAGTAACATACTGATACTGTTCTAGTCATGGCGTCAACTTTTAAATGTCTACACATGTTTTAGATTAAGAAATTATGATGTCATTAAACCATACGGAAACATCTATTCTCTGTTATACAGCCTTATTTGAGCATATTTTATTGTACAATACTCTCTACATTTCGACCAACATGAACACATGAAATTGGTAGAATTGTTGCCGAATCAAGGATGCGAAGTAGATCAATGACGTGCTAAGCCTCTGCCTTTCCGTCTCCGACTTTTGCTGAATTCTACCATTTTCTTTTTCTTTATTCCCCCTTACTTTATTTTGCTATTGTAAATGCTATCCTAAAAAAGGAGCAAGTGGGAACTACCGAAACAAAGGTCTTCAACATTTATGTTATTATTGCACTAACATAAAAGTAATGTAATAGACCTGAGCGTAGTGGAAACTAATTGCGACTACACACTTGTTAAGATGCAACATTAAAACTGCCACTTCTAGGACGGCTGCAGGGGTTTATTTAGGTGTTGATTAGATTGGGAAACATGGTAGACAGTAAGAAAGGTAGAAATGGCTGGGAAATATGAATTTCCTGTGGGACTAATAGTAACTAAAAGGGTTAACTTCACACGCATCACTGGAGTAGATTTAAACCATATCCAACGCAGTTTTGGGATACTACTTTTAGTAACAAATTGTAATGTGTGCTATATTTTAAACATGAAGTTACCCCTATCTATAAAATAGTGAATTATGATTTAATAAGCTACTAAAAAGAAATAGCTACTATATAAACATATATATCAGATTAAACAAAATTGAGTAATGCATTTATTTTGTTTCATGGTGTTTACAATTTTATCAATTTCCGACAATTTTCTAAATTATTTAAATATGTTGTATAATCGTTCTTTCTGATGTATTATCGTAACGCAATTATTAAAAATAAACTATTATTAATTGGAATTGTTTAAATAAAGATATATAATCTGTATTATTAAAGTTACTGTAACAAGTATTCTCACCTTAATTGTTATATTCACGACGTGTTGACCGGTGTAAACTCCGAACATTTTGAGGTGCATATTTTTTAAATTGGTAAACTTCTAGTTCAAATCGGTCATTGTTATATCGAACTCAGGAACCTATTGAAAATTATGTACAGGTTCCCGAGTTCGACATGAAGATTTCACAGTTCGACTATAACGTTACGAGTTTGCAAAGATGCACCTGAAGAAGCTCGAATGTTATATCGCCAGAAACAATAAGAATATAAATACCAATATGAAGATAGTAGTCCGAATTATCCAAGTAATGCAACAAGAATTGTACTTAATCAAAATATTTACATTGGTTTGATTCTTTTTAAGGAATGGGTCTTATACGTTCGTAGAGATACTAAAACAAATAAGGTCCTGAAAAATTATTTAATTCATTAGTTTTTAATGTTTTATTTCAAACTGGTAACTTCTAGAAAGTTCACATCCGTCCGTTCAAAACAAGAGAGTCAAAAAGGGATCTTCTGTGAAAACTTCCGGTCGGCCCCGAATTTTTACCCATTAGTGATTCGCTCTCCCCAGAATGGACGAGATGAACTTATTGTTGTTATTTTAAAATGTTCAGATGGTTTATACACAAATCCGCTTTAATGACTTGATCGGTTCTTTCTTTCTTCTTCTTCTTCTTTTACTTCTTCTTCTCTTGTTCTTATTTTACTTCTTTTTCTTCTTCTTCATCATACTTTTCTTCTTATCATGATAATTTTTCTTCTATTTTATTTCTTTTTCATAGGGTTCTACGTCTTATACTGCGTCCACT
>OY744526.1:108504551-108512051 GCA_963556195.1 Sepiola atlantica | reverse complement strand
GGTGTGTACTCATCTGAGTATATCTGACAACACCCCCTTAAATGCACACTTATGTGCAAAGATACATGAAAGTAAATTAAGCAAATAGATATCATAAACTTTTTCCAATCCCGAAGTTGAGAAAGAGCAATACAGTGTAGTTGAGGGAGACGATGAAAGAGAATTATGGGAGTTTGATTTTTAATGTAACACAATTTGAACTAGTATTGTTTTAGTCTGTGAGGGGGCGCTAGCGTAATTGAGGATCGTTGTTACACTGTAATCTATACAGTGTCAAATAAGAACATTTAGACATAGAACCATAGGTTATACAAACGATTAAGCAGAAGTTGTTAGAATAACATGCACTACAATGAATTCGATGATAAATGACTATTGAAAGAATGGTAAAATAGAATGTATAGCATCTAGGAAAATGGTGAGAATACAGAAAAAGTAAAAATATGAAAAATGTGTAAAGAATGCTTACGGGAATAAAGATATGTTATGTTTCACTTCACACACTACACCCCTTACCTATGTAAGAATGTAGTTTGTTTGTATGTTTGTGGAATGAATATTCATTGAGCGGTCCTAATTACTTATTCAGTTGTTAGATATGGGTGTTGAGTCTCACCTTGTTTCTACAATATATATATATATATATATATATATATATATATATATATATTTACTGTTCTTATCTTTCTGTTTTACTGAGGATGGGGCATCGTATCGGATGTCAGACATTTACCGGCTATTTCAGACACCCCAGACTAGTGATCTTTCTAAAATTCTAACCGTTCCTTACAGTCCAATTGTTTGTATTTCTCTTTCGCTCGATTCACTAGGTATACTCGCCAGATACCTTTTGAAATTATTTTTCATTAGTCCTGTTGCTCCTATTATTACTGGGATTATGGATATTTTCTTAAGATTCTGGTTTCCTTTCATATCGTGCATACGACCTTTCACCTCACTTTAACCTGCATCATTAGGGACACTAAATTCGACTACTTTCTGGCTTTTGTCCCATATCAAGCTGTCAGATTTAACGGCTCTGTTTTCTAGATATGTAGCAATATGGATTGCATAATCATAGTGGATGGCGTATAAATTATCTCCAACTGCTTTTCTGTGATATGCTCCTAGGACTTGCTGCTACACTGGATATTCAACTTTTTACATGTAGTACAGTGAATTTGTGTCGCATTGTATAATAGCCACCTTCCAGGAGAACCTTACAACTGGATATCAGGTGGATCACACTCTCCACTTCTGTGTGGCAGAACCTGCACTTGTTATTGCTGCTGAAACCACACATATTTTTAAGGGTATTTGTCATAAATCCTTGATCTTGAGCAGCCATTATCATTCTCTCCAGATCATAGTGAGTGATCCTCTTTTCAGCCAGTCTAAAGAGCCTTCGTAATCTATATATTTCTGGGATAATTCACCTTAGAAATATTTAGCACGTTGTTGGATTGCCTATTCTTCTAGTGTATTTTGGGGCTGTTGCGGGCTATTTCCGTGGCTGGTGCTCACAATAGTAACTCAATTTTGATGATCAATTTCTGAGAGACCCATTCTCCCTGCTCTTCTTAGCCGTAGTAGACATTGATTCCTGTACACTACTCTGTACATTGTCAACATTTTTCACGTTTTAGTGTCTAATCTATTAATGTCCTTTCGTGGGCAATCAATAATTCCAAAGTGGTATGTTATCACTGGCATAGCTAATTGGTTAATGGCAGTTACTTTGTTTTTGTTTGTAAGCTATGTTTGAAAGTTTTCTAACACGGCGTATATATTCTCTTCAAATGTGTTTTATCATCTTGGCATGTTGAATTTATTCGTTTTCTTCTATGCCAAGGTATTTGTATTGTTCCTGTTCTTAAAGTTATTTGATGTCAGTATCTTCATCAAGCTGTATGTTTTCTGTGTGGATCTTCTTCCCAGCTCTGAGGGAGCACTTGGCACCTTTGCCCATGCCGAACTTCATTCCAAAATCTTTGGAGAAGGTATGTACAACCTGTAAGAGTCGGCTTAAGTCAGCATCTGAACTAGCATACAACTTGAGGTCATCCATGAAGAGCAGGTTGTTGACTCTTTTGTTTAAGTCTTGTTTGCGGCCCTGGCTTAGATTGTAGGCAGTCTACCTTTTGTTTAGTAATTTGCTTAGCGGATCAATTGCCAGGCAAAATAGTAGAGCTTATAATCTATCTCCTTGGAATATTCCTCTTCGGATCTTGATGTCAGGGATTGTTATTGATCCATTAGTGTGTCTTCATGCCATGGTTGTTTTCCACATATTTACTTGTACTGTCATGGTTTTCTTGATCACCGGATGGATATCATATAGATCAGGGAATCGCAGGAGACATGCGTGGAGTACACTATTGTATGCCTTTTTGTAATCAATCCACCCCATGCTTAGATTTCTCTGCCATTTCCTACAGTCCTCAAGGATGGTCTGATTGATCAACAATTGGTCCCTGGTGCCTGAAGACTTCATCCTGCACCCTGCTTGTTCTTTTTCCAGGTATGCTCCAAAAGAGAGGTGTTTGTAGATGCTGTCTGCAACCAGATTAGTGAAGAGTTTGTAGGTTATAGTGAGGCAGCAGATCGGTCTGTATTTTGTAGTGGTTTGTGTCTCACTCGCTTTTGGTATGAGGGTCGTATCACATTTTACTAGCCATACTGGTGTGGTCTCCTCACCCTTCAAAAGTCTGGTAAAGCAGCTACAATAATGGCTATGAAGTGTTGTTAGTTTCTCCAGCCAGAAGGTGTGTATATTGTCTATGCCATGTTTTTTGTTTTTCGTAAATTGATCTAGCTTTTATTTCATAATTCCAGACGTTATCTCTGCCTCTGGCATTTTACGTTTGATGTTATTACTTCGAGCTATATCTAAGATACGATTGGCTTCTTCGTTGCATGGTCCCTCATTCTCAAACATAGGCGTCCAGTAGTTTTCTAGCTCCTTCTCTTCCGGTGGCTTTTCCGCTGTTATATGCTGTTCCACCAAATTTCGGTAGAAAAGTCTTGTATTCTTTTTGAACTGTCTGTTTTCAACTTTCGCCCTGCGCTTGTTATTCTTTTCTTTAATTCTTTTGGTAAGTGTTGTTATTCTGCCTTCAAGGTCCCTCGCAACGTTTTCAAATTCTTCTATATATGTTATTGTATTTAAAACTGAGTCTGCAGATGGTGTTCCTAAGCAGTGCCGGCACGGTAGAGAGAGCAAGGAATTGTTTGATTTGATAGACTTCCTTTCTGCAAAGGTTACCTTGTGTCTGCAGCCTCGGTTTCCACGGTGGTGTTCTAGCTCGTGCTCTGGACTCCCATTGCTTTTTGAATTAAGGAATTGTTTTCTTATCAATGTAAAGCCCTGCAACGTATGTTACTTGATTTAGCTCCGTGAGAGATATATTGGATGAAACAAGTCTTTCGAGAGCAATGTTTACGTTTTGTATTACTGCATTGGTAGCTCTTGATGCTTGGGTTTTGGGAACTTGAGGTCTTTCCTCCAGTCTCATCATCTGGGCTTCCTCATTTGTATTTCCAAGTTCTTCTTCCAATGCCAATTCCTCATCATCTGAGGTAATGATGGGGATTCAGTTGCTACCAGTGGTCTTGGCGATAGTGATGAGAAAGAACTCAAATTCAATAAGGGTCTATCTTCTGATTGTAAACAGACAGCTGATAGTGGCGGTATACATGTCGGGGGGGAAGGTCCCTTGGTAACGGGGATTCTGGTGTTGATGTGGCATTATGGTTGGTTGTCATGGATCTAGACTGTTTGACGGCTTGATCCATGTGTGATTGGTAATGTGGGGACTGCTGAATCTGTGGTGTGGTGGTTTGAACGATGATGGGGATTGTGGGAATTTTACTGGGGCTTTCAAGTGTCCACTTATTGGTTCTTATAAGGGCTGCTATCTCTGATGCCATATAGTCAAGCTCAGCTTCATTGTATAGGTTCATGCTGCTATATCTTCGAAAGTTATTTTTTGGGTGGAACATTTTTCTTGCCTGGACAGAAGTGGAAAAAACATTTCCATCCATGTCTCTGTTCTCTTTTGCTGTTTGCTATATTTTGCCTGAACATATTTCATAGCCTATAACAGTGTCCAATGCTCTTCCCTCTCCCATCTAGACTCTTGTCTCCGTCTAGTTTATTTTTCCCTGATATGAATGTCGTCTTCTTCAGCCTCTCCTAAAACTTCATTTGTTATAAGGGTGTTCTGTTTCTGTTATATATATTCCCATCTGGGAAGCAAGCGATCGTAGGCGGGCAACCGGTGTATTTATTTTTCTTCGGCAGACTAGATTCTTGAATCTTATTAGCTAGAATGTCATTGGATGTTTTGCTTCACTTTTCAAAGTTTTAGTAGTGGTAGCAAAACAATAGAATTTTCTTTTGTGCAACAGTCCATGGTTGGTCTTAAAAGCCCAACCATGGACTTTTCTTTTTCTTTTTTGTTGTTGTATTTCATGGAGATAGGGGCCAGAACTTTTTGCCTCAAGGCTGACACTGGTTGACCTCTGTCATGGCTAGAACACTATTTCCAGAGGCAGTAAGGTTCAGCCCATTGCGTACATCTTCCCACCTGGTGTACTAACGGATTGATGGACCCTTTTTATCCTGGGCGCCGGCCGGCCAGTATTTAATTTCGTTTTTATTCATATTTTTATATAATTCATTTCCTCATTGTCAACGGCTTCTAATTCATTATTCGAAGCTGCCCTGAATTAATAGAGGGGGTGCCACCATCTTCAATTTGGGAGACGTGCTGGATGACTTGAGGAGACAGAACACCCTCATTTGAATATTGGGTCAGGGTTTACTTCAAATAAAAAGTATCCCTATGTCAGAGTCTCTGACACACCCCTGCACACAGAGACCTGGTGTAGGCATTCGTGTCCTCATCTGCAGGCATTCAAGCCCTCCTCAGTATGCATTCAAGTCCCCCCTTTTTTATTTTGTGTTAGCGTATATTTTGTAAAATTGGATGATATAAGTTAATGTGATGTTTTCGATTTGAAAGATTATGGTGGATGGACATTTTTTTGTTTGCAGATTTGTCTCTAATTATTTGCATTTAATTGTTGAAACATTAGCGGAACTCAAATATTTTTCATCAATGTTGTTGATTTTTGTGAATATAATGCAGTATATAAGATACCACACATTGGAGTTTACGTTAGCTAGAGAAGGGGGTTTAATTGGACGTAAGTGCCTGATGTATTGTCCTACTCTCTCTCTCACTCTCTCTCTCTCTCTCTCTCTCTCTCTCTATATATATATATATATATATATGTATATATATATGTATGTATATATATATATATACACATATATATATATATATATATATATATATATATATATATATATATATATATATGCATGTATGTAATAAGAAAATTGATATGAACAAAATGAGATCATTACAGATAGTTGTTCCAAGAATACAAACACAATGAATATCGATACTAAAAAAATTTGTAAACTGTTATGGTGTATTGTTCTTTAGATGATTCCAAAAATTCTCTTTTTCAGCGCTGAAGTCAAGCAAGGAAAACATCAACGTTTAGTATTATTTAAAAAATGACACATATATCAAGTCAATATCGGAAACAGAGTGCGTGATCATGCACTTTCATACTATTTCATGTGTAAGATAAATAATAATAATAGTAATGGAAATATATGGAATACGGCAAAGTATAATATTTAAATAAATAATTAAAAAAATAGATAGATGAAAAATTGAACAAATAAATAGGTATACTTAAACATACGAATTCTGTTATTTTCACAGTGTTTGCACGAATTAGATAATGCTTCCTAAATACACACAGTCGCACCCACACATATGTATATTCTATATATCTGTATATCTATCTCTCTCTCCTTCTCTCTCTCTCTCTCTTAATATATATATATATATATATATATATATATATTGTAGTGAAGCAGAATCTGTTCTCTCATGAATATTAAATAAAATAAGAATGACACGCTAAGTCTATTTTATCTTTGTTAATCAAGTATTCACAGGTGGCTAACAATCGTATACCTTCAACCCCCACGAGAGAAGAGTTAGACACAATATTGGTGTTGTATGTCGGGAAAATCCAGTTTCCAGAAAAGAGAAATAAGACAACCATAATAGATTAGGAAACATTGAAAATTACAACGGGGATCTCGCTACTCCGAAATATTTCATCAGATACACCTACACAATGTCCCTGTAAATTCATATTTACCCCCTTTTTTCATTAACTCATCTACTGTATTTATAAACATGTATATTAGAGTAGTTTAATCAGGTTTGCCAATATGTTCCAAACGTGTATTTTTGAATTAGTCAAAAATACAATTGTGTGTTTCAGATTCAGCTTTTTAAATATACTTTTCCAACAAATCATCAGGGCGATCAAAGTTATTAAAAAAATGTGTTCCATAATTAGAAATCTCACTAATTATTTTGAAGCTCTCAATTACGTAACCGCACATTTTTATTTAGTGTAAAATACTTGAATCTAAATATACCAAGTAGCTGATATCCTTTACTCTTTTTAGTAATTTATGTATTATGTATGTGTACAATTTTCAAGTTTTATATCATATCTTAAATTGTAAGTCTAGCTTCTGGTGGGCAAGGTTTAGTGCAGTGTTATATATGAGGTCTTATAACAATAACATTTGCTTCCCTTGAAAGAAAATATCTCATCATCTAACTTATGATTTTATATGCCCTTTTTTATACAAATACAAATATGAAATGAGAACGGAAGGGGCCCAGTAAGATAAGACGGAAGTCGAAAAACAGGTTGAGGTCGCCCAGGTTCATATAAAAGGGGAGGGGTTGAAGTCATTCCGAAGGAAGGAAGTTGAACAAGTTTAATGAAAAGAGACTGCGCTATTTTTCTGAGAGTTCTCGCATCTGAAGGTAGGAATGACAACCTCTGTATATTTCGGCTTCTCATCACTACATGTATTTGTCATAATCAGTGTAATTATCAATGGGAGTAATTTTCTGACACACGTTGATTATCTTAAACCCATGATGTCAACATGGGGGACTGGAAAGGAGCATAGTGTGAGTCGGTGAGTGGTAGTATTAGATTAAGAACATTTGGTAAATCTTCGGTAATTTTCAGACGGATGGGTAAAATGTATTTTCAGAAAAGAACAGTTTTGCACTATGGATGCCCCCTTACGAAGATTTAAATCAAGACATACTACTATTAAACATTATGTATAGAATCCTTATTCTGATGTTGATTCCTTGCTTAATTAGTGTCTAATTCCTATAGATCAATTTACAAAGTCATAATGATCGGTTCATCAGTTTATGAGTGAATCATATGCATTCAAATATATCAAACATTATAAACTTTATATTAATATAGATTAAATTGAAGCTGTCTCTATTCCGAACCTATGCAGACATTTTATTAAGATTACATTAAGCAGATACATTACTAAAAAAGTGTTGTAATCTGAATATG